>BTHU01000012.1:127771798-127966798 GCA_036184795.1 Tokudaia tokunoshimensis | reverse complement strand
GCCACTGTCTATGGCACCAAACTGCTTCTGCACTGAAGTCCCAGGCCCCTTATGACCTGTGCTAGCCAGGTTATGTCAACTTGACACAGGCTCGAGTTATTTGGGAAGAAAGAGCATCAAATGAGAAAACGCCCCCACCAGGTTGGCTGTGGGCAAGTTGGGGGTGTGCTTTCTTAATTAGCAATTGATGTGATAGGGCTCAGGGCATTGTGGATCATGCCACGCCCGGACAGTTGGTCCTGAGTCGAATAAGAAACAGCCATATTGCGCTGAATGAGAGCCATGGGGAACGAGTCAGTACTCGGCACTGACTATGAGCCTGTCCTCACCCACATTCTCTACACACACACTCACACACTCTCAAACACACTCGCATACATACATACATATATACATACATACACACACACATATACATACACTCACACACTCACTCACATACACACTCAGACTCACTCACACACACACTCACACACATATACACACACTCATTCATATTCATACACATACACACATATTCACACACATTCATATACACACACACTTACACACATACACGCACTCACTCATACTCATACACACATACACACACACATTCACATACACACTCATACACACACTCACATACACACTCACTCACACACTCACATACTCTCACTATATGCACTCACACAAACACACACACTCACACACACACATACACTCACACACACTCACACTCACTCACATACACACAGACTCACACACATTCACACACACATACACACACTCATATACACACTCACAAACACACATACATACATACTCACTCACACACACACACACTCACATACACACAGACTCACACACAAATACATACACTCACTCACATACTCACACACACACACACACACACACACACACACACACACGGAAGGGGAACCTCTTTCTAATCCCAGCACTCCTCAAGCTTCCTGCCGAGCAAGAGCAGGGGCACTCTGTGAAACTCTGGAGCTGTTCCTGTGGCAGACACCACAGCCTCAGTGGGGAGGAACTCTAGGGAAAGAAGCAGGAAAGGTCCTCGGAGCAGGCCTCAAAATGCACAGACAGACAAGAGCGGCTGACTAGTAAGACGGCCTGACTAGTAAGACGGCAATTACACCACAGAGGCTCTCCATGGGTGGAGAGGCTAGGCAGACCAGGAGGGCGCCTGGACATCGCTGCCTAGAGGCCCTGGCTAGTCATCCAATAATGAAAATTCTCCATGTTTAACAGTTATACTGACCTCAGCTCCACCTGCCTATGCTAAGGAGATATGAGGATAGGAGAGACCCTTCCTGTCAGGGAGAGTCCCTAGGCTGGAATCTGTCTTGCCACGTTCCTGCAGCCTCTCCCACTTGGCAGTGTTTGCTTGTTTGTTTGTTTGCTTCCAAAGCCAAACCAGTCCCACTGGGCTCGGCTGCTGTCTCTGGGCAAGTTTAACATGGTGGACAAGATGCAAGAGGGAAGCCCCTGTTCACCTCAGCAGTCAGGACAAGCCGCTCTCCACCCAGGGATCCGCGTGAACGAACACGGTGGCTGGGCAGTTCCACCCTCATCAGTGCCAAGTCCTACCTTGGCTGCTGAACTAGAGACTCGGAGCAGCAATTCAGCTCGCCAGGAAGCGCTAAGAATGCAGACACACAGCTGCCTAGCAGGCTGCACCAGGTTCGTGGCCACAGCTACAGCCACCACCCGGCCAAAGGAGGCATCGGCTGGGAGGAGAGGGAACCAGCCAGACCTTGGGTCAAAGGACAGAGGAGGCCTCTGTGTCCTGATGACAGAGGCCAGACCTGAGAGGGTGAAGAGAAGCTACTGCTGTGTGTGAGACTCCAGCTTGGGCCTCTGAGATTCCCTGCACCACACCCTGAGGGTGGCACAGTACCATTGTCCAAACTGACTCCACCCACAAGGTCTGGACCCCAGAGCAGCACTGCAGGAGTCAGGCAACAGCACAGGACTGTGTGCGTGTCTCCCAGACTGCAGACTACCATCCCCTGGCCCATCCACTTTAAGGAGCCCAAGGGGGAGGGCTAACCACATACTCAGATGTCCTCGGATGACCTGAGTGAAAGCCATGATTGGCACACGTTGCCATCTCGGGCAGAATAGAAGGTGTGTAGGCGTGGGCCCGGCCTGCTATGTGAGGACTGACTTAGACGGTCCACTTTGGTAGCATTCCGCATTCAGCTGTCATGTCAAGCCCCTGCACACAGGCATCCTCCCAACCCCCACTCAGCCATCGGAGGTCCTGCCTGCTGTGTCCTGGGTACCCCCAGGGTGAGCATTGAACAGTCATGACCCTAAGAGAACTAGCTCACTGGGTGGGGGTGCTGACCCCTCACAGACTGGCCTGGGCTGCAGATTGATTATGCAGTTTGGGATTTTCAGAGGTGGTTAACCAGCATGCACTGGTATGACAGGCCTCGTGTGGAAGCATCCACATGTGCTGCTAAACTGCTGCGGGCCCTTTATCTGCCTCCTCTGGGTCAACGCATCCCACCAAACATCTCTCGAAGCATCCGGCATGCTGAGCTAGGGACCCAGGAGATCTGTGATGGATATGTGATGACAGACTCACAGAGAGTCAGTCCCTCAGAGCATGGGACCAAAGTGCTCTGTAAACCCCTCAGAAGCTCCAATTATGAAGCACAATGGTGGGGCTCCTGCTTCTCAACCCAGAGCTGGGCACAGAACTCAGCAGATATGGAACACGTATAATCATGCCGCTAGGCAGGGCCAGCTACAGCACCTGCTGAAGGCTGTTGCCCCGGGCCTACATTAAGGCTCGGCCAGGAGAAAAGGTCTTTGACCTGCAGCATACCGGTGCAATCCGGAAGATCTTTTTCCAATTACCCAAACACAGGAGCCTGGTTTTCTGTGTCAGAGAACAAATATTTCATCATTTTTTTATCTTTCCTGTCAAGCCCAGAGGAGCTGCCCACTGCAGTCTCTTGAGGGGCTCTGTGTAAAGCAATCAGGGCTGGGCTCGGCTGCCAGCAGACCATAGAGCTTTGAGGGTAAGATGCTGTCTGACTCTGGGCCCAAGGAGGCAGGTTACCAAATGGTCTTCCCCAAGCCCAAAGGATTTATGTGCCACCTTGGTAGCCACTACCCAAGGGCTTTCCATACCCGACCGTGGTACGTGGCCCTCAGCGGGGCCCTCACGAACAGCCTCCCCACAAGCAGAAGGGAAGCTCTCCTCTTTGCCTGATACCCTGAGGTCCAGCCGCTGGGATGCTTTCCAATGCCCACCCTGCCTGCCTGCCACGCCGTTCCTGGTGTCCCTGGATTACGCCTCTGCTCATGCGCCCTGGGTGCTGACAGGCACACCTGTAATCTCTCTCTTTGTCCTGCTCCTGCTGTCCCCGAGAGCCTGGCACTCCACTGTGGCTCAGAGAACACAAAAGCCTCTGAACAGGAATGGGAACTTCAAGGACCCAGGGCCTTCAACTGTCAGACAAGGAGCTTTGAAAGGCCTGCTCTGTGGCCCAGGGGCTGCTACTCTTCAGCTGGTGCGCTCTGCCCAGCTCCGGTGCTGCCCAGTCGACAGAGCAGGAGCGTGGGAAAGATCAGGAAGACCGCCCTGGGGAGCCTGTACATCCTGATGGGATGCTGGGAAGCAGATGAGAGGGAGTCTTGGTCGGGGAGGACCTGGTAGGTGCCTTGTGTCCTGGGTCACATCTCTAGAGACTCAGGAAAGAAGGTCCCAGGGGCATCAGAGCTGACCCACGTCTCGTGTTTGGGAATTCTGACTCTCTCCAAGAGGCAACTGTAAATATAGATGGGAGCGTCTAGCAGGAGAACATGAAGTGACCCACCGTGTCGCAGGACCAGCAAGGGGAACCAGAGAAGGGCACCTGACGCCAAGATTTTTGCCAGCTCCCTCTCTGGGCCCCTACTTGCCCATCCGGGGAGACACAAAGCTCCCAATGGATAAAGAGCACCCCAGCTCTCTCCACCATGCTGATCCCACCATAGGTAGAAGTAGAGAGACTAGAGCAAGCCACCTGAGAACGCTCTGGCCAGTCCAGGCTAATGAGCATGAAATGCAGTCCCTTGTAGGCCTCCCTGTGTCCCGAGAAGGTCTTGGGGACGTCCCATCTATGTGATTGAGCCAGGTCTGGGTGCCAACATCCAGAGAAGTAAGCTCAGGCCTCTGGCCCCAGAGCGGGTACTTTGGGCTGAGTCAACAAAATGTCAGGCTTCTTTCCTGTGAATAATAAATCCATGTTCGGAAGAATCCCCAAGCCAGGGAACGTCTGTATATCAGAGAAACGGCTATGGAGCTTAACAGCGCCTGCTCCACAATCAGCTGTGGCCCCTAACACGGGCTCCTGTTGCGGCCAGCATGTCTGGGCCTCCTGAAGGCACTGAGTTATTTATGGACTAGGAATCCAGACCAGAGACACCAAGCAGCCGCAAATTGACCCTCCTGCCAGCCTGCCTCGTTGCCCCCTCCTATTTATCCAGGATGAGGTGAGAAACTGACATTGTATATTCATCCCAGTCCCCCAGAACCTGTCACTACACCCTTATTTACCGACAGCCCCTGTCACCAGCCGGAGCTGCCTCACTGCCAAAGACACAGTTTAATGGATGCAGATAGCGATGGTCTCTGCAGAGGCTGGTGTTCCGAGGGGGCGGGCAGCCACGTGCGCTATTGTACTGGGGGGGGCGAGGGCCCTCCCCCTTGTAACCTGTAAAGAGACATCATGCACCATTCTGGCGTGACTACGGTTTCTGAGCAGCTGCTGGACTTAATTAAATGCCCCTCCCCGGGTCTCTCTTGGAGACGAGCATGTACAACCCCCTTCCACCTGCAAAGCAGCCCCTCGATGCGCCTGCTCCCGCCCGACCCCAGCCCTGCCTCTGTCTGGAACCCACCCAGACATCCGCAGGCTGCTAATTGCATGGTGGCTTGCCAGGGCCTTCCCAGATCATTAGGATTCATCACCAGACTCCCCTGGCTCCGGCCACAGCTGCCCAGCCAATCACGGGCCACCTTGGCCTCAGGAAGGAGGTGACCTGTGATGTGAGCCCCTGCTGAGACCTCTGTTCCATCATTGTCACATGAGAAGGGGCTCCAGAAGGACTTGCCACCAAAAGCGTCCTGAAGCCTGTCATCAAATATTGATAAAAGGCAGAGGGGAGAGGACTATGTAAATGACTTATCAACTGCCAGGCCTGGCTCTCAGGCCCTGCAGTCAGGGAGGGGCCTACATGGTGGGTTTGCTGTTGTTTTATAAACAGGGGCACTGGGGTTTGTTTTGCTTCCAGGAACATGTTAGTCAGATTGTGCTCAGGGAGACATTCAAGGCCAGAGCCACTAGCATCCTGAAGTGACCTGCCTTCCCAGGAGGAGAGGGCGTGGCCTGAACCACATGCTCCTAAGGCAGCCCAGGCTGGGCCTATAACCATTAGAGGCAATGGGGAATGGGGATGGGAAGCAGGTATGTGAGACTAGAAACTTCTGGAAGATTTCTTACCCTCTGAGGTTAGAGGGAGCTTCGAGAATGTTCTGAGCTTTCAGCAGCATTGCCTTGGGTCACTTAGGGCTCTTGCAATGTCTCGTTTTATCCTACATGCAACCGGTACCCACCCTGTTGGGGGACACTTTCCCGAGTCCAGCCACCTCAGGAACAAGTTCCACCTTGCAGACAGGGTCAAAACTGAGTTCAGGTTCCCAGGCTCCAGAACCCAGCTCCTTCCCGCCCTGCTCCTTCGGGTGTTCTGTGTGTGTCTGTCAGCCAGTGAAGGATGGAAAGAGAGAAGATGCTGTTAGCCCGTTATGTAAACACACGTCGTACGCGTGCTGCCTGTCTTGACTCAATTAACTGTGCCCACTCCTTTGTCCCTGAGCATTCTAAAATTCTTAGTCAGAGTCCAGAAGGGCACCTGACTGCAAAAGATGAATCAAGGACCAGAAACCAGGTGACCCAGATAAGGCCCAGTCACCAGTGTAAACCTCCTTGTTTAACTCCTTGTGTCAAAATTGGTCAATGTGTCTGGCAGTGGTGGTGCATGCCTTTAATTCCAGTACTTGGGAGGCAGAGGCAGGTGGATTTCTGAGTCCAGGACAGCCAGGGCTACACAGAGAAACCCTGTCTCAAACAAACAAACAAACAAACAAACAAAAACAAAAAAAAATTGGTCAATGCAACAGGTCACCCTTGTTTTGTGTTCCCATTCTATAAAAACGTTGTACAGTCTCCATTTGGGGACACGGTTCAGATCACAAACTGGCCGTCTCCCTGAACACTCAAAAAGTAAAGCTTTCATTTTTAAGCTTCTCTGAAGTGAGTCTTCTTGGCTTCCTCCAGAACCCAGTGACCCGACCGTCCCCTGTCTCCCAGCTGGGCTGGGCTGGGGCTGCTCTGCACAGCCATAACTGCTGGACAGAGGCAGGTCCTCCAGCCAGGGTGCTTTCCCTTAAGGAGCAGCAGTAAACCCTCTGCACTCTCAAAAGTGGGGCTCCCATTGCCTCCCAGGAGGCAAATTTCTGTTTGTCAGTGCCCTGATCACAGCTCCAAGCACCACTTTAAATTGAAAGTTTAAAAGCAACTTGACTACAGAGCAAGACTCTGTCTCGAAGAAGAAAATGAAAAAAAAAAAGAATTATCTGGAGTTGCTTTGGAAGCAACTTCTTGGCTCCAGCAAGATGGTTCATCAGGTAAAGGCATTTGTCACCAAGCCAGAGAGCCTGGGTTCCCAGGCTAGACCCACACACAGAAAACAAGAACTGACTCCTGCAGATTGCCTTCGGCCTCCTATATGGACATGCACATACACACACACACACACACACACACACACACACACACACACATGCAAGTTCTGGCCTAACTCCAATTGCACTGAGGATATAGCCCCACAGCCCATTCTACCCACACACATGCCCCTGGAGTCCCCAGAGACACCAGCCAGGCAACATTGTATCCTTCTGGGCAATACTTCCTAGCCTAATCTCAGTTGTCTAGGATGGGGATACTGAGGTCCCAGAAAGGAGAGGTAGGGACAGAGTTGGATTTCCCAACTAGCAGCCGGGAAGGGGCTTCCACACTCCTCCCCAACTGTCCTGGACCCACCTCTGTGCCTGCCACTTTGAGCCCCAGGCTCCGTGGAGCTTACACAAAGGGACCCAGTCTAGCCTTCTAGGCTAAGGAGACACAGGTGAAAGAGCTCCAGGCCTTCAGCTGAAAATGGCTTACGTCTGAGGCTAATCCACCAAGATGTTCTTGGAGCTAGGGACTGGCTGAGCACAGTGACCCAGCATAGCCATGGGAACACTGACCCTCACCGGTCCATCTGTGGGTTGGCAGCACACAGAACCCAGGCTTCCCAGCCTCTGCTTCCCACAGAGGGAGGAGAAAGCCCCTCCCAAGCCAGGGGCCGGAGTGCAGGCAGCTGACCTCTCCACCAGACGCACATCTGGACTCACATTCTCACAATCAGCTCCTCGCGGGTCACAGAGAAAGAACTCAGCGCCAAAAGTCTGGATTCTGGCCCCAGCCCTACTTAGTCCTGAGGTACCATTAGGTGAGTAGAGATTGGTTTCCAACCGGGTGGGGTGACTGAATCCCTCCACCCGAACTGTTTTTCTAAGACTTCCTTCTATTTGATAATAAAAAATGAGCATGCCCTCTTAGAACCAGATATGGGACCTCTCATCTGCTTCTGGGATGGAAAGCAGGGCTCCCCACAAGGCCCCTGACATCAGGGTGCTTGGAGTTGTGATCAGGGCACTGACAAACAGACAGACAGACAGACAGAGCAGTTGAGATTCCAGTCAGGACTCCTGGGATGCACATGGACTCTGCTGAGAGCCCTCGCTTCTGCCCATCCTGAGCTCCAGAGCCATGTGCAGCCCACTGCTGGGGACTGTCCCTGAGGGTGCCCCTACGTCCATCATGAAACATTGGCTTCATCACACCTCTCTATTCTGTGGGCCTGGTTCACCCAGTTGAGGACTATGTCTTTATAAGTTGGTAGGTTTACTGGCCCTACAGATCCTAAAACCCCAGCTCCTGCCTTCAGTGTCACCTGCAGGCCCCAAAGGAGAGGAGCTGGGGGCCCCCGGAGAGGAGCTGGGGCCCAGGAGAGGAACTGGGGCCCAGGAGAGGAGCTGGGGCCTAGGAGAGGAGCTGGGGGCCAGTGCGCAGGTGCACAAGAGCAGGAGGGGGGGGATCTGGCTAGTTCCTCCAATCAGGGCTCCAGGGCCTCTTATCACTGCCCAAGCCCAGACACAGTTGACAGTGTCCTGCTGGCCTTGCCAGCAGCCCCTTACAGTTCATTCCAAGGTGATAAGAGGCATCCCAACAGAAAGCAGCAGGGAGGAGGTGTGGAGAGCAGGGAGTTTAATGTCAGCTGCCCCGCCCTGCTGCCAGCCTGATCCCTCCAGGACAGAATCTTCCTTTTGTCCAGAACAAAGCCCAGTCTTTGAGAGGCTGGAGAGAACTGGATATAACTGAGAAACGTCTTACCTGCTTAGGGTCGCCACAGCACCTACCTCAGCTAAAAAACACCCAGACAGTATCAGCAAGATCAGCAGAGAAGAGACCATCAATGAGAAGTACCTCCAAGACCTTGGGTGGGGGTGGGGGCTGAAGCAGGAGGATTGTCCGTTCAAGGCCTGCGCAGGTTACAGAGTGAATTCAAGACCAACACGGGAAACTTAGTGAGATCCTGTGCCCAGATGAAAACTAAAAAGAGGCTGTGGACATAGCCAGTGGGAGAGTGCTTGCCTGGAGCGCCTGTGGCCCTGGTTCAACTCCCAGCACTGCAAACAGAAAGAAGGGAGGGAGGGAGGGAGGGAGGGAGGGAGGGAAGGAGGGAAGGAGAGAAGGAAAGACATCTATAGATCCCCAGTCCCATACAATCACAGGAGCTCACGTGATGAAAATGTGGGCCCTGCAGGGTCCTCTGACTACCCACCCTGTGTTGTTGAGGACACCGCAGAAGTCCCAGTGACTCGGTTTCTCAACCTCATCCTCCTGGCAGCAATGTGCCTGGTCAGCCTTTCCTCCGCCCCCCACTGCCCTCCAGTCCTCATCTTTAACAGTCTTGTTCACTCCCTGGCCAATGCTGACACACAGTCCCTGTCCTAAAGCTCTGCTTCACGCTGGCCCACACTAGGCCTCCAAGGCACTGACCCTAAAGGCAGGTTTGAACGCTGACCTTGGAGGCTTGTATCAGCCAGCAGCAGGGAGAGGCAGGGGCTTGGGTGTGAGCCTAGCTCTGGTGGCTGCCTGGTCTGACAGGAAGTCTTTCCTAGGCATGTTCTGGCTGCCAACGTGTTTCCTGCCTTCCTGGAATCTGAGAACCACCCTGCCCCTATATCCATTTTTTTCCTAGTATTATACCCTCTGGTCTCTCTCTAGCCCCTCTATTTTATTTATGGAAGGGGGTTCTGTCACCTCAGCAGCAGCATGGGGCAAATGACAAGTGTCCGCACGTGCCATACTGTCCCATGCCTCGAACCCGTTTGCCTCTCTGCCACCTCAATACCCTGCAACCTGGAAGATTCAGCTTGTGCACCTGGGTGGTGTGGCCTTGAACTCAAGAAACCCCTTTGTTCTTAAGGGCCTTTGTTCTTAGTCCTAGCCCTAGTATGTCCCAGGGCTACTTCCTAGTGGATACTTCCCTTCCTCTCTGCCTCCTTCCCTCTCACCAGGCCAAGTCCCCACCTGAGCACACACCACCATAACCCTCCCTCCCCATCCTGTTCCTGAATGAATGTTTCCACACCCCATAGTGTCCTCTGTACCTTTCCCAACCCCTGACTCTAAGACTGACTGGCTCTGAGTCTCCACCTACATCCTTCCTGGCCTGAGCTGTTCTGCCTCAGTTTACTCATTTATAAAACTGGGTGACCACCTGTGTGGCCCCTTAGGTGCTGTCACCCTTTGCTTCCCAGGTCCCTGGCAGGCCCTAACAGCCACAAAGCATGAACTGGTGTGACACAGTGTTCTGGGCTTAATCAAGCACAGACTAGGGACCTCGAAGATGGGTAGCTACTCCCTTGGAAGAGTCCCAGGTCCTATAGTGCTGTCTGGTTGTTTTGACCCTTGGGACCAGCCACTCTGTGCACGGAAGGGTAAGCAAGCTGCACTTGGTTGGGCTCTCCCGGGGAGACCTGGGCCTGGCTGGATGCCAGGGTGGTCTTGGTGGTATTTCGTACACCCAGGAACAATGGGTCAGCCTGGATGCCTCTGATTTTGAAGTGGATTGGGCAGAATCCTAGGGAGCAGGGAGCCTAGGATGCCTCCTGGGTAGCCAGTCAACTCCAAGAGGCCATTTTTGTTAGCTTGGATCCTCCTGAGTCTCCCAGTGATGCGGAAAGAGCATATCATTCTGAGTTCCTTAAGGATGGAAGGGAGAGGGCTGGTCAGCCGTGGCCAAGGCTGTCTGTACTCGGCTGCTTGGCCCCACAGTCTGCAATCGCAGAAGAGGATGCTCCTATTACAACGAAAGGGATCTCCATAGAAACCCAAGGTCTAATTAGACACAAGTAAGTGCTTCCCAAGTGCATTTTAATTACAGCTTTGCTGAAATGTTCGTCAGCCTGAGGATTCAATTGCTGTGTGTCTGAGCTGAACGGGCGCTTCCCCGTGCCAGCGCTCGGTGGTGTGTGTGCTGTCTTATGTCAGAACCCAGCAGGACCCAGTATCAAGGAGCTGAGGAGTGGCACCATCAGGGCTCAGAAAGCAGTGCTAAGGGCCTTGGGCATTCAGAGGGAAGAGCCTAGATTCCAGGGAGCACACAGAGAGGTGTCAGGACTCTACAGACCCTCAGGACAAAGCTGACCTGAACCCAGCAGGAGCCACTCTATATCTGGGACGGTTTGAAGAGAAGTCAGCCAGTCTAAGCCGGAAGCAAGCCCTGAGAGGGAATAATAACAAGGCGGGGGTGGGGAATGGGGGTGGGCACAAAGAGTCCCACGCAAAACTAGACACCAGCATGCACACACACACACACACACACAAAACACATATATGCATTACACTGTGCTGATAGGTAGATAAGACAAACATAGGCTTACACATGCATGCACTTGGCACATGGGCACACATGTGTATGCACTGTACCATATTCTCATACACACACATGCATGTACTAGCATGTGGACACACATGAACACATGTGCATATGCACTATGCTGTACCCTCACGACACATTCATACATTTGGCACATGGTCACCTATGAACACACACATGTATATGCACTGTGCTGCATTCTCAAATAGATATATACTTACCCACACATGCACTGATACATGGGCACATAGGAACACACACAGCAGTGCTCATTAGGAGCTGCTGGGGACGGGCTGGTGGCTGAATTCACATCAGGCTACCTCCCGCCCTGGTAGACTCATAATTGGACTTGGAGCAGCCGCCGGGGCAGGCAGAGAGGAGGGCAGCGTTTGATCCTGGAGGGGCGGGTGGCTGCCTGGGGAGAGTGCGCTCATCTGTAATTGGCGTCTCCTCCCTTGCACTCGGCCTGCCTGGCTACCTTTCATCTAGAGGACAGGCGGGGCTGCAGGCTCTCATCTCTCCTCCCAGGCCTGGCAGCCATGAGCAGTAACTCAGCTGTCCCCCCACCCCGCCCTCCTTTCTCACCCCATAGTGTGGAGCCTTTGCCTGACCCCGAGCAGAGCAGGCATCCTCCTTTCTGATTTACTGACCAGTCCTCGACCAACTGACTGCTCCTCCCACAGACTTGGATCAGTTGGTTCCCGGCACAGGAGTTTCCTTGAAGCCCAGAATGACACTGGGTATGTCTAACAACCAAATGAGTAACCACCATTAACAGAGACCCGGAACCACAGCAAACCAGGGCAGGGCTAGCCTGGCCCGGGCTATCTCCCAACCACTGCGCTACCAGGTCAGGGCCTGGTGACCGAGCACAGGGCCAGCCTCCGACCACCTGAGTAGCCCTATGTGGCTCTGAGATAGTGTCTCAGCTCAGCCCAATGTCTATTCTGTTGCCCCCAGATCCTGCCCTTTGCCCCATGTGTTGGGGCCCCATGCGACCCCAAGATCCAGGGAATTGAGCCAGATGTCTGCCCCCAGCTCCTACTCCAAGTCATAAGGGAAAAATGAGGACACCCCACCCCCAGATTAGAACCTAGCTCAGCAGGAGCCTGAGCAGAGAAGTGGCCCCGCAGACAGCAAAGACCCAGGCAGCCTGCCTGCCAGACTCACGGCTGCTGGACGTGGCCATGTCAAAACCCAAACCAGCTCAATTCAAGAAGCAGGGGATTCCAGGGAGAGGGAGGCAGAGCAATGCAGAACAGCTGTTCCCTCTGCCTCTGCTCTGCACAGAGCCCTCATCTACACTGCGGCCTTGCTGGACACTCACTGCAAGCCCTGTCCACCTCTGTCCCTAAGAATGGGCACACGACAGAACAAGAGACAGAAAGAAAAGAATCAACCAGGGAAACAGTGCCAGCGCCTGGGAGGATGCCCGCTCTGGCCATGGCACGCCCGTGTCTGAGATTGCAGCCTCTGCCCATGAAGAGGCTTCGTGACCTCGGAACTCCCAGTGACACAGCTCAGGACATGTGAGTATTGCCCAGGTGAGTGTAGCTACTGCAAGCAGAGCTGGAAGCTACCCACAGAGACTGCAAGGGGCACCTGCCTGGATCTAGCTTCCACACAAGATGCCTATCGGCACCCAACAGACACAGGGCCGATGGCTCTCTGACACTTGGGATCGGTTGGCCCTGGAGTCTCATGGCCAGACATGTCTGGGATTAGCAACTTGGACCAAAGTACTGTGCATCCCCTCCTGAAGGAGGTATCACACACCCTCCAGCCACCCTTGCGCTGACTATAGTCCTCCCAGCACCAGCCCACCAGATCATTGTCCATTATTCCTGGGTTTGGTCAGGCACCCATTACTACACACACACACACACACACACACACACACACACACACACACACACCTGCCACATCCAAGCTGTGTCAGGGTCTTCTCTAGATCCTTCTGGCCCTTGGCCTCCCTCTCTAATGGCCTAGAACTCCAGGCTTTAATGTGAAACCACAAAAGATTTGGTCAAATCCAAGTGATTATAAAAAGGTGATAGGTAGAAGGAAGGAGGAGGGAGGAGGAGGAAGGAGAAGGAAGGAGGAGTGAGGGAGGGAAGGAAGCAAGAGTGTTGGATCGTTCTTGTCAATACAGATCCATAAGATGGATACGTTTTAATAAATCAGGTATAGGGGCCACACAACTGGCCACAGCTTTTTTACATGTAGCATCGCAAGGCATCATTTGGCGTGTGTGTCTCCTGCCCTTTCTCCTCTTCTTGTAAAGGTACCAGAATCAGATCACAGGGATTCAGCCCTGAAGACCATATCTAAGTCTACCACCTCCCAAGGCCCCACCTGTAAACAAGACAGTCAGATTACGTTTCCGCGGGGATTAGATGTCAATGCATGGTGCCTTGGGAGAAAACTCAAGCCATATCGCAGGACATGTAGATGAATGCAGAGAGGGAGGGAAAACGGATATGAGAAAGAGACTAGTCACCAGTGATGGGGAAGCCTTTCCTGCACAACCTTCTCACCGCCCTTACCTTCCTAAGAGGGACCCTCAAGGTACCCCGCATCCTTCATCCCATCCTTGGCTGGGGTGAGGTCCTGGCTCCTGGGGCCCCACAGCATGGGGAAATAAGACCAGGGAAAGCATCCACACCTCCACCAGCAGGGAGCGATGTTATGAGTGCGCACCGCAAAACTCCAAGCAAAGCCAGAGGACTCCCCAAAGCAACTGCGTGTTCATGACCCTCTTTGCAATGATAGTTGTATGACTGGCTGAGAGACCAGGTGTGCTCAGGGGCGAGCATGGCTCTTACACACAAGGATCATAGAGGTTACAGAGTCTGGCAGGAGGGGGAGCCAAGGCCAAAGAGTCAGGGAAAGATGGCCCTGAGGACCACACCAGTCTTTGCCTCTAGCCTCTGACTCCTATGGGTTCTTCCCCATGGCTGAACCTCCCGGAAGTCAGGGTGACAGAGAGGCCAAAGCTGAATCTTCCTGGTAAACAGGGTGTCTATCTAGCCCTGCTTCTCTGGCCCTTTCTTGTTCCTGTAGCTGAAAATTATATCTCCTTCCTCTTTTTAGAACCTTCTCTGATTCCTCTCCCTTGCTATCAGAGTGTGACCCAGTATCTCCTACAGCTACCCAAACTCCATGAGGCCCCAAGCGTAGGCATCCCTGGTTTTCCTGTCCAGCCAGCACCTCTACTAGGAATGAGCTCATGGCCCTCTTGCCCATCTTTTATCTTGGGCAGACACCACTTGGGGAATCCCACACTGAGTACCTTAGTCAGGGTTTCTATTCCTGCACAAAACATCATGACCAAGAAGCAAGTTGGGGAGGAAAGGGTTTACTCAGCTTACACTTCCACATTGCTGTTCATCACCAAAGGAAGTCAGGACAAGAACTCACACAGGGTAGGAACTTGGAGGCAGGAGCTGATGCAGAGGCCATGGAGGGGTACTGCTTACTGGATTGATTCCCCTGGCTTGCTCAGCTTGCTTTCTCATAGAACCCAGGACCACCAGCCCAGGGATGGCACCACCCACAATGGGTCCTCTCCCCTTGATCACTAATTGAGAAAATGCCCCACAGCTGGATCTCATGGAGGCATTTCCTCAAGGGAGGCCCCTTTCTCTGTGATAACTGCAGCTTGTGTCAAGTTGACACACAAAACCAGCCAGTACACCTGACCCTGATAAAAAGCTCCCAACAGTCTTAGTGGCATCCAAAACACTGCAACCTGCTTCCTGGTGAGCCCCGGGAGGTGTGGACAAACCAGTGCCATATCCGATGCAAATCAGGCCCTTAACGGTTGGGCCGGACCACCAGACTGCTTGGCATTCAGCAGGTGCCCACGAGCGAGGAGCCATGTGGTGGCGGGAACCATCCGCCTTGGCCAGGAGCCCAGCAGCCAGCTCCCCTTTCCATGGTCAGCTCAACAGGAGAATGCAGAATCAGAGCCCGTAAAACTCACACCTGCTGTCCTGTCGCGTGAGGCCATGCGTGTGCCGCTCCACTCAGGGCAGCTGTGTGCTAGCTGGATGGGCTCATATATTGGCCTTGGGAGAACTGGGAAACCTTCCAGCCAGGAGCCTTCCGACCAGGGCCCACCTCTTTCCAGTCTTCCTGCTATCCCCACCTCCCAAGAAATCCTGTCCATTTAACAGCCAATGAGAAAGCTGGGGTGCAGGGAGGGAGCGGAAGAGACACATTCGGAGGAGAAACGGGGACTACTGCTTTGTGATATCCCTGGGGAGAAATTGCTAACACTTCAGATCACACACCCCCTCCTTTACCTCCCTCCTGGGGTGTCCAACAGTACTGGACCCTTCTCCCCTGTTTCTCAGGACAGACCTGCCCAGTAGAGCTTTTGGCCAACAGGCCAAGAGATGAGGGTCCAAGCTGAGAAACAGATGAAACTGCTCTCAGATGCTGTCAGAAGCAGTATCACAAGGCGTAGGCAACACGGCAAGGCCCTGTGGCCAGAAAGGGACCTCTCTGCACTGAGCATGGGTTCCTGTCACCTGCATGCTCTTCCTAGATACTTGTCTAAACAGTATGAGGGAAGAACATGGGGGTGATCCAGGTGGCCCATCTTGTCTTCTGAGCCAACATACAGCAGCAGCAGCTGCCCAGTGGGCCACACACATTCCCAAATTCCATCCCGTGAGGCCAGCTCAGCTTGTCCAGAGGGTAACCACTATGTTGAGGCGCAAGGTTGGGTCGTCAGGTGTGCCAGTCTGAGTGATGATCTGTGACTTCCCAGACCTACCCAGTACAGGAACCATAAACCACCAGAGCCAGGCATCTGGAGTCGCCCTAAGCCTGCCACATTCTCCTCTGCACTGTGGCAAGACTGAGACCATCAAAAGTGGGACTCAGATGCAGGCTGGGGTACAAGCGGAGAGCTGGGGGGCCTACCCAGCCCTGCTGCCTCCTTCTAAGGGACTGTAATTGGAGGCCCTGGGGACCCAAAGCACCCACCGGCTGATCCCCCAACAAAGATGAGGCTGAATGTTACCTAATCCGGATCCCTGCCCCTCAGGGGTGCCCAGGTGCCTGAGCTGGGCCGGACCTCACTAACGGACTCTAATTGGAAGGTCTGCATGGGGCAGGCCCCCAGAAGCTCTCCCTGGGGTGCTGAGGGCTGGAGCGCAGGTGGAAGAGAAGAGGGACTGGAGGGGGTCCTCACCCCCACCCTGGAGCCTGGGGTACTCAGGGTCTGGGATCCTGCATGCACCTGAGCCCCACCCTTAAGACCTTGCCTTTAGTTTCAGATATGAGGGCCATCATTACAATGGGATCAGTCACAGAAAGGTCAGGGGCCAATGGACTGAGCTTTGCCCAGCCCACCTGGTCCACCCTGCTCAGCCCTATCATGCCCTGCACTGCCCTGCCCTGAGGAAGTGGCGGTGGGGGGAGGGGGTGAGTATTAGTTTCTTGTCTCAAGGCTGTGACTCACACTTTGAAGGGCTAAAGGCTACCGTAATTCAGAAACCACAGTGACAGGGTGACAGGACTGTGGGACACCTAGTCGTGGCACACTGTTGTTTTTGCCACCAGGAAGATATGTCACTGCTCAGCTCCCTGCTGTTTCCAGCCCATGGGATGGCGGAGCCCCCGGCGACAGGTCTTTCCTCCTGGGTTAACCTTTTCTGGAGATGCCATCAAGTAGGTCAGAGGCGTGCCTCATTGATGCCCTGGGTGTTTCTTAATCCAGTCAAGTTGATTATGGGAATTAATCTTCAGTGTGGGAGGACTCCAGCAATCCAGTGCTATCTGTAGGGAGAACCCAGTTTGGGGCCCTGCTTCTGGCCTACAACTTGGGGGGCTGGGGGAAGAGATACTGACATAACACTTGGGGGTGGGGGATACTGTCAGTGTCGTCACAAAATCCTAGACTCCACTCTGGAGGAGTCAGAGAGAACATGTTAAAGGATATCTAAGAGGAAAAGCCCTGGTCTCTTGACCGTACTGTTTCAGTCCAGCTCCCATGTTCTGTCCTTTTCCCAGAGGGTCCAGTGATCTCTCCAGAAAGGCCTCTGTTCATCTCTTCTCCTGGGCCCACTCCTCCCTCCTGGTCTCTGTACCCTGAGTCTCTCCTCACCCTACACGCTGGAAGCCAGCACTAGCATTCTAAGATGTGAACCTGAGGAAAACACAGAAAAGCATCCCCAATCCTTCTCCATCCTCACACCCGGCTGACATCTCCCATTAGCTCCACTGACGGCCACAGGGGAGCTTGTGCGCCTCCAAGCCCCGAGGGAAAAACTCCAGACCACTTTCGCCATCAGTGGCAGTGCTGGGGTAGGGGGTGGGGGTACCACTACCAGATCCATCAAGAGCAGAGCTCGTCCCAGGCGATACCCAGCACACGCGTGCACACACTCTCACACACCTGTACACGTGAATTCTGACGCCTTCTCACCAGAGCAAAGGGACAGAAACGTGGCAAGGTTCTAGGGGTGGTTCCCTCATTGGGGACCTGGACAGTTCCTCCAGGGTCTCTATGTGGACCTGGGGCTGAATGCCTGATCACTCACTCTCTCAGTGGGGAGTTCGATGGCCAGGATCCCTGCAGTGCTCCGAGGAAGAGGTCCACAGAGGTAATTCATGCTCTCAGGCTACCAGGGTGAGGCTGGGTGAGGAGTGAGCTTGGGTCTCTTAATTGTGCCAGTGCTAACCTGGACAGCCTTGCCCAGCGAGACAAAGGCAACACACTCCCCTTCGCAGGCATAATTTATTCTCCATTAATGTTCGAGACAACTGACAAATTAAATCTCTTTTAAATTTAATCTGTCTCTAATAGTTAGCAGAAGAAAGGGAGAGCCCTACAAGCTCCTTGAATATTTAAACCTCTGTGTAAAAATTTCAAACCCCAGGAGCACGGAGGAACTAATATTATCCCAGGGAAGGAGAGCTCAGTACCACTCCCTCCTTCAATGCAAATGCCCTGTTTTTATCTGTGGCTTACAGGCATATCACAAATAGGATTAGGAAACCATTTCACGAAACAGAAGCAAACAGGACTTAATGGAGAAATCAAAAGATAGTCCAAGACCTATTTGCTTTAATGGCTTTTCTAGCCAGGAGGCTGTGCTCCTCAATGGCCTCCCAAGATGTGCCCCCAGGACACATGTCCCCCAAGACACAAGCTAGAAGAGCACGGGGACCCCGATAAGAGGGCAGACTGAGGTGATGGAGAAGGGCTAGCTGCCAATTACACAATTGATCCGTCAATACAATTCACTTACTGCCTTTGCTGGGAGCTTGATCAACAACTTAATCCTTGACTCTGGAAGTCCGTCCTGGGTCCAGGGGGACAACGCCCCAGTATGGGTGCAGGAACGACCAGCTGGGCACACTCGGGCCACCAGATGGGCTGTAGACAGGCCAGCCAGGCAGCCAGGATACAGGGGACATCCCCGGTGACATCCAGTGACCCCTGCAGATCTACTGGTCCTGGTCTCTGGCCCTAATTGTCAAAGACAAAGCAGACAGAGATTCCTTGAGTCTGTTGCTGCAGAGGCAGGCAACCCCAGGCCTCAATTGACCACAGCCAGGCTAGCCACGCCCTGGCTCCTAGCTGACTCTCAAGCCTCAGTTCCCACAGTGTATGTGTGTAGAGGAGTGCTTTTACCAGGGGTCACACCACCGCACCCCATGCCTCACAGAACTCCCATTTGCCTTTGGCCAGCAGTGCTCCCAAGGCCCTCCTTTTTCTCAAGCCCTGGCTAGCTCAGCAAACCCCAAGAGCCTCCTCAGCCACCCTCTTTCCTCATCAACGCTCTCAGGTTCTCATTCCACATCACCTCCCTACACCCTCATCTACGTCACCCTACCCAGTGTGAGGCCAGAACAGACACTCGTTTGAGCGCCGTATGCTTCAGGCCCTATAGAACCAGATTCCTCCAGCCCTTCCTCATCTTCAGTGCCCAACACGGCCCTTCCTCCCACAATGCACCAGCTCCTACCTGCCACCTGCCTCCTGTCATGGTCCTCTAGCTAGAGTGCCTGGGCTTAATAAAACCTCACCTTGCTGCCAACTCCTCCAGGCAGCCTTCCAGTGCAACCCCGAGAGAAGCCTCTCACTCAGTTCTCTGGTGTCCTAGAACCCACCACACCATGATCGTTGTGGTGGTTTGAATGAAAATGGCACCCACAGGCTCATGGATAGTGGCAGTATTAAGAGGTGTAGCCTCCTTGGGGGAAATATGTCACTGGGGGGTGGGCTTTGAGGTTTCAAAAACTCAAGCCAGGCCCGCGTCTCCCTCTCTTCCTGCTGCCTGACAGACGATCCAGACGGAGAGCTCTCAGCTCCTCTCCAGCTCCAAGGCTGCCTGTGTGCTGCCCCGCTTCCCAACTTTAAGATAAGGGACTGAACCTCTGACCTGTAAGCCAGCCCCAACGAAATGGTTTCCTTTATAAGAGTTCCTGTGGTCATGATGTCTCTTCACAGCAACGAAACCCTGATTAAGACCATTCCCATGGTCACAGGCCTGGAGGCACAGGGAGCGGGGCTAAGATGTGCCTGGAGACTCCCTCATGCCGTGAGACCCTGCCCTGGCTCAGGCCTGAGTCTCTCTCCTCTGGCTTCTGAGCACCGAGGGTGAGTTAGGATCTTCTCTCAGAGGCTCTGTGCTTTGTGACTTCTTCCTGGCTAACAGCTGGTGCCAGGTGAGACAGGAAAAGGGGAGGTGGAGAGCGCCTACCGCAGCAGCGACAAACCTGGCAGGGTGGCCCCGGGGGAGGGACAGAGATCTTGGAGGGGAAAAATGGCAGTGGACATCAACAAGGGACAGGGCCACATAGGAATCCATTTCTCCAAAATCAGCTTTTCTCAGGTAGGTGGGCATCCTCCATCTTCCCGTCGGCTGCCTCAGAACTCCACCAGGGGGAACTTCAGCAGCTCAAAAGCTTGGACCGGGCCAAGGTCTCGGGTATTTGTTTGCTTCTGGTCTGAGGCCACTCAGTCACAGGCCCAGATCTTTGGGAGGGACATGGTTAAGACATTCTCCTTTACTGTCACATGGGAATGTGCTTAGGAACAGACCATTATGGGAACCGTGTGGAGCAGTGGTCCTCACAACCTGAGGATCTGCAATGGTACCTCAGGAGAAGACGAGGTCTCGGCAGGTAAGGATGAATCTGGAAAGGAAGGGAACATCTGTGAGTACAAAGGCTGGGGGTTACCACACACAGTCAGACCCAAGCACTGTGCACGGACCTCCTCCTCGCACCTCAGTGCTGCCTGTATTTGGAGATAATGCCTTTAAAGATTAGTAAGTTAAAATGGATCACTAGAGTGGCTCTAACCCAGTGAGAGTGACAACCAAGGCACAGGGGGACAATATAGTAAGGCATGGGGAGAAGGGAGAGAGGTCTCAAGAGAGACCAGCTCTAGGGACCTGGAGAGATGGCTCAGCAGCTCAGAGAATTGCTTCTCTTCTAGAAGACTAGGGCTCAGCTCCCGGCACATACATCAGGGGGCTCATAACTGCCTGTAAATACAGTCCAAGGGTGATCTTCTGGTCTTTGTGAAAACTGCATACAATGGGTGCTGTGCTGTACAGACACATACACACACACACACACACACACACACACACACACACACACACACAAATAATAAATTCCTTTCTAAGGAAAGAGGGACTCAGGGGGCCCTCCTAACTCTTGACTTTCAAAGGAAACACAAATAGTGGGCCTTGTTAGAGCCTCCCCCGCAAATGTACATAAAGTCTGCGAGGGAGGGAATGTTGGGAAATCCTGGGACTTTGGTCCCAGTGGGAAGCCACAGAAGGCCTGTGATCAGAAAGGCCATGGAACTGTGTCTATGGGAGGTCCGATAGTTAGTTTTGTTGTTTGTCCTTGATGTTTGTCTCTTTGTTTGTCATTTTGACACACGCTAGAGTCATCTGGAAAGAGGAAACTTAACTGAGAAAATGTCTCCCTCTGATTGGCCTGTGGGCAAGTCTTGATTTATGATTGACGTGGGAAGGACCAGCCTCCTGTGGGTGGTGCCCGTCCTGGTAGTCCTGAGTGGTATAAGAAAAGTAAGCCATGGACGGCAAACCTTCCTGCGCGGTCTCTGCTTCACCCCGCGGCCAGGGATTCGCCTCGCTTGGGTTCTCAAGAACCCCGGTTTCCCTCAATGAAGGATCATGCTAGGAATGTGTAAGCCAAGAAGGCCCTCCCCCCAGCCCCAGTTTAGTTTTGGTCATGGTGTTTTATCACAGTGAGAGAAAGCAAAATAAACAAGTCACAGGGCATGTTGGACTACATTAGGAGAAAGGCACCCTTGCCCCATATCCACATCCTTGCTCAACAGCCCACTGCCCTCTGGGAACTCTATTAGACTGTGCAGCTCAAGGCCATTCTCTCCCAGCAGAGACCATTCTCCAGGCCACATATAGCTACTCATGGACAGAGGGCACAGAGCTGCTAGCTACCCCTCCTTCTAGAAATCAGGAAGCCTCTAGCCCAGATGGCTGTCTTCCATCTAGAATACATTGTTCCTCTGAGAACCTGTCTCTCCAGCAAACACCGAGGAGGCAGGAGGTACACAGCCAGAGCTCCACTATTAGGCAAACCAGCCTGGCTACTGGGTAGCCTGAGCCTAGATGTGGGGGTACGCATGTTAGCTCTCTCCGGGATGTCAGGATGGGCTCTGCACCTTCACAGCGAATAGCCATCTGCTACATGGTGGAGGTAATGAGACCAAAGGAGCAACATCTCTAGCACACGCTGCCTGGCTGCCTCTCGCACCCTCACCTGAGCAGAAATCCAAGTGCCAGTTTTCCTTTTAGGTGCCAGGGTTCAGTGGCAGGAGGGTTTGGTCATTTGAGATTGGAAAAGGGTTTTATAACTATGTCCCACCGTGAGTAAAGTCTTGCATCAACCTGAGGGGTGCTGGGAGTAGGGGGAGAGGCACCCACAGTCCGCCTACCCTTTGCTTATGAGCGGATATGTTAGCTACTTGGCCCCTCCGGTCATACACTGTTGTCAGTTCCAAAGTGGCGGTTATGCGAAGGGTGGATGCAGTCGTCTAAGTAGGGGTCTGCACCCCCCAAATCCCCCCCACCCCCCGTTTCAAAGCTGCTCAACATATAGTAGAAAATCCAGAGAAAGCAGTCTGCCCCGGGTTCAGTGGGTTGTACCCTTTCACAACCCAGAATGCCCTGGGTTCACAGACTGCTAAAGTCAGCAAACGACTCCTGAAGGTTCTGCCTGGCACATCAGGGTGCCGCCATCATGGGCCAACGTCAAGAAGCAACAGGCACACATTACCTCTGCCCGACTCATGAGGCCACAGATACCTCTAAGCCAACAGTGAGGCTTGAAGGATCATAAAAATGGAGCCCCACATGAGGATGTGGTTAAAAGTAAGAACAGTAAGGAGGTCTGAGTACTCCATCGCACCCCCAAAATGAACTCCTTCACATCGCTCCATACATTTAGTGTCCTGGTACCCAAGGGGAACAGCCTTCCCCTGGTCTAGCCCCAGGCCTAGTTGGGATAGGGTACAGCCCCACCCACTCATACTCAGGCTGAAACCGGAATTAACAGAGAAGTCCTGGCTCCAGAGAGCATTTCCAGGAGAGCTGCTCGAGGCTATGGCTGGCAGGAACTCCAGGGCAGCGGTGGGATAGCAGCTTCCTGCCCAACATGTGGCCCTCTGTTTGCTACTCAGCAGCCCCAGGGCAGCACCAGCTCAGTGTTTATATAATTAACATCCCCCCCACCACCACCTCAGCCTGAGTGCCTTAGAGCGTGCCATGCTGTGCACACATGTGCACCCAACATGTGCCCTCCCTGGGACGTCCCACCCCTAAGTAGCCCAGAGGGCTGAGAGGCCCAGAGTGGAGAGGGTTGTCTGCCACCAAGCCTGCAGAGGGCCCCTTACACCAAACCAACACCCTGTCCTATGGGAGGGAGGAAGTGAGCTCAGATTGCTATCCACATGCTCCTTGGCTGTCTCTGAAAGGCCAGACTGAGAGCCAACAGCCACACCCATGTGGCTTTCCGCACTTCGAGACCCTGGATCTGGATCTCAGTTCAGGGTTCCTGGTGTCCGTGAGCAAAATGGGGCAGCTAGAGAATGAGGGTCCCACCCTCTACTCCCCTTAGACTCAGTTTCCCCAATGTTTACCAGCACTGTGCATTCAGCCGTCTGCTCAGGACTTCACCCCACAGTGACAGCCGTGTGAGAGCACCCCTCCTGTGGGCTCCTGCCTCAGCCTCCCTGGCCTGCAAGTGTTATCCTCTGCCCTGCACTGCAGGAGGCCAAGGGCTGGACCCTAGGCAGATCTCTGAGCCCCCAGAGCTACTACCTCTGATGACTTATGCAGGAGGCCAGCATATGAGCTACGGTGAGTCCTTAGCGCCTCATAGCCCCACTCAGGAGCTTAGGCGGCCTCACAGAGGTCCAGGGAAGGTCCCCAGGAAAGGCCACACAACCCCGCCCCAGCCAGTGCCAGCGGAGCCTTGCCAAGATAGGCTCATTACGGAAGCAATTAGCTCTAACAGCTTTTAGCTGGAGCTTGGTGGCTCCAAGAGAAATTAATCCTAATTACCCACAATCACATACCTAGCACTGCTTAGCCTACCCCTGGGTCACCAAAGAGAGGTTTCAGAGTGGTCCAGGTATCCTCGGGATTGCCACAAGAGCCTGGGCTCACCCAGAGGATAGCACCAGGCTCCCTCTCTCTTATATTCCTAAGGGTTTGTAAGTCTTTCCAGGTGCATGATGTTGCGGGAAGTATTAAAATCGATCCTGCCAACTCTCCTGCCCCACCAGGCCTCAGCACCATGTCCCAGCGGGGTCCCTCACTGTTCTTGCGACCTCTGAGCTATTCTCTCCCACCTAGCTCCTACAGCATCCCAACTGTGTTCCCTCTCCACCATCAGCAGACCCACACTCCAGTAACCAAGTAAAGCAAAACTCTTAGAGCTTAATTAATCAATCAGATTTATGTATTGGTAATATCACAACTTACAAGATGCCAATACAATAATTTAAGAGCCAGTTGATAATGATAAATTTATCCCAATATTTCTAACCTTATAAAAATTTAGCTCTTTGTGGCTCGTAGATGCCACACAGGTTCAAGTCCGAAGCCATCTCAGTTCCTCCTCTTCTCCTGCTAACCTCTGACCCCCCAACTCCTAGCACTGCCTCCCTTTTCCTGTCCAATCACAGGCCTTCCACTGCCCTAATATGATTGGACATGGAAAATCCTGCAACACATGAAATATTCGTTCAGACTATTTCTTCAGAGGAGCCAGAAGAATGTATCCCTTAGGAGTCCAGGCCAGTTGACCCTTACTGCTCTGCGTGCCGTGCCTCTGTGACCTCTATCACCCACATACAAATGTGAAAGTCTCAAACCATGACATCCCATCTGTCTTAGGGTTAATATTGCGGTGACGAAACACCACAGCCAAAGCAAGTTGGGGAGGAAAGAGTTTATGTGGTCTACACTTGCATATCATAGCCCATCACCTAAGGAAGTCAAGACAGGAACACAAGCAGAGCAGGAACCTGGAGGCAGGAGCTGATGCAGAGGCATGGAAAGATGTTACTTACTGACTTGCTTCTCGTGACTTGCTCAGTCTGCATTCTTAGAGAACCCAAGACCACCAGCCCCAGGAGTGGCACCGCCCCGAATGTGCTAACCTCCCCCAGGAATCACCAAGTTAGAAAATCCCGTACAGGCTTTCCTACAGTCTGATCTCATGGAGGCATTCCTCAGGTGAGGCTTCCTCCTTTCTGATGACTCTATTTTGTGTCAGGTTGACATAAACTAACCAGCACACCATCCTTCTGTCCGCTGTGCTTTGCATCCTGGGGACCATCTCTCCGGCATTGGATATATATAACATAGAAGCTGGAGTTCTTGGGACTGGAGAGGTGGCTCAGTAGTTAAGAGCACTGGCTGCTCTTCAAGAAGACCCAAGTTCAATTCCCAGCACCTACATGGCGCCTCACAAGTGTCTATAACTCCAGTTCCAGGGAATCTGAAACCCTCACATAGACATACATGCAGACAAATATCAATACACATGAAATTAAAAAAAAAAACACTTTTAAAAATAGGGTTGCGCCTCATCCCTGTGGGAAAGTAGTAGCCTTAGACTGGGTTCTGACTTCAGAGGACAGAGACCTTCCACCCACACAGCACACACAGCATTGCTACTCTGCTCCCAGGTCCTGGGGACAATTCCAGTAGAGGCCCCGGAAGGGAAGCACTGGTAACCGGTGCCCTGGACAGTCCCCCTGCCACCGGAGAGAGAGCTGTCCTTTATTCCCACAGGTGGGATCAGACAGGAATGAGTCCTGTCTAGTATACCTTACAGTGGAGACCACATGTTGAAGACCAGGAGCAGAATGGAGAGGCCTGTTGAGTCCCTGGATCCGAACTCTGAGACACATCCTTGACTGGATTCCTCACCAGGAAGCCAGATTGTCCAGTGGTTCTGATGCTATTCTGGGTTCAGCACCTGCTTCTACAGAGGTCTTGAGAGAGTAGGATACACAGGCTTGGTTAAGCAGATAAGGAGCAGATGGGCCCCATGCATGGGGCTTGGGGTAGGCTGAGAGGTGGTTCTCACACTCTCTAGTGTAGAGGCCAGCTGGAACACAGCACTAAGTGTCGGTCAGGGGGGACAGATGATGAGTAAGGGTGTTCTGGTCTAAGGACAATCCCTCCCAAACTTACCATGTTGAGGCCCAGTCCCCAGGACCTCAGCATGGAAGTGTATTGAGAGGTGGAGACTTTAAAGAAATGACTGAAATAACAAAGTCCCTAGGTCAGACATCACCTAGTCTATATCCTCAGGAGAAAGGGAGTCAGAGTCACGAATACTCATCAAAGGACAACCCTCGGTGGGATCAGAGACAATGCCAGCTTCAGGAGTCAGCCTGCCAATGGCAGCAACCAGCAAGCAGTATCCTCCATTGCCCTGAATCATCTCCTACCTCCGGGTTCCTGCTTTGAGTTCCTGCCCTGAGTTCCCTCAGTGATGGGACTGTGACCTGACAGTGTAAGGAGAAATCAACCCTTCCTTCCCCACATTGCTAATGGTGTTTTTATCGCAGGAATAGGAATCTTCAGGAAGACATGTGAGCTGGAGAAGATAGCCCTTCGTCCCTAGGCTGGTCATGCTAGTCATGAAGGCCTGTGTGGATAAGGGAGCTTCGGAGCTCTGCCTCCCATGGGGAACTCTGGGGCTGTGGGAGGCAGAGGGTGTGAGTGTGAACGGTGGGAGTGAGGGCTGGGTTGATTGGCATTAGGATGAGAGAAGAGGAGAGGCGGTCACTCAGGAGAGGCTCTGGATCTCCAGCCAAAGCGAGGACTGGAGAGGCCTCGTCCTACCTCTCTGCCCACCAGCTGGCTTTGGCTCCAGCTTCACCTCTGACAACCAAAATCCTACTCAGGCCCTGGGACTGCCCCAGAAAGAAATACTTCCTGTGCCTTGCTCGGCCTACTTTTTTTTTTTCCGAGGCAGGGGTTCTCTGTGTAGCCCTGGCTGTCCTGGAACTCACTTTGTAGACCAGGCTGGCCTCGAACTCAGAAATCCTCCTGCCTCTGCCTCCCAAGTGCTGGGATTAAAGGCGTGCGCCACCAGCACCCAGCTGGCTTACTTTCTTATAACACCCAGGACCACTAGCCCAGGGATGCACTACCCACAATGGGCTGGGCCCTCCCCCAACCATCAATCACTATTTAAGAAAATGCACCACAGGCTTGCCCACAGGCCAATCTGATAGGGGCATCTTCTCACTTGAGGCTCTCCAAATGACTCTAGCTTGTGTCAAGTTGACATAAAACTACCCAAACCTGGCTTTTGCCAAATAGCCAATAAATTATTCAGTTTGCAAAATGCCATTATGTGTGAGTTTACTTAATTGAATAGAATAATTTATGGTAAAACCTGGGGAAAGGAAGATCGATGAGGAACGGCGAAGAGGAATGATTGAGCGTCAGCGAAGGCAATTTGATTTTTATCCCTCATTATAATAATGTTAAAGGGAAAACATCAACTTGGGTCAGAATCAATATTTGCAGAGTGTCTGGACCATGAATTTTAACTGGAGGTGGCGAGGAGGTGGTTGGGCGCATCAATAATTAATGCTTTGTCTGCTGCCACAAATAACGCCTGGGTTTGGGTACAGATGCCCACTACCCACAGATTTGTTGGTGATCGTAAAAGGTAATTTAGGAAGGAGTCTGTTGGCGATGCGTGTTCAACACGCCCGACATGATTCAGGACGTGGCTCCGCACAGGGCCCTCACAAATCACGGGGACAGATGAAGTGAAACTTGGCTCTTTTCCAAAGTCCCTGTATCCAGGCTCCCAGCATTCACACAACACAGGCCGCATACCACTGGCTACCGGGCACCCCTGACTGCAACAGGGCAGTGGACGGCAGGTTCCAGGTATGAGACACACACAGTCACCCCCTGAATGGGACCCTGAGCATATCAATCCTGCTTGTAAAATCCAATCACCTCCCTTGTCACAGTGTGCCCTTGAAGAACCATAGCCCAGAGGTTCGGCTGAAGGTCCCAGCATTTTGTGCTCTGCTCTCCTGAAGACTCCTTGTCTGGTGCCTTCGCTGAGACACTCCCACTGACCGGTGTGGGCATGCACCTACACAGAAGGCTGCTGGCTCTGGCCCTGGAGTCTGGGGAACAACAGTGTCCAGGGTCCCTGAGAGTGCCCGGCTGAGCCAGCTTCCTATACCCTGCCATCAGAGGTATCCTGAAACCTCCAGGAAGGCCTTCCCTGTCCAGTGTGGTCAGCACCAGGAAACTGAGCTTGGTGAAGGTAAACTTCAAGAGAGCCGACCTCGTCCAGGCCTGGGGAAGCACAGTTGGAATGCCGTGTTCTCTCGAGGCTAGCTGGAGGGCCTGTGTTCAAGGCCCTGTGCGCAGGCAGTTTAGCATCAAGCCAGTGGATCTGGAAACACGGTGTAGGATGGGTTTACTGGGAAAGACTGGCAAGGTCTGAATTCTCACAAGGCCCTGTCTTCACTATGATATCGTTTACACTGTGCTGTTGAACCTCAGAAGAAATACTCTGAAAGGGAGATCTCATAGGCCATGATTTGAAAGAGGAAAAGGGTCATCTTATGCCCATGTCATCTGCCTCCCACTTCATAAATACTCGTAAAAGGCTCTTAAAATCCACCACCCAGAGCTCACTGTACCGTCGCCAGTAGGCCTTTGGTCTGCCTGGCTCAGTCTTTCCCTGGTGTGCACTAGACAATTCTTCTTCACTAAAGAAACTGCTCAGACTGTGTCTCTCCACTGAATTCTTTTCTTCAAGAAGACAAACGCCAAAGAGAAGCCTTTACCCAGTAGCAGAAGGCTGGATGGCTGATGGACAGATTAGAGTATGGAAAACAGTTGCTGAGTGATTGATGGGTTGGGAAGGAGGAAGGATGCCTGGGTAGATGGATGTCGGGATGGAGCATGGGACTGCGCACTGGCCCTCAAAGAGCCCAAGACCACCCTTGGTCTCCTCTCAGGGAGAAGGAAGACACGATGAATGTTCATCACACGAACACGTGAGCACTGCTTAGCTGTAGAACACACGCTTCAGCGTGCACATGGTCTTGGGTCCAATCCTCAGCAACACACCTCAGCAGCCATTCCCACCCCTTCTCCTGCCACGGTCCTCCTGATCTGATCGACAGCCCAAGCCCAGGACTCTGACATTTTGTTTCTCTCTGCAGCCGAGAAGGAAGCTGGAAGTGGCTGTTCTGGGCCGCGACAGCTGTCCTGTAGACTGACAGGCACAGTAAGGCTCCTCACAGTGTTGTCCCACCCAAGTCTGGTTCTCAGCGGGGCACCTGTCAGCGGGGGTCAGGTAAACGTGTGTGAGGCAGGCAGGCGCTAATAAAAGCCACTGCCACCTGTCACCAAGGATGGAAACAAACAGAAAGGGCCAAGGACAGAGAGAGAGCAGCTTGCAGGAAAGAGCTCACCTCTGTATCAAAAGGAGGGAAAAATCTAAAACAGACCCTCCTCACCTGAGGTACCCTTGAGACCAAACCCTGCCGCTGCCTCCTCTGGCCTCCCTCTCTAGCTGGCTGCACCTACTGCGCAGTCCCTCCTTTCCCTTGCTTGGTCTCTTGCAGCTCTGCCTCTGTCCAGCATAGCCTCTCCTGTCCCCACCACCTTCCCCGCCTCCAAGCATCCAAATGTACTTCTGGTCTTTCCCACCCACTCCCGAAGCCTTCCCAGGATTACCAGGGGCTCTCCACAACTGGCTCTTTGGGAAAAGGCATACGATACAGAAAGCTTTGTACAAATGTCCCTGCTGTGGAAGCTATGTGCACACACGTCATGAAGGATGAGAACCACACAGATTGCAAATTGTACCTGGCCTCCATCCACACAGCCAGCCCTGTGGCCGCCATTCCCATGGTCTGACAAATGAAGCCATGTATCCTACCCTGATGAAATCACTTATTAAGTGTGAGCCTGTAATCTGTTCAACTTTCCTCCCCCTACACGGATTTAATTCATTCAACAAAAACTACCAGTCATGCAATGTCAACCCCGACTTCGGTGACTTTGCGATGGGGTAGATCAGGACATGAACTACTCTACATTATTTAGTGGTAAATGTTTGGCAACTGGCTCGTGCAACCTCTAAACATTTAGCCACTGCATTTCATCAACAGCAGCAGCAGCAGCAGCAGAAGCCAATGCCTCATTAGCTCCTCTGCAATACTTGTTTGCCATTGTATGTGGATGGATGGATGGATGGATGGATGGATGGATGGATGGATGGATGGATGGATGGACAGATGAACGGACGGATGGATGGATGGATGGACGGACGGACGGACGGACGGACGGGTGGGTGGGTGGATGGATGGATGGGTGGATGGATGGATGGATGGATGGGTGGATGGATGGATGGATGGATGGATGGATGGATGGACAGATGGACGGACGGATGAACGGACGGATGGATGGACGGATGGATGGATGGATGGATGGATGGATGGGTGGACGGATGGACGGATGGACGGACGGACAGATGAACGGACGGATGGATGGATGGATGGATGGATGGATGGATGGATGGATGGATGGGTGGGTGGGTGGGTGGGTGGATGGATGGACGGACGGGTGGGTGGGTGGACGGACGGACGGACGGACGGACGGACGGACGGGTGGGTGGGTGGGTGGGTGGGTGGGTGGGTGGATGGATGGATGGACGGACGGGTGGGTGGGTGGGTGGATGGATGGGTGGGTGGGTGGATGGATGGATGGATGGACGGATGGATGGACGGATGGATGGATGGACAGATGGACGGACGGACGGGTGGGTGGGTGGGTGGGTGGATGGATGGATGGATGGACGGACGGACGGACGGACGGATGGACGGACAGATGAACGGACGGACGGATGGATGGATGGATGGATGAATGGATGGACGGACGGGTGGATGGATGGATGGATGGATGGATGGATGGATGGATGGATGGGTGGGTGGGTGGGTGGATGGATGGATGGACGGACGGACGGATGGACAGATGGACAGACAGATGAACGGACGGATGGATGGATGGATGGATAGATGGATGGATGGATGGATGGACGGACGGACGGACGGACGGGTGGGTGGGTGGGTGGATGGACAGACGGACGGACGGACGGACGGGCGGGCGGGTGGGTGGGTGAATGGATGGATGGATGGATGGGTGGGTGGGTGGGTGGATGGATGGATGGATGGATGGGTGGGTGGGTGGGTGGGTGGATGGATGGACGGACGGATGGATGGATGGACAGATGAATGGATGGACGGACGGACGGACGGACGGGTGGGTGGGTGGATGGACGGACGGATGGACTGACGGACGGACGGACGGACGGGTAAATGGGAGGATGGATGGATAGAAAGATAGATGTGTGGGTAGGATAGGTGAGAATATGAGTAAAGGGATGGTAGACAGATAGTTTGGTGGGTGGATGGGTGGGTGGACTAATGGGTGGTTAGATGGATGGATGGACAGATGTGCAACGGAATGGTAGACAGATAGTTTGGTGGGTGGTCAGGTGGGCTAATAGGTGGTTAGATGGATGGGTGGGTTTGTGGATAGAGTGGTAGGTAGATAGACGGATAGGTGGAGAGACAGGATAAACCAAAGTCTCTCTGCACAAGACGCTGCCTCTAACTGCTGAAAACATCTCGGGCTGAGCAGCCCCAGGTCTGCACCTCGGCTACAGGACCAGAACCACCGTGGGGTCCTGGGACCTACAGCCTCCTTCATTCTCACACATGCCTGGCGTTCCCCTGCTCCAGCCCAGCCTCTCCCCCAGCACACACTGTCATCACACTGTCTCTGGGATCAGACTCTTCGATGCCTCCCTCGGCGCCACCTGCTACTCAGCCACACTAAGAGCTTACGCTTGGAGATGCAGGAAATTCTGGCCTTTTGAATCCACCTTGTGCGAATATGCAGCGCCACTGTACCCAGCTGTCCACGTCATCCTCCAAGAAACAAGGATGCTTCTCCCAATTTTTAGAAAAAAAATAACTTTCCAGACAGGACAGAACAGAGGCCCAGCCCACCCTCCACTCCAGGGCTTGTGCTGAGGCCCTGTGACCCAGGACCCATGGCAAACTCCATCCAGGACAGTTATGGGACAGCATGACTTTGCCACTACTTGAGGGCCCTTTGTTGTCCCATGATGGCCAGAGCCAACGTTCTATCTCACCTTCACCAGACCTGATCCCCCTACCGCCCACCCCCCATGAATGTGTCCTTAGGAGTCATCCTGGCACAGGCAAATATTTGTTTCCTTAAAAGGAAAGCATGTTCTTCTTGTGGAGCTGGCAACATGGCTTGGCAGGTGACGGTGCTTACTACCAATCCTGACGACCTGAGACCCATTCCTGGGACCTACATGGTGGGGCAGAGAAAAACTCCCTCAAGTTGTCCTTTGACCCTTACATGTACACATGATCACACACACACAATACATACATAAATAAAGCTTGAACATATCCACAACAGACCTACGTCAGCCTGGCTGTGACCCCTCTCCCCCAGGCTGTTCTGAGACTGGAAGTCTCACAGGTCACAGGTCAGGGATGACCAGAACTGGTGTGGGTCAAGATAAATCAACATCTGTATTTTGGGAGGGTTTCCTTGGAAGAAATCCTGCTACCCCATACCACCTTCAGCCCACTGTTCCCCTCTCCCCTGAGCATTGTGAGTTCTTCCTGGACTTGCCTCTACGGCCTTCAGTTTGGCTCCCTCCTCACTCTGTACTATAGAGGTACCATGGCACCATCCCTAGACCCCTTTCTCTAAACCCCAGACTTATGATTCCATAAGCTTCTTGATATCTGGTCCTCTGTCCCTCGGACTCTCCAGACATCTAGCCCACCTCTCGCCTGTGTGCTTTACCTGAGAACTTGGGCCTATGCTTCATCTCCGGAGCTGACACACACAACCACACTGCCTTAGTGAAGTCAGGACCCCCAGGCTCTCGAGGCTGGAGCCAAACTGAAGGCCGCCATATGGACATCCAGGAGACTGAAGAGCTCGGAGAAGAAACAAAGGGAAAGAACAGGTGCTTAAGGATACCCAGGGGCTCCCCCTCCCTGGATGGCTGTAGAGGGCTCATCCTCAGAGATAAGTAGGGCAGCAGGAGACCAGTGGCTACAGGGTACACTGCTCACACTCTGCCAGCAGGGAGGACATCCCACACCCTGCAGCACTCCCTCAACCCTGGGCTCATTTGCAAGTCTAACTGCCCTGTGCAGCTCTGGCATTCACACCCCATCTGTTAGCACCCAAAGCCGGATGCTGACTGGGTGAAGTGCTTGGCGAATGCTTGGCTGGGGGCAGACCCCTGCTTTACCTCACAGGGGAGATCTCAGGAAGACAGTTCACACGGAGCAAGGCTTGGGCACCATCCCCCTGCCCCACAAGTGCCTCAGGCTGGCGCTGGCCCGGCTGCAGGAGGCTGAGCTGCCCTAGGGACACAGAAAGACTTAGGCAGTCAGGCCACTGAGTTGACCTCTCGGTGCTGACAAGTCTCAGGAGCAGACGTGGGGTTGGGGATAAATTGACCCAGAGTCCTTCTGTCTCCACCCTGAACAACTAGAGTCACCGGGGACAGGACCTCTGATCATCACCTGACCTTGGGTCACGATGATTCCCCAGTAGAGTGCCACAAGGGACCGACCATACCCCAGCTTCCTCACCCCAACAGGGGACTTCCAGGCCAGCCTGGTACTGTTCACGCCCATAGGCGTGTGCTCACGTGCACACCAATGCCCACACAAGTATCAGACGGGCAACTGTCCATGAAGACCTTGTGAGCACTGGCCTGGCTTTGCTTCAGAGTCAAAGAGCCCTGCTGAGCGGAGCTCAGGCTTGTAGTGTCTCCACCCTTCCTTCTGATCTTAGGCAGGCCCAAGCCCCTGGATCTCACTTTTCCTGACTGTGAAGTGGGATGACAGGTAGCAGCCAGGTCCTAACAGGAGAGGACACTAACTACCTCCAAGGTGACGGCAATGAAGAGCCTCACAGAAGACCACACAGGCTTCCTGATACCCCACACTCCCTGCAGGACACCTTTTCTATTCCCTAGACTGGGAGGCAAGTTCAGAGAGGGTGTTCCACTTTCATTTCTATTGCTGTGATAAAATCTTATCCGAAAGCAACTTAGGGAAGAAGAAAGGTTTATTCAGCTTGCAGTTCCAGGTTAATGACCATCACCGAGGGGAAGTCACGCCGGGAGCTAAGCAGCTAGTCACATCACATGCACAGTCACGAAGAGCAAGAAACAAATTCACCACGCTACCTGCTGCCTGCTCATCTAGATTCCTCCTGACCTACATAGTTCAGGACCCCTTCCTAGAAAATGGTACTGCCCACAATGGGCTGGTCCTTCCTGCATCAATTAATAATCGAGACAATCCCCTATAGGCATGCCCACAGACCAAACTGATAAAGACAAATTGCTCAATTGAGACTGTCTTCCCAAATGGCAAGTTGACATTTCGAACGAACCATAGGCCAGGCGGTGGCCATGCAAGCCTTTAATGCCAGCACTTGGGAGGCAGAGGCAGGCCAGCCTGGTCTACAGATCAATTTCCGGGACAATCAGGGCTACACAGAGAGACCCTGTATTGAAACAGACAAACAAACAAAAGCTAACCATCACCATGGATGAACATCCAACCCAGATCACACAGCCAAGGAGGCTGTACATTCCTGTGCTTTACCACGTGTGAGGCCCCATCTGACCCAGCTCGCCAACACCCACTGTGTGCCAGCCAGTGTCTTAGTGGAACCCTCATTTATGTTGCTCTTGATTTCAGAAGAGCCCATGGAGACATAGCTTGTATAGACCAGAACATGCAGCTGTGTACACCTATGTGCATGCACACAGACTGATGAGAATCTGGCCGTCTCGGGAAGCCATCGTTCTCCCCGGCAGCTTCTTAACCAGCACACAGACTGACACCTGGAGCCCTGAGATCAGTGTGTTGGGAAATTACCAACATGGGACACAGCTGCCTGATAGGCCCTCTGGCCACCCCTCACCCTGGCCGTGGCTTTCAAGCAGGCACCACCGCCAGTGGCAAAGAGCTCTGCCCACACCCCATTTCTAATGGGGTGAAGCTGGGGCTACTGTCCCCAGGGACTGTCCCCTTGGTTCATATCACAGAGTTGCCAGTTCTGAAGAACTGTCTTCCCCAGACCCTAGGTCAACCCACTCTCCTTCCCGTGGGGAGCCACAGAGGCCCAGATGGTAACAGAGACAGGTCTACTGGAAGAATTCCCATCCTCCCAGGAGTGTCCCCACAGATACTTCCCTACCTGCCCCACAACAGCAAATGCTTTTCCTTCCAAGGGTTAGAAAACCACTAGTGAGAGGTGACCGGGTACCCCAGAGCCTTGTCATAGAAATTGGTGGGGATACACTGCTTCCCACTGTCTGAAATTGACAATGGGCTGCCTTCCTGGCTGCCAGCACACAGTGGGTCTCTTCTGGAGAGACATAATAGGCAGAGGCTAAGTACTGGGGATAGTGCAGGAAATCATTTCCTGCCTTCCTTTCCTGCAGAAGCTTCCAGGCAACAGGGTACATCCTCAGGCTGTGCTATCGCCCCAACATCATCCAAGTCTCAGGCAGGACCTGGAACTTCCTCTCCTTGGGAATCCCTAGCCTCCTCATGCACAGTGCTTTGTGAAGATCGCTAGCAGAGCTTAGTCAGAGCAGTGGGGACCCACGAGAACACTGGGATATGTGACCCAGAAGGATATGGTCCTATCCTGCACTCTAAACCCTTGGATCTTCTGGGCTCTGGTGCCAGCCCATAACTGGTTAGAAGAGGTCTGAAGCCTTGGTACATCTGGCTTTGGAAAGAGCGTGTCTGGACCCAGATAAGCACCACATCTGCTGACTGTCCTCCAAAACGGTACAGCTCACACCACCACGCACACCAGAGAGGCAGGCATGGTCACCATTTCTCTAGAGACATGGAGCTGTCTAATTGCTGTTCTGTGCCACACAGGAGCGGGAAGGAATCAGAGAGCATGCCTGCTTCTGTCCAGTGTTTGGGTGACAACAGTTTCTTGGCTGCTGAAGATGTATCTGAGACCCAGCCTTTCGTGATGGGCTCTGCGGGTGTTTTCATTGATCCTTAGATCCAGCCTGAGGAAAGGCTGGCCCAGAAACAGTAAGAAGAGTGAGTGAGGTGGAACAGAAGATTGGGAATGTTATTAGAACATGAGAGGGCCTTCCACAAAGGTATCCGCCGGAGCCTCTCACCACCAGAGGCAAGAACTCCATGACAGTTAACTGCTAAAGCCTCTCCTGTCCTAACAGAAAACTTACAAATTTCTAGGAGTCTCACTAGAAACCCCCATTTACAGTGAAAGGCATGCCCAAGCCCTCTTTTGGAACCCTAGTGGCTCCTGATTTTACTTGATCAGTTCATAATCACATCCAAAACACCCACAGAGACACCAGTGATACCGTGCCAGAGACCTGAAGTACATGGGGACAGGTGAACCAAAAGGCCAAGCTCCCACCCAAAGCTTGCCAGCTCTCTGCCTCTGTGTTCCCCACAGGAAGTGACTTCATCTAGCTCAACAGCTCCAATGTCGCCAGCTCAACACACAGCCCACCCTCTAACCCTCCCCTCTGCCAGGGTCAGGAACCAAATCCCAGCCAGTTCCTTCTGGGAGGCTCTCAGTTCAGCCCTTCATTAAATTTGTAACCATTTCTGGGGAAACCAAATCCCTGACCGATTTACCCACCTGAAAATCAAGGGGGTGAGTGGGAGTAGGTTTGACCTAGGAAGCAGATAGAGGGAAGGACACAATGGGGAAACTCCCTGGGGAGCCATGTTCTTTTCTGGGGGGGGACTGACCAACAAAGACTGGCATAGGCTGGAGGAAGCCATGCGTGCTACCAGGAAATGCTGTATACATCCATCCTTTCTGTAGACACCCTTTCTGGGAGGCTAGAACACTGGTTCTCACTCTGTGGGTCACGACCTTCCCCGCAAAGACCGTCAGAAAATATAGATATGTACATTACGATTCATAGCAGTAGCATAACTACAGTGATGAAGTAGCAACAAAAAAAATGCTTTTATGGTTGAGGGTCACCATAACATGAGGAACTGTCTGTATTAAGAAGGTTCAGGACTACTGGCTTAGGGGAAGAGACCTGGAGCCAGGTGCCGGAGCAGGTCCTGGCTTACAGGCCTGACATCCACGGCTTGCTGGCTATCTCAGGAGCACAGGACAGCCTTCCTGCAGGCCACTGCTAGCTCTTGCCATCTCTCCAAGCTCCAGGAAACCTAAGATCCCTGCATGGTCCCGGGACAACTTCATCTACGTCTGACCCATTCATCCCGGCCCAGAGCCAGGCTTGCACAGACAGGCTGCCTGTGGAAACTCCAAGAATCCAATTATCAGGCTCCCAGGACAAGCACAAAAGGCCTTCCTGCTTCAGCCTGGTGTTAGATAGAAGCCAGCCCTGACCAGACCTGGTTCTGGGAGACACTGGGGTGAGTGCTGGACAGACAGGTTAGGCAGCCAAGCTTTAGCTCACGCCCGCTCATCACAGTTCTCAGCAGAGGCCCCTGCATCTCATAAAGATGTCCAGAGCCAGCATCAGCAAAGCCAGGACCACAAATCAGTGGGGGAAGTGTCTGCGGGTCTCTGCCAGGCGGACCAGCCCTGAGACAGCCACAGGCTGCAAGAAATACAGCACGTCATCCTTGGTGTAGAGGGAAGGAGAGATTTATTCCAGGCACAAAGCCCTGTGTGTGATGTCTAGGACAACTTGGATACAGCCAAGAGATGCTCTTTCTACAGTAAGGGAAATTAAGGCACTGTGTAGGGAGAGCTGCCAAGGACCCACACCTAATATCCTCAGAACTCCCTGCCTGGTCCTCATTAGCATAGTGTGGGACCCTGGGGGAGAGCCCATGTCACCAGGGGCCTCGACAGCAGGTCCCCTCTGTGGACTAAGACTTCTTTCTTTCTTCAACTAACTGGTCTCTTTTTCAGAGACCCTCAGTGGGACAAGCTGCTATCCTGCTTTGAAAGACAAGAGCAAGAGGCAACCACCTCAGGCCTGCGACCAGCCCGGTCTACAGGATGTTCTAGGAAATGGCCTGGCAACACCCACTGATGGCAGGCAGGTGGCACAGAGAATCCAACCACTGGCAAGAGGCCTGGCTGCCCGGGGGGCAGTTCATCCAGTGTGAACTCACTCCCAAGGTGACTATGACGACAGTTGGAAGGTGGCTGTAGTGACCTCACCTAGGAACGCCTTGTGGGTTCTCAGGGACGTCATTGCTCTTGCTCTCAGCCTCAGGGACAGGCTGGGCTGTCCAGGTCACACTAGTAATTAAAGTGGCATCACCCTGCCCAGAGGCCAGCAGCCAACTCCCTCTCCAACCCTTTTCCAACTCCGGGCCACTGAGTTCACTGTGAAGCCCAAGGCTGGTACTGTGTTGGCTGCCGTCAAGAATGGCCCAACCAAGTCCTGGACAGTTTCTAGAGCTCATCAGGGCTGGCCTGAGGCCTGGGGTGGGGTCCTGCTTTTTGCACATCGTCTCTACCCCTAGCAACTCCCCCTCTTTCCAAGGAGCCCAGACAAAAAGGACCTACATCCACCCTCACCCATACGTGGGTCCTCTGAGAACTTAGCTCCTCCTAAAGTCCTCATATGGCCTCACATCGGTCATGCCTGTGAGTTCAGGCTATGTGATAGGGGAGCCTACTGATGCTGTGGGACAGCTGGAATTGAGTGTGCCCTCCAAATAAACATGTTGGGATAGGGCTGGCCAGCAAGGTCTCAGAACCCAAGCAGATGGGATGACCTCTGAGAGCCAGCAGTGGCCCCAGGGCAGTAGTCTGGGACCAAGAAATAATACCAGCTGGTTGCAAGGGTTTTCAGCAGCCTGACTGGGTTTCAGTTACAGATCTAAGAGGTTGGGTAGAACCCACAGCAGAAAGTAGATAACTGCAAGTCCAGACTGATGTCAGTAAGGAGTTGAGCAGAAGGAACACACTTCCTTCGCAGAATCCCCAACTGTTCCTGTGAAGGCTCCCCACCTCCAGAGGTACAGAATTGTCACCCCGGTGCGGCATTCTTGGTTGAATTTCGGGGCAAAAGAAAGACACAAGGGGAAACCAAGACAATGGCTACAAAGGTCACGCCACAGTCTTTCATAATATACCCATCCATCAGTCACAGTAAACATTACCATAATAACGGGAGACAGAATACTGGGGAAGCAATGTGGGGTTTGGGAGTGCTGTGGGTACCCTCAGCATTGTGCTTAAATATAAACTACTGTATATAAATATAATATAAAGTGTGGTTCTATGAAGCTGAGTGTGGAATACACAACTGTAATCCCAGCAGGCGTAAGAGGTTCGTGAGTTCAAGGCCAGCCTGAGCTTATCTTAAAATATAAAAACTAAAATCCAGATGGGGCCCACCTGACATCCCAGTACTTGGGAGATGGAGGAGGCAGGAGAATCGGGAATTTAAGATCATTCTTTGCTACGTAGGAAATTCAAGGGCTATGTGTTTTTAAAAATAAACAAACAAAAGTTGATAAAATAAGGTTGGAAAGGCAGCTCTGAGTTTGAAAACACTGGCTTTTCTTTCAGAGGACCCAAGTTCAATTCCCAGGACCCACATGGTGACTCATAACCTCTGTAACTCTGGTCCTAGGGGAATCGATACCCTTTCTGTGGGCACTGCAAGCGTGTGGTACAGACGACAGACATATGTTCAGGCAGAATGCTCATTCACATAAAGGTAAGCTTAAAAATTTAAAACACAATAAAATAAGTAAAATGTAAAAGGGCAGTTCAGAAACAAACACGCTAAGGGACTGAAGTGCTGTTTTTCTAAAACTCGGACCAATTCTGGGTCTCGCACGCACTGAGAAACTACCACTGGGCAGCATCTTCCCCTGTCTCCTTTTACTGGCTTTACGTCTGTGTGTCATGTGTGTGTCTGGTGCCAGGCCTTAGAGGGCACTGGATCACCTAGGACTGGAGTGACAAATGACTGTAAGCTGCCAGGTGGCTTCTGGGTTTCCCACCAGGTCCTCTGGAAGGGCAGCCAGTGCTCCTGACCACTGAGCCATCTCTCCAGCCCGTTTTTGACTCTTAAATTTTGAGACAGGGTCCCAAATCCAGGTAGGACTTGAATGTTAGATCCCGCACCTTTGCCACCAGAGTAATTGGGATCACAGGCCTGCACCTCGCCCCATCTAAAGGCTGGGGGAGGGGGCACTTAAAAGAGCCTTAGTAAGGAAGACACCTGTGGAGGACCCTTGGGCTACCCAGGGCAGGGCAATGCCTTAGAGAGAAGGTTCAGGGCGACCTGGGCCTCTTTAGACCTCCCAGAGGTTTCTGGCCTGAGACAACAGATGCCCCTTGCTTAGCTCCTGTGCCTGGCACCCTTGGACTCTGCAGAAGGGAAAATCCTCTACTCTGCCTTTATCTGAAGGACCGACAGACCCTGGGGCTGGACTTCAATGTCCCCATTCATAACTTAAGAACTTCTAAGGCCACCAGTCTGGGGCTGTGAGTGGGTCCTAATACTGGGTAGCTCTTAGCTTCCCACCAAGACCCCACCATACCTCATCCTGCCTCCACCCTACAGGAAAGCCGGCCTCCTGGCAGCTCAGAGAATTCCTTCCCAGCCCCTCCCAGCCTCCAGGGCTTCCTGTGTGGAAACAGCCTGAATCCTGCCTTGCTAAACACAATATCAGGAGGGAGAGAGCTCCCTGTGAGCTTCCTGTTTGCTGGGAGCAGATCCCAGGGTCCGGTCCCAGTGCTCCTGGCCCAGGAATGAAGCAGACAGGCCAGAGGGGTGAGAGGCTGGGGGTGGAAGTGTCTTCATCGCAGTTCAGGAATGGAGGGGGTCTCCTGGAAGGATATGGCTATGACACAGGGCCTTGCAGTTCCCTCAGGACCATGAGGTAGACCCCCTAAAGGTGAGGCTACTTCCAGAATATCCAAAAGGCTTCTCCTTCCGACCCAACCTAGTTCTTGAAGAAGGGATTACACACACACACACACACACACGTACACGCACACACACACACAGGGGGGGGGGCTCTGTAGGCCTGGCCCTGCACAGGGATTTACCCCCACAGCACCTCTCCCCGTTGGGGACTTAAAGGGGTTCAGTCAAGCAACTCAGCTACTGCCCTGCCTGCTTTGACAGCCTGGCTCTGGCCTCTTTGGGACTCCCTGCTGTGTCCTGGAAGCCCCTCCTACCGTCTGTGCCCAGGGCTGGAGTGGTTAGGGCAAGCAGAACAGGTCCCAGCTCGCAGGCTGAGTCAGGCGGGCATCTTGCCTTAGGGAAGCATGTGGCCGGGAGCCAGGCCAGCTTCTGAGCCTGGGAGCTGACGCCCGAGCTGCCACAAGCCCGTGCCCCTGAACGGCCCAGGCAGGTGCCCCAGCCTCTGGCCCCTGTTGGCTGGTATCCCTTAAAGCCGGTCTGTATTGCAGTTCCACTCCAGGCTTCCCTGAGCTGCGTGCTCTGTGTAGAAATGGGATCAGGGGCTTCCTCTGGGCTTCGGTTTTCTGACCCTAAGGACAATGCAGACACACCCATCACAGTAGGCACGGGGCAGACTGCCACGGGTTCAGCTTCCACTACAGAGCTGGGTTCTGGGTGACTGCTGTGTTCCCATCCATAAAATGGGCGTAGAGGGACTCACATTGCTCCCCATGAGATTCCCAGCCCTTAATGACAGGGCTGAGGGCTTTGATGTCCCAGATGAAAGGCCACGCAAGGCTCCCAGGATGGCCTCAGGACAGTGGGTTCCTAGTCCAGAAAAGCAAATGCCTGCCTCGCTCCTCAAGTCTGGACTGTGGGCAGTGGGCTCTACCCAGGAGGCCGTTGACAGGCTGGGCTTTGCCTACAGTCTGTGAGGGACAAGGTTCGGGATCAAGGCCGGAGATGCCTCTCTCTATGGAGAAGGTTCTGTCACTCTCGTGACAGAAAGATATAAGTGTAGTTGAAGTGTCCCAACTGCCGCCCACCCTCACACAGCCCCGATGGCACACACCCAGGAGGCAGCGCCCATCCCAGGGGCCTTTCCTAGGCTCTAGGTGGACCCTGCCTGAACCTTATGCTGCTGTTTCTTCAGATAGCACCTCTGTGCAATGCACACGGGCACTGAGCTGCAGGACAAAAAAGCTTTTTGCCTCCCTCCTGAGACTAGCCCCAGTTCAACACACCCTGTGCAACAGGGACATCTAAATCCAAGGACAGAACATCTTGGATGACACAGCTGGCTGCAAATATTACCGTCCTTCTCAGAGCCTGTGAGCTACTGGCTCAGGACAGGGTACAAGATGTGGGGTCGGGGGGATCTGGACACCTTCCCAATTGGCCTGACTCCCAGCCCCACACACATGCTAAAGCACAGGAAGGCAGCCCAGGGGACAGCCCTGTCAGAGCCACCGAGTCCAGAGAGCAGACTCAGTTAGAACAACCCTTGGGCATTCTGCAAACAGCCGAGTACTGTCTGCCCAGAGCTTGCTTCTGCCCCAGACAGGGCCCTCTCTACAAGGAGACTCATTCCTTTGTTCACTTATTCTCTTCAGCAAGTGCCCCCCCAGGGCTCTCAGGGGCCCAGCCCTGTGCCATGCAGAAACGTGATGACTCAGACCCCACCCCACCCAAGGCCCCCACCGAGGCTAGAAGATATATATGCAGAGACCACACAAGGTGTGACTTGCCACCAAGGAGGGGCCCTGGCAGCAGGGCCACCGAGGAGAAGTCCCCACAAATACTGCTAGAGGCCAGAGAAGGGGGTGTCCCAGGCCCGGGGCTGCTAGTAGGGGCAAGAGTAAAGAAAAACAGAGCTCTCCAGGGGCCACAGCACAAGGACCGGGCACAGGGACAAAGGGAGAGGCAAATTAACAAAGTAGGTAACGTGGAATGTGAGACCACCGAAGGTAGCCCAGGCTAGGCCTCCCTAGCCTAGGAGGAGCCAGCCCTGCTGGGCCAGGGCTCCCGTGAGCTCAGCCTCTGGAAGACAGAGAACAAAGGACACCACAGCCTCTCTGGAACTCGGCTTTGTCACTTTAGTGTCTCCAAATAGTCAACCCCAGAGGGGAGGGGTCAGCAGCCACCAGGAAAAGCTGTTTCCTTCCACCTGGCTCCCAAGACTGGCTCCCCAGCTCCACCTTTGATCTCAGGGTCACAGAAGGTCTTGGGGTTAAAGAAGTGTGGTTTTTGAAGTCCAGGCGGCTGCTAGACACCTACTCAACTTCATGTGAGCTCATACAGAAAGAACAGGCAAAGAGCAAGTCCCTGCACAGCTCCCTGAAATCCTCAGGTCCTGGGGCTGCCCCCCCCAATGTCCCGCAGCCTTCTTAGTTAGGCCCCCTCACACGGTAAAACATGAGCACATCAGGGGTAAAGGGCTCAGGGGCACCCAGGAAACTCAGAACCATATAAACAATCAACACATCTTTTATTCACAAATAAAAACAGTCGTGAGATGTTATCTACACATTTGTACAAAGGTCTGGACGCTTAGAAAATACACAACGGTCGGGAAGCACAAACCTGCGTGCAGGCCACATCACAGGCTGGCAGGCTCACCCCTCGTCTGCATCTGACAAGAATAGCCTCCCACAGACCCCCCCCCACAATGCCCCCAGTGTCCCCCAGGAAAAGCCTGCCCCCTCACAGCTGCCAAGAGCCCCCGACCTGGGAATACCTGTAGAAAACCATAAAAACTTAGATCATTTGTCTTCAAATTCCCACTGCAAACTCTATGTTTATAGGCAAAATGATACAAAAATATGAAGCTAACAGAACTTTTACAAAAAACCCGCACCCCCCCCCATCTTTGTTGGAGGAGGCTCGCTTCGTTGTTTTGTTTTTTTGCTTGTGGTTTTGGTAAGAATTCCTGCCGTGGAAAAAAGCATTGTGTGCTCATGGCCCAGCCCTAGTTTGTGGCCTCCAGTGTCCTCAGAACGCAGTGGGGCCCTCAAGGAGAGGAGGGGACTGGCAGCTAGCTGTCCACACTCCCGAGGACACCACTGTTAGTGTGGCGGAGGCCACTCAAGCGGACTGCTGGAAAGGAAAATTAACCCTAAAAGAAAGCTGGCCGGAACAGGCCTGCCCTGCTACACAAAACTGCTTGGTTGTAAGGAAGGCAAAATCAGAAACAAACTGGCTTTCGTCTGGTCAGAGTGGCCACAGCCGCCTAGGCTGAGACTCTGCTGGTGTCTGAGTTCTGTCTTGAGTCCGTAGCACCAAATTAGAAAAGGAGAAAAGGCCTACTCAAAGTTAAAGGCACTTGCGTGGCTGTCTGGGCGGCGACAGTCTTTCCATCTCCGTGCGCTCTCTGTCCACTGGCTGGCCCTCCCCTTCCCCACCCTCTGTCTCCTCTCCGAGATCCCCGGTCCTGCACAGACCCTGCGTCTTCAACCCGCCAACCCCCTCCACATCCTCACTCCATCCCACATTACGCTCACACCCCCTGCCCTGCATGTCCCGCCTATGCCCTGTGTTCAGCCTCAAACATCCACCTCTTGTGGCCCAGGTACAGCCGTGGTGGCGGCAACTCCAATGTCAAAGCAGGTGACCATCATGACATGGGCCTTGCACAGGTTGACGCACTGCTCCAGGGCAGCTGTGGCTTGCTCCAGGGCCACCAGATACTCAGCTGACTCTGGTTCCAGCTCTGGGTCGACCTCAACTGGAGATAGAGAGAGACAGTGTCAGGGCGGGGGGGGGGGGTGTCAGCACAGCAGCCGGGCTCCTCAAATTCCTCAAGGAAAAGTCAGCCCAGCAGATCTTCCCCTCCTGCCGTCTGCTGTGTGAGAGCAGCTGAGAGCAGAGAGACAGACTTGGGAGCAGGGTCTGGGATCCCGCACCTGCTGGGGGTCCCCCTGTTCTGCCACAGAGGGAGAGGGGCACTCACACTGCTCCAGCCAGCGCCCAGGCTCCACCATCAGCCGGCCCTGGGTCTCAGCCAGCTCTTCGCAGAGGTGGTCACGTTTGGCCTGCACTTCCTGCAGTCGCTGCTGCCTGCGCTCTGCTAGACGCAGCTTGGAGCTGATGCACACTGGGCCCTGCTGGCAAGGGACAGGAAGAGTGGGTTCAGATATCAACGGCAGGGACTCTCTCCCTAGGGCCTGGCTTTTGGCATGGCCTTCCTCCCACTTTGGGGCCCACACAGACACACATGGCCAGCCCCCAAGGTAAAGAGAGGCAAATCTGCAGGGGGCCCACACTTGGGAGTTCCTGAACCCCGATTCCAGTTCTGTGGAGAAAGCTATAGCCTGAAGAGTCCGTGCAGTCACCCTCCCTGGCAAAGGGCACCAGGATGAAAAAACAGAGGGATGGTCCAGGGAAGCTTCCTACCTTCTCTATGTCCTGGGAGGGCTGTGGACAAAAATAGAAGATGAGGTCAGGGGTTGCCTGGTCACCTTTCCAGGGGCCTGGATAGCCCACAGATGGCCTATAAGATGGCCCTCCCTGCCGCCCCAGGGCTCCTGGTCCTCCCTGCCACCCCAGGGCTCCTGGCCTGACTGAAGCCTCCCTGACCTTGGCTTCATTCTCCCTCAGAGGCAGCCGGTGCCGCTGCAGGCGCTCCACGTCATCTATCTCATACACCTTGATCTCGAAAGGCTCCTTCAGAGAGCCGGCCAGGGGCGGGGGCAGGTCCACCCACTGCCCAGGGAGGCTGGGCTTGCGGCCCAAGGCAGCAGCATCAGGAAGTGGAGCCGGGATCAGCCTCCGCCGCTGCAGACCTGAAACAGAGCCAGGGGTCTAACCACATCACCTGCACAGCCGACCGACTGCTTCTAGAGCCATACCGCGTACGGCTCTAACTCACAGCCTCCCCGGCCCTCCGGTCGACAGGGAGGGGCCCAGGGCAGAGCTAGCAGGAACTCTTTCTTGGGCAGCTGGGACCCTGGGCAGGGAGAGCCCGGTGCAGGGCCCAGTGCCTAGCTCAAACCCAAACCCTTGTCAGGGTTTAAGAATCAGTCTAGGTATGGAGCACGGTCAGGGAGGAGAGCACCCTGGGACTGGCTGCTTATAAACTATAGAGGGCCATGCACCTCTACATACAACACAGTCCAGGGAGTATCTAGGCTGATAATCACGTGTGCTCGCAATCTGAAGCTCTTTCCCAGTGTCGGGTTAAAGTTTATACCCTGTGAAGGGCTGTACGGCCCCCACTGCTTACAAGCTACACACCTAGCATTCATAGAGACCACAAAGGGAGAGGCGCCAGGGTAGAGAAGCTGGGCCCACCCCCAAGAAACAAGAAAGGAGAACCCCACAGACCTGCCTCTAAATGAGGAACCCACAGGGTTGCGAGACCCAACGGGGAGGGGTGGGGATCAGGATACAAAGCCCAGAGGGTGACCAAATGTACTGTGGAGGACCTCTCAGGTCTACACACTGTAGAGTGCTGTGCCCACAGAGGGGCTGCCACTGCTGCTCACCTGTGGCTCGTTTCTTTGGGGACTTGAGGCTGCGAGAGCGGGCACCCGGGGAGGCCGTCCCACTCTCGCTCATGGAGTCTGGGGCTGAGGAGGCACTGCCCGTGGCCTCGCTGTCACGGATCATGCTCTCGTAGCCACTGCTGCCGCTGTGGTAGAAGAGAGCAGTGCGCCCCATAGCAGGGGGGAGCTCCCCGCTCAGGACACTGCTGTTGTCACTGCCGTGGCCGCTGCTGTAGCGCTGGGGTCTCCTCGGCGCGGTCACTTTGCTGTAGGGGGAGGGCAGGGCGGGGCTCGCGGGCTGCCGCTCCTCGGCTAGGTTCACACCGCTGTCGTTGCCGCTGTCCGAGTCGGTCGAACCCCAGGAGAGGCCGCCTCTACCAGGAGATCCACCGGCCGCCAGCTCGTGGACACGGCTATGGGCGGCCCGGAATGCCTGCTTAGTGCCCATGATGGTGCCCCGGCCCGCCTTGGCCCCAATACCCGGCACAACTCGTGGAGCAGCTCGGGGTCCTGGCACAGCACCGCCAGCTGTCTTGCCCGCCACAGGCGCCAGCGGCTTCACCGGAGCAGTCAGAGTCCGAGATGCACTAGGCCCCAGATTACGCCCCTTAGCTCCACCCGCTGGGGGCTTGCTTGCTCCAACACCCTTGGCTGGGCTGTTCCTACAGGCAGGAGCCGGTCCGAGTGGAGGGCTGGCGGGTGGGACACCCAACCTGGGCACAGCCCTTGGTGGCCGCCCTGCGACATCTCTGACCTTGCTGCTGCCGTGTGTCACGCCCTCACATCGTTCCAGGGACATGTGGCCAGAGGGACGGTATGTCACCTCCATCTTGCCAGCTCGGGCTTTCAGGCTGGATGTGGCCTTGGGAACAGAGGAATCAGACCGACCACTGGGCCTGGCTTCTTCCTCTCCTCGGAAGGCAGAAGAAGCCCCTGCCCTGGTCAGTCCCAGGGCCTGGGTAGGGACGAGGGCCGTGCTCTGCTCTAGGCTAGACTTGCGCACAGGCGGGGCTGGGGGACCTGCCCCACTAGGCCTTGGAAAGAAGGCTCCCTTGGGAGATACGCTCTTCTTACTGCCTGAAGTGGTCTTCAGGCTTCCTGAATGGACCGTTGCCTCTGCCGGAGCGTCCCCGCAGGATGCAGCAGGTGTGGTCACCCCCAGTGTGGTGGCTCCCCTCCGTAAAGGTGAGATCCGAGCCACAGCCTCCGGTCTCCGCGACATTCTGGATGCCACCTCACATCCATCCACCACTCTCTGGCCACAAGCCAGCGTTATCTGAGTCTCAGGCAATCGAGGGGAGCCTGGGGTTGGGCTCGGGGCCCTGCCCGTGGAGGCTATCTGGCGTGTGTCACAGTCCTCGGCCCGGAGTAGCCAAGGGTCCTCAAACAGGCCACCGGGGCTGTATGGACCCCGGCTAGGACGAGCTCGGCTGGCTGTGGAGGAAGTCCTGGGTTTCCGGGGCAGGCTGGAGTGGATAGTCTGGGCCGAGGTTGCCTCATGCGGGGACCTGACCCAAAGCTCTCTGCCAGGTTGGGTCTGAGTTGTTGTAACCATCTCCCCAGGATGGGGACTCCGGGCTGAGCCGGGATTGTCTGGTCTTCCACACTCTGAGGACCTGACCTTGCTGCCCTCTAGGGAGCTGCTTGGGGTAGGAAACTCTGGTGGACCTGGCCCTGGTGCAGGGTCCGGGCTGAAGGGGGGCTGTGGTGTGGGAACACGGCTTTCAGACAAGCAGACGCCAACGTCACTCAGCCAGGAGCCAATGGATGAGGCTGGACTGCCACCAGCCCACAGTGTTCCCTCTGGGAGCTCCCCGGGGTCTCCGGGGCCCTCAGACACCTGCGAGGTATAGGCGTCGAACTCGTCATTGATGCTGCTGATGATACTGACTGGCCTGGACCCTGAGGCCAAGGCCTGCAGGGAACAGTCGCTGCTCACGCTGGCCAGACTGGAGGGCCGCGTGGCCCCCGAGAGTCCGCCCAGAGGTAGTTCCTCTACCACCGTGAACACCAGCTCATCCTCACCGTTGAGCTCCACCGGCTGCTGCAGGGTCACCGTGGTTGTCAGGAGGCCCCTCTCCAGGTGTCGCCCACGAGTGGATGGGGAAGGGTGAGCAGAGTCTGAGAGCAGCGGGGGCAAGGCCGCCTGCCCACTCCTGCCCACTGGAGGTGTCCGCAGCACGCTCTCAGTACCCTTCCCCCCGGGTTCTGTGGGGATGCCTCGAGCTTCCGGCTGCCGAGGTGGTGGAGGGGCTGGACTGGGCAGTGGCCTCCTGCCTCCACCTCCTGGGGTCTTGTCTGGAGTAGGTGGCTCAGGCCGGGTACCGTCCACTCTCTGCTCACCCTGCGTACCAGTCTTAGAGGGCTCTGAGGTGCTCCGGTGAGTATCTTGCCCAGGGCTGCCTCGAGGGCAACTGAGAACCACTGTGGGGGTCACAGCCTTCCTGGGGGACATGGCCTCAGGTAACGAGGGTTTCCTGCCTCCCTGGGCGGGGCTGGCTTGGGCTCCGTCAGAGCCACCCTGGGGGCCAGGGAATCCCTCGCTGCCATCTATGCACTCCAGACGCTCCTGCAGCTCCGCGAACGTACTGCAGCGGAAGTGGTCGGCGTCCCGGGGTCCCTCGGAGGGCCTGCGCCGGCTCAGAGCAGGGATGATGGGCACAAAGTCAGGCGGGCCCTCGTTGTCAGTGAGCTCACGGTCTGACAGCGCCGTCCCACCGGGACCCACATAGATGACAGTGTCGCAGGATTGTTCACTGCTGGATGAGTAATCAGGGTCCCCGGACAGGCCAGGAGTCGAGCGGTCAGGGTCCAACACCATGGTGCGTGGGTGGAAGGGCCGAAGGTGAGGGGGACGGCGGGCCCGGCTCTCCTCACAGGAGCTCTCCCCTCCCGAGGAGCTGGATGCAGGCTAAGACAGGACCACAGAGCCCTGTGAGTCCACCCGCCCGCTGGCACACAGCCCTGGTCCCAACTCATCTCCTCCTTGGACTCTGCCCTCCCAGCAACATAGGAGTGTGGTCTCTGTGAGGCAGTAGCAGCTAAGCAAGGCCTGTAAGTGCTGGGAATCCCAATATGGGGCACAGAACATAAGGGAGGCTTCTGGGGAGCTGTGTGAGGGGTGGACCATGTCACAGAGTGGAGAGAGAGGAGCTCAGGCAGGAAAGGCCATTGCAAGTACAGCATCCAGACTTAGGGCAGTGACCTCAGGTTACCCGGAGTGCCCGAGAAGTCTCCTGCTGAGGTGGCGTTCATTCCCCTTCCAAGGTAAACCCCACTGAAAGCATTCTATCCCTGCTCAGTGAACCAAGGACCTGGGGCCTGAGAGGTCCACCCAGAGCTGGATACACGCCTGTCACTTTCTCTCCCTTATATCCACAGTCGGGGGCTAACTACAGAGGATGTGGGAGCCCGAGAGCCCTGGGGGTCAGCAGGAGAGGGGCTCACCCTGCTCTTCTTCCTGCGTAGGCGGTGGATGCGGGCCGCTAACTGGACAGTGCTGAGCGTCTCTGCGTGGTGGGCTGGAGAGTCCGAGATGTGCGCTATCATAGTGGTGCGGCAGTTGGTGGTAGCTAGGGACTCCCGCAGCAACATGGTGAGTCTGTGGTCCCTACAAGCCAAGGAGATGCTCAGAGGCTGAGGTGAGGTGTAGACCGCTGCTGGCCCTCTGCACTGAGGCTGCCACAAATGCCAGGGATCAAAATAGCCAGTTCCCCAGGGGTCACCATGAAGTGCCTGCCTCTGCTCCCACTCACCTATAGGGCACATGCTTGGCCCCGTTGACCAGGGCCAGGATGACACTGCCCAGAGCTGACAGAGACAGACACAGGGGTCCTCCTGAAGCTTCCCCTCCTCTGCCGAGGGCTGCCTCGCAGCTGCCCAGGTCGATGAGATGCAGGCGGCTACGACCTCCAGACACTGAGAACACATTTGCAAGCAGGTGCTGCGGTCGTGGGCACCCAGATGCTTCCACAGCCCACCCATGCGGTCAGAGATGCCCACAAGGACTCCCCTGGGGGTGTGGGGGACAGGCAACCTCCAACCCCATGCACTGGGCCTCCCATGTACATACTTCCTCCTTGGCCACACTTCTCCACACGGTACTGGTACACATGTAGGGTGAAGAGCATATGGGAGGTGCGTCGGGTGTCCTCCCCACAGCCAGCGCGGCTGGTGCTGCGGGCTGCCAGGGCGGCGTCCAGGTAGAAGGCTGCCTTCTCTGCTGTGGGTGCACGCAGCTCATTCTGGTTCAGGAGCTGGGAGAGGAAAGCAGAAGTCACACATCTTTAGTGGCCTGAGGGCCCTCGCCCCCTTTGGCCGTCCCCCGTCCTCCGCAGTCCCAGAAAGACCAGACGCATTGCTGCACCTGTGTCCCACACACAGGGTCCTCCCGAAGGTATACGCCCGGCGACTGGGTGTCCTGAAGGCTGCCTGAAGCCACGTCAGCGAGCAGGTCCCGCAGACTCTGGTCGTGGCCGCACACCTCCACGGCGGACACACGGATAGAGAAGCGTGTGCCCAGCCTTTCCTTGCGTTCATCGATGAGTCTGAAGAGCCAGGAGATAGCACAGGGCACGATGCCCAGGCTCTGGGGTGAGCTGTCCTTCCCAATCATGGTGTATGACTTGCCTAGGAGACAAGGGCACGTAAGGACCACTGCTGCCCTCAAGAGTCCTGTCAGCTCGGGAACCCGGTCAGGGTCCTCAGGACCAACCCAGAAGGGCCTCTCGAGCCTCCAGTCACTCTGAGGCCTCTGTCCTCTGGTGCGGCCTGCCTCAGCTCCCTGTGAGATCCCCACTCCCACACCAACCATGGTGAACTACCTCCTTCTACCAGGGCCAGGCTCACGGATGGCAGCGACCGAGATGGAGGATGGTTAGAAGACATCATGGGTGCGCAGGGAATGACAGGGCACTTACCGAGGCTCATGTGGCCAAAGGAAAAAATGCAGCCATCAGCTCCACCAACCACAGACTGGAGCACGTCAGCCACCGTCCCTGAGCAGACCTCAGCCTGGGGAGAAAGCCATGGGGATTAGGCTGGCGTCTGAGCCAAAGGGCTGTGTCCGGTGCCTTCTGCTATGTCTGTATACACCTAAGGCCCATCTGTCCTGGTCATATGCAGACAGACAGTCCACAGGGCGTCTGAACTACACAGGGCCGGGAACACGGGGCCCTCCCACACTCACAGAGAAAGTACAGGGCATAAAAGTCAGCAGATGAGACATACAATACAGGTAGGATGTACCAGCTGGGCACCTATGCCCAAACACCCGACAGGGCAGGGCATGGATACTCAAAAATTTCATCAGGGAATAGGTTCTGAAGAGCTCAGTGTTCCCCCGGCACTTGGCCTGGAGAACCAGGCGGGGCTGGGGAAATGTCCTAGGAAGGCAGACCTGGCAGGCGCAACACCGCAGAAGGAAATCAGATCTGATGCCATCACAAGTCACAAACACCCGGGAGTTTCCCTCCACCGTACCTGCTCCGAGTCCTGGGGAAAGATGGCGTCGAAAGCAAACATCTTGGGGACTGGTGCAGTGGGGGCGTGCCGGAGTCCTGTACAGCGGGGAGGCCCGGCAGCGGGGTCATAGAGAGTCACCTGCTTCTTGCGGGAATCCACCTTCAGGAAGGACGTGGATTCAGCCGAGCGCTGGACTCCTTGTGCTGGCCATATGCGAAGCATCACCTTCACCTGGGGGTTGGCAGAAGGAGGCATCTGGGCTCCGCCCGGCACCCTGCTGGCCGCTAATTACAGGGCAGGGGAAGCCAGCACGAGTCTGGACGGCAGACCAGGTCTCAGCATGGGTACCCGTACCACAGGAATGCTGCCTGAACGGCTCTCACATGAGGTCAGCAGGGTAGAGAGAAAATGAAGCCCAGGGTGGGGTAAGGCTGGTGGGGTGCAGTGCCCGTCAGCTCGGCAAGAGACAGGGCAAGGCGGGGAAGTACAGGTCAGTTAGCAGAGACCAGAAGGAGGACCCCCTAGGCCCCTAGACATTTCTCCTCCAGGGCCCCTCATCCTCCACCGGCGGCAGCAGTCTCAGACTAAAGACCTCCATGGAAAGACTTGCACCCCAAGAAGACGACAGCACACCATGGGATGTACAAATGAACAAAGAGGGGTGAAGGACCTCGGAGGGCCAGGCTCTGGGGAGAAACTCCACGCTTGCTGCTTCTGCCTTCAACCAACTCAGGAAGCCATCATCATGGAGGAGAAAAACTACGACGGGCCGACAGTGGAGGGAATTCCAGCGGGAGGAGGACCCAATCTGAGAAGGGGGAGTTGTGAAATCTTGCCTAACAAGTTTGGGGAAACTGAGGGTGAGAGGGGGTGTGGAAGAGGAGAGGACAAAGGTGGACCTGAGCTCCCAGAGCTCTGCTATTGACTAGTCAGCCTGGTGGGCCTGGGCTCCCAGAGCTCTGCTATTGACTAGTCAGCCTGGTGGGCCTGGGCTCCCAGAGCTCTGCTATTGACTAGTCAGCCTGGTGGGCCTGGGCTCCCAGAGCTCTGCTATTGACTAGTCAGCCTGGGCTATGGCAGAAACACAAAGGATTCCAAAGTGCCTTGTGCCCATGCCAGGCCCTGAACCCTCAATGAAAATGCAGTGCAGTATATGAGGATGCCAAGGAAAACTGCAATCCAGCACCCCAAAACCTGTGTGGGGAATGGACACTCCCCACAGGCGCAGAGGAGGGAGGCTGGGCAGACTTGGGGGGGGGCAGGCAGGATTTCCTCAAAGCCACCCTGAGTTAGGGCTCCCCCCTTTGCCTGGAGGCCACACCTTTCACTCTCCAGTGAAATCTCTGACTTCTCCACATTGGTGTAAATCAAATTACCAAGACTCATTTCAGAACCGATATTTTTCAAGGATTTAATTGTAAGTGACAGATACATAACGGTGCAAAATTGGTTTAGGGGGGCAGCCCGCCCTGGCACCGTGGCTTGCTCCCACCAGACAAGGGGCACATTGATATGCAGAGCCTCCTGTGGAGTGCAGTGTCCCACCCTCTGGGGGGGGGAGAGAGAGAGAGAGAGAGAGAGAGAGAGAAGCAAAGAAATCCATGGCCATTGTGCTACTCAGAACCTGGGCTCCATCAGGCAAGAATCGATTCTTTTATTCCCCGGTGACAGGTACAAAACGGTTTCATTTCCAACCACTGCGCAGTGCAGATGAAAATGTGCACTTCCAGGTAATTTTTGGCAATTTTTTTTTCCAGCGTGAACTCCTCACTACCACTTCAGGAGCCAAATGGGTTCTGGAGATGTGAGAGGCTGCCTAGTGGGGAGGAGAGGCCTGGAGAAGCTCTGGCGGCTCCCGAGGCCTCTTGAGCAGACACTGATCGGGAATCTCCAAGCAGGGAGGGAACGAGCAGGGCATCTCGTCCAGTCTGCCCCCCACTGCCCCCATCCATTGTCTGCTGGAAAGAACCTGTCATTACCTCAGGGAAATGACAGGGTCTCTCAGGAGACAAGAGCATCCTCACCCCACAAATGTGCAGATATCACAAAGCCGCTCGAGCTGGGGGGAAGGGAAGCATGTTTTTTACATAAAAGCAGGGTTTCCAGCTCCCCAGAGGTGGACCAGTCTGGGGAGGGGGAGGGGCGCCACTCAGCACCCAGCACCAGAGATGTCTTTTTTAATACCACAGTATGATGAATTATCTTAAGTAGCACATTAATGTCAGACACTGAATGCAATCTAACTTCTTTTCTGTGGCAATATTAAACGCCTTTCAGGAGGCGCTTGTGGTGATGTGACATTAGTGCTAATAACACCTAGGGCCATGGAGGGGTACAGAGGTATGGGGGACAGGGGCTGGTTAACAGGCTGGTGGCCAGGACACCTGGTCTCTGGGGGAAGCCCCGAATGGTCCAGGGTCAGCAGCAAGAAGGTTTAGGGCCTCCCCCAGGCGGCAGAGACCTGGCAGGTCCCCAAATACAGTGACAAGAAAGAAGAGTTGCCACTCAGAGCTTGAAAGGAACTCCTTAGCTTGAAAGGAACTCCTTACCCGACCAGCCCTAAGGCAGACACTCCCCGCACCCACCACGGCCCCTGAGGAAGAGACACCAGGTGGCAGACAGGCTAACTGGCCAGGCTAGGCTGGGCCTGGACTTCTTCCTCAGGTCTCAGCCTTGCCCTGCACCCACACAGCCCGAACAGTCACAGCCTGGTCTACCTGTCCACCTGTCTGTCCTAGAGCTATGGCAGGTAGAGAAGAGATTGGGGTGTTCGAGTCAGTCAGGCCTGGGTCCAATCTCCCTCCTTTCCTCTCACTAGACAGCGCTGAAGCCTCCTCTGTTAATCATTGCCAGTGTGAAAGGCAGGAGCAGTCAAGGACTGGCAGGCACAGGTAGTGGGGTTCAGGAACACACCCCTCCTCCCGACAGAGTAGACACAGAGACACCCAGAACTCTGTCCCAAAAGAAGGCAGGCTGCCTTTGCCCCGCCCACCCGGGGCTGAACAACTGTATATACACAGACCTTCATCCTACACAGAAAGGCCCAGACAGCTGAGCAGTCCACCTAGACACCACTGCAATCCAGTGGCCTGGGGCAGGAGCAGGTTACTGGTTCAGACCCGCACATCTGGGGGCAGGCCCAAAATTGAGAGGCTTTTCTGAGTCAACTCTACTCCATTCCCTGGACTGGCCACAGCGCTCCTGGCCACGCTGAACATGGACATGGCCCCCATGCTAACTGCCTGCACTCAACTCCAGGCTGGTCTATTTCCCACACTCGGCCCCATCAGAGGCTACCTCCAGCAGACTGCCTCGAGGAAACCATGGGGTGTGGCCCTATCCCAGGGGAAAGGGAGGAGCCAGGAGACCTGGCTTCCAGCCACCAATCAGCATTCTGAGAGGAGGACAAAGAAAGCTGCCCAAGACCTAAAAGGGCGCCCAGTGAAGTCAGCTGGGTCTGAAGGAGCCCCAGGCCCTCCACTCGCCTGCAGCTGCCCATCTGGACAGCCCTGTCTGGAGATTTCTTCCTTCCTCTGGGGCTCTGCCACAGGAGGAGGCCCCCCCTTTGGGAAGGAAGACTGCAAACACACGGCTTCCTTTCTGGTACCTATTTAGGAGTTTACCCCCACTAGCCAGTGCTGACTATGTGTGCGAGCATGCAGGGCTAGCGCCAACTCAGGGATGGCCGCCCTGGGCGAGGTGGAGCAGGCCCAACTCTGTAACTCTCAGGATGCCTGCGAGGGAGACACCACGCTTGGAGCAGGCCGGAGGTCAGCAAAACCCTTCCACAATCGTTTTGAGGGTCTGTCTCTCCACCTCGCGCAAGCATCATTTGCATACCACACTTGGAGCAGGCCAGAGGTCAGCAAAACCCTTCCACAATGGTTTTGAGGGTCTGTCTCTCCACCTCGCGCAAGCATCATTTGCATAATCTTGCCACAGGAGTACCCCTTTAAGCCTGGGGTACAGGGACTTCTCCCTCAGAGAGGCACCAACCACAGGAACCAAATCAGAACTCCTGGGGGGAAACTCTGGAGCCAACCAGCTTGTCCCATCACCTCGCAGGGCTCACACGCCTCTCAGACCTCAGTGGTCTCCATCTAAAACCCATCTGGCCGGGCTGCCCAGGTAACTGACTCAGGAACGCTGAGGAGTCCCACCTCCCCCCTTGGCCAGCCCGACTCAAGGCAGCATCCGGTGAGGGCAAGCAAGAACGATCAGTTCCCACCCCAAAGCCCAGACGCTCCACCACATGGCTACCCTGGAACAAGTCCCTGGGACCTGAGGACAAGTTTCTTCTCATCATTTCTCACGGCTCCAGAGACAGCCCATGCCCTTTTGGGCACTACACCTCAGAGGCTCAGTCTCCCCATCCTTACCTCTGCCAGCTGGCTTACCATGACCCTGTTCCTACATCTTATCAGAGAGCCCCGGCCTCCCCACATCCAGGCACCGGACCTCAAGTGGGGACCTACCTTTCCGAAGCTGCTGGGGTTTTCCTTGGCCTTGGAGGCCGCCCTGAGCAGGCAGGGGGGCACCGGGGGCGGCCAGAGCTGCAGCGAGCCGCTGAAGTCGGTGGGGTAGGCGGATGTGCCTCGGGCGGAGGGCGCAGGCGGTGGGTGATGCTTCCTGCGCATGGAGGCCAGGCTGAGCTTCTGGGCAGCCCTGAGGAGGAGAGGAGGGTGCTCAGGGTGTGCCAACAGCTACCCATGTCGCTTGGTCACTGTGCCTATGTCCACAGCAGGCTGGCCCATCTCAGACTCCACCGGCCACGTGGAGAGTCACTGTGAGGACACGGGCAGGACAGGAGGCAGACAGTCCATGTAGACATAGGACCACATTCTACTCTGTGCTGAGCTCTGAAATCACAGGCTTCAATCCTAGCTATCCATACTTTTCTTCAAGCTGGTCCTATTCCAAGGGATAGGGGGGTCAGGTGTCTGTCCTGGGATGGGCTTTCCTGCAGCCCCCAGACCCCTGCAACAGCTTTTTCCCACCGCCTCCCAATATACCTTCCCCCAAAAAGTCCTCTAGCCAAGTCTCAGGCTCCTACCTCGCCTGTGGACCATGAAACTACATGGTCTAACCTCCAACAGAGACCCAAAAATATCACTAAGTTTACATTCTACACACCGAGAAGCTGAGCCTCTCTCCTTGGGCCTGGGGCCTGTCACCACTTTCCAAAGAGGAGACCTGGGTGGGGGCCGGTGACCAGGACGAGAAGCTATCTAACCAGTTCCACCTCTCCCCAATATCCCCAAATGTCTCCCACCCCACCCCATCCCTCCAGGCCTCCCAAGTTCCATTTTTTTCTTCCTCAGGAGGATCCAATATGCGGGAGCCCGGAGCCTGGGCCCCCTTGGCACCTCCCACCACGTTGCTGGTGCTCTGGTAACTCCTCTCATCTTTAATAGGAGTTGTCTTTTAAGAGGCCCCAGGGACAGCTTCCTCCTAGTAAGGTGTCATCACAGAAAATAAAAGTAATCTACGACGCAGGGCGGAATCTTTAACGGGGCCGCAGCGGCACCCGTGTACCGCAGACTAGGCAAAGTAGGGAGTGGGGCCTCCGGCCCAGGAAGACCCTGGGCCCCAGAACCTGGGTTCTCTGCCCACGGTGGCACCCGCACCCTGGGGCGCCCTAAGCATCTGCCTAGTACCTGCCTGAGCCTGTGTTTGCAAAGCCCAAATGTGCCTTGTCAGAAAGTGTCTCAGTTTCTCAGCCCCTTCGCAGAAGTAGCACACAGCAAACCACGGGCAAGAGAGGTGGACCCTGTTACCTACCCCACGGCATATACCGGGAATTGTGACGTCAAGGCTTCAAGGGTCCCAAACGACTCCTGTTGGGGGGGGGGAGGTCCAAAGGGCATGGACGGTAGCTTGGAGGGGCCACAGTGGACAGAGCCTATACCAGCTCAGGACTCTTCATGCTTCCTAACTCCTTATCTGGGCCCCCACTCCAGATCACACCCCAAAAAAGCCTCAGTCCTGCCTCATAAAGCAGCATTATTTCCAGGTACGATGAGGGCAGGGAAATCATGGCACGGCCCAGGGCTGGGGCCTAATATATAAGAGCTTTGCCACCCCAGCTGGGCACAAAGGGGCCCAGGACTGCCTGGGCAGGAAAAGGAGGCTTCCTGGAGCAGCTTTTATGCCCGTATAAGTGGGTGCAAAGAAAACCTGTTCCTAGGGTTTGGAGACAGTACATGGGGGCTGCCAAATATTCGCCTGGGCTAGAGGGTGTGGGGACACACACAGACACACACACACACACACACACACACACAGCGCGCCTCAAGGTGTCTACATTGGTCAGCAGACTGCAGAGGCCAAGGCACGCCCACTCAGAACCAGCTCTTTACAGCCAAGTCTTGCCCCAGGCCTTTCTATAGTTCAGGCAGGGCCAGAGTGCAACCTTTAAAGAAGGCTATAGGGGGTGCAGGGAGCGCCCATACCTCGAGGTATACAGAGGCCAGTAGAGGACAGACAGCTGGAACCAGATGGCAGCTAGGAACAAGGCTGGCTTTGGTGAGTAGGCCACTAGGACTATAGACATCCTTGCCCTTGGTGGCCCTCTCAGAAGCCAGAGACCACAGCACAGGCATCAGCTGACCTGGGCACCTCCTGCACGTGGCCAGCTCCTGGGACTGATCTGACTTGCAGTAGCAGAGGGGTGGGAGCCATCAGCTACTGGAGCAGACCTGGGCCCCAGGACTTACAAGGCACGACTCGACTGGTAGCAGGTCTCTGACAGATGTACCAGGACAAGTACCTTGTCTTCGATGAAAATGGGACAGATTTCCATCAACCTCCCTAGCCTTCCAGGGTTTGGTTTGCAAGGGCTTTAGGGAGTCCTAGAGGCCGGGACGGACCCCAAGGACCCCAGTTTGGTAAAGACACAAACCTGGATTCTAAGCAGCAAGAACACAAAAAACACTGGTCTCGCCAAGGCTAAGAAAAGATAGGGTATCATGCCCAGGGCCACTAAGACTGTTAGGAAGTGGCAGCCCTGGAGCACTAGGATATACAGGGAGGAGCAGGCAAATTGGAGCAGTCTTCCTCCGATGGAGAACTAAAAGAGAAAAGGCAAGAACTTCCAAATAGCTCACACCCTCAGGGGACACCACCTCCAGGAAGACTGTCCTGATGCCCCAATGTAGACCCCAGCCCCAAGCTTCCTATTCTATAGAACCACTCTTGCCTGAGACTTCCTGAGCTCACAGGAAGCCTGGCACACACCTTCGCTGAGGATGTGAATGACCCCATTTGTGAACACCAGCCGGAATGGCAAGCAACCCCCAGCACCATCATGTCACTGGTCGCTGACTCGTGAGAACAGAAAGAAAAAAAACAATAGTTCTCGTCTCATAAAGAAAACTTACCTCTTTCAAAGAGGAAGGTACTTTAGAGGCATCCGGGCTTAACACTGAGGTCTCTGAACATCTGAAAGGCAGCCTGTTCCCTTGGAGCGGCCAGCGGCTGCCAATCCAAAGCTTCCCTAAGCTGAGAGGTTGGCAGACATGGCGAGGCCGCACACGGAGCCTCCTTCACTACAGCAGAGCTGCCACCAAAGGTCTCCCAGGGCCTGCTGTCACCTGAGAACCTTACCAGGAGGTTGGAGCAAGGGAGAGACCATTCTGCCAAGTCCTCCAACCTGGTAGCCCAGGCTCAGCCTCAGAGCCTCTGCACCTCTGCCAGCCAGGCCCAAACGTAGGTCCAGAAACACACTTGGGGCTCCACGGGGGCTAGGAAGGACCATGCTTCTCTGCCCCACACCTACCTGAAAGACACCCCCTCCCCGAGGATGTTCTCAAGATATCTAGATTCTGGGTGCCAGGGGTAACCCATATTTACCAAGGGCAGAAAGATAGCTAGGCTGGCGGGCTGTGCTAATTAATGGGAGCATCAGACAGAGGGGAGGCTGCAAGTTACAGCAGTTAAGAGGGTTTAAGACTTGGATGTCAGGGTCACGGCAGTCCCCACGGAGTGTGGTCTCAAATTTCTGACCGGGGAGGTATATCCAGTCAGTGCTTATCCATGGGTCGGAGGAGCGGATGTTACTCCACCCCCTCCCCCAACTCCCTTGGGACTACAGGGTACTTCATGTGGGCATGGCACAGTGAAGTGGTTGAGGATGGCTTGACTTGGTTGTTCAGTCTGGAACAGCCAGGGCAAATGCAGAGAAAGCCCTCGGGCCTGTAAGATTTGAGAATCTGGACTGCTGACTTCACCCTGCTCTCTGTGCACAGCATAGATGCCCCCCTGCCCCTCCATCTCCTCAGCCTTTGAAGCCCTCCTGGAGGGCAGCTCTCTGATCTGGCCTCCACCCAAGACCACCTTCACAGATTCGCCCCACCACCACCACCATTATGCAAAACTCCCAAGGGATGGGCGAGGATCACTCCTGCCACTGCGGTCCAGGTTCAGAGGGTTCCGGCTTGAACACAGCACCTGCTCAGTATGAACCGTGGGGTGGGGCCGCAGTTCTACAGCCTCCCGGTGCACTCTGGGCCTCTGCAACTCCGTGCCTCTGCCTTACCCACAAAGCCAGCCAGTGGTTACAAAGTTTCAAAGCTCATTCGGGTGAGCATCCCACTAGCAACCTCAGCCCTACTGGATACCACCTGCAGAAACACCTACCCTAAATCTGACCCTCGAGAAGCCACACATCATAGGTCAGGGAGTCACTGCTATTCAGAGTGACTCCCACACCACCCTCGGTGCGAGACACATACACACACACACACACACACACACACACACACACACACACACACACGCCTTGGGAAACCTGCCTCCAGCCCCCACCTAAGTCCACTTGTTTCTTTGTTTCTATGGTAACTTTCCAAGGTCAGGGTGTTGCTCAGGCAGAGGAGCCTCGGTAGCCTGGGATGAGACAAAAGGCACGGCAGCTGCTGCCTGCTGCAGGGCAGGGTGGCGAATGCCAGTGGGAGGGAGCCACACACACCACACACACCACACACACTGTGTCAAGACCCTCCTCAGGCACCAGGGGCCTCCGAATCAGGGTGCTGGGTGGTACCCAGACTCAGGACCGAAGGCCACTAAACACTTTTCAATAGATCTGAGCATTTCACATCCTCCTACCTAGTACCGTGCCGGGAGCATAGCTGCCACACAGGCCACCAAATCTTCAAAGCAAAGGCCTTTGAAATCAGAATGGAGCAGAATAAGGACATGGCCAGCTATTGGCCCCTCATGCCCAGCCCCCTGGGCACCACCCTGACTGCTGCTGGCACACGGAGGTTGTCCCCATCTGGAAGGTCCTTGCCAGGTTCTCTGTATCAACTGGGTTGGTCACTGAGGCCGCATCAGTCACAGGAGGTCGTGCGGCACTGCTGAGCCGCATTCATCAGCCAGCCCTGACAATGCCCCGTCACAACCCCCCATCAGGCCCTCCAGTCCCCCCGGACCAGGGCTGATAAGACAGCCTCTGCACACTGCCCAGCATGATACAGACAAGCTTATCAGCGCCCATTCGGGCTGTTAATGGGACGGTGACCCCCAGCTGTCTGCCATTACCTCTCATTATGGCGATTACATCCTGTAATCCCTGTTCCCTCAGGCTGCTGGATGAGGGCAGAACTCCAGCCTTCGGTCTGCAGAACCAAAGACTTTGCCTTGGGTTAGAGAAACTCTCCAACCCATCCACCGGTCAGGCTCCCACACCGACCCACTGGCCTGGCTCCCACACCCACCCACTGACCAAACTCAGAGAGAGGGGGGTCCTGTGCCCACCTCCCACCCTGAAGTACTTCTCTCCCTCTGGCCAGACCACCATAACCACACCATCTTACACCCTCAAGCAAGGTATCCTGGAGGGGAGGGGTCACAACTATGCACCCAAGCTCTAGGCCCGAGACAGGTACCCTTGAAAGCTGTCTCAGGAGGCTAGCAGGGTTCTCACAGCCCTGACTCTTCCATAACTGAGTCAGTTCTTTCTCCCACGAATAGGTCATACACCACCAGGGACCAAGAACTCAAGGCCTCCAGCCTCCATTCCCCAACAATATACTGCAGCTTGTGTGACCCCAGAGAACCTACCTTATAAAGAAAGAGGCCGCTGCCGATGGCCCTGTGGAACCCCCTGCTGAGGTGCCTGGGGCTGGCGTAACCAAGGCTGTAGTGCATGCTGCCCCTCGGCCCCACACCTTAGACATACGCTCAGGGCCTGCCGGTGGGGGACAGTCTCGGACAGTGTCGGCCACGGCCACTGCAGCTACAGCTGCCTCAGCCTGGAGGAAGGAGAAACCCAAGTAAGGAACAGGCAGGTGACAGACCCATCACCCCAGGCTGAGTACCCCACTTACTCCTGGACCCCCCCACCCCCCACATACACAAGCACTTGCAAAATCCTGCCTCTGTGACTGGAAATCACAGCCCGAAGACTGGGACCCTGCACAAAAGTCCTAACCTCCACGGCAATCTGCCAGGACTCCTGTCCCCAGCTCAGGGCATGTGACAATTCTACCCCAGACACGGAGGAAAATGCAGACCCCACCCGGGGCTGACTCTACAGCCCTTCTCAAGTCCTGTAGTGACCACAGAGGTCAGACAGACAGACCTCTGGCCCTCAACCCTGGGCCAACTGGGAGCACCTAGAGGTCCAATTATACAAGGCACTACAATAAATATTTGGCATGAGCGCTAATTGTCCCCCATGTGATAACGTATGACACTCTACTGTCTGAAATACAACTCTGGCATTTCCAACTAATTAGCTAAAATAAATTCTAGAAAGGGAGAGGCGTCAGCATGGTGCACAGATATAATTAAATGTCCCCAGGACAGCTTCCACATGTGTTTACTTGCCTCTCAGCTCTGGGGGCCGAGGGGACTCAAGCCTTAGCAGAAAAGGACAGGCAGCTGGTCTCTTCCCAGAAAGCCCCAGGCCCCTCCAGCTCCAAAACACCCTTTCCACTCAGACAATCTGGCCTGTGTCCCAGATGACAAAAGGCTGGGCTCCCCAGGCCGAGAGGACACAGGCGTGGTGTGGTGACCCTGGGATGAGCTCAGTATTACCAGGGTCTCTCCAAGGATGTAGCCCTGAGACCAGAGGTGTAGTACCTCTGTACAAAGAGCCACCGTGTAGTCAGAGACCTTACCAAAGCAGGGCAGTTGCCCTCCTTACAGCAAAGGCCTCACCTTGCTCAGCCCCCTGGAGGACCCCAGCTTCTAACCCCAGTCAGGAGATGGAACATACTCTCTCTGCCTGTAAAAGTCCCAAGCCCAGCCCAGCACCTTCCTGTACCCAGTACCCCGGGACTTGAAAGAGCCATAGCCGAAAAGGGCAAACCTGGAATAGCTTACCAGACACTCGCCCAACGTCTATCCGCTACGTGCCTATAGGTGTATGGATAGGTTTATAGGACAACAGTCCTAAACGTGCCTCAGAAGAGGTCTGCCCTCTTCTCGGAGTCACTCCCTCACCCCAACGTAGATCCCTTCTGAATCACTCGCTATGTCTTCCTATGAAAGACTGGATGGCTTAGTCGGGAAGAGTGGCATAGGAAAGAATCAATGTATACGCTGTAAGGCTGACAATCTGTGGTGGTCTGAGTCTTTTAGAGCAGAGCCTGATTTGGCTGAGCATCTACTGGACACAGCAGTCAGAGCCCAGGGTCAGGAACTTGGGGAGGAGGGGTGTTCAGCCCACAGCTAACCTAGAGTTAGCTTGTTAGCTCGGCAGTCTGAGAGGGCAGTGCGGAGGGGTCCGCGCCCAGGATCCCACAGCTCCTGGTCCAACTGCCAGACACTGAGGACAGAAGCAGGAGGCATCGCAGGGGGCCAGAGCTGCTGCCCCATCCCCCACATGGCCGTTCTACCCACTCCCACAGGTCCAGCCACCCCGGGGGCATCTTCAGAGGTACCGGGGCCTTCAGCCGGCCGACCAACCTGCGCCGATGGTCCTCCCCACACTGACCTGTCTCAGGAGTCCCGCACGTGACTCGGTGGCGTGACTCGGTTCCACCGTCCCACCAGCTGCCATGACAACACGGCTCCGTCCATCAGGACGGCCACTTGCCAGTTCCTGCCAAGCAGAGCCTGGACACGCCAAAAGAAGCCGTCCCAAAGCGAGTGCACAAGAGCGGTGGTGTGGGTGAGGGGGAGGGACCACGACACGACACGGGGAGGATGTGGGTGGACGGCCAAACAGAAAGTGTGATGGAAGCACACACGGCAGCAAACGAGGGAAAAGCATGGAGAGAGGAGAGCGTGAGGCCAGCCCTGGCCGAGGGAAGCTATAGAGCCCTGACTCCATCATGGCCTGATGGTGCCCGCACGGAGGAGAGATACTGCAGAACCCAGGCAGACTCGCCTGATGTCTGATCTCTGTGGAACCCAGATTAAGAAACACAGACTAGACCACCTCAGCAGTCCTCTAGGCCTGAGCTCTGCATGGATGGGACTCTGGCACGGGAAGTACAAGCCCTTCTAGGACTCCCTCCCCCATCAATACCCTGACAGGTGCTCCTGAGAGGCAATGAGGAGCTGCCCAGAGGCATGAGGCAAGTTTATAAACCTGAGGGGTTAGCCTTGGGTAGAGAATTACATCCTCATTCTTGCTTGCCTGCCCCTCTCCTCGGGCCTCATTACCCAGAGGCCTCCAGGGCCTGGCGTCCGATGGGAAGTCCTGTACCTTCCATGCATTGTGCCCACCCACAGCATAGAAGCGCTTCACTGGGGCTTCACACAGAAGCGGAAGCCATCTCACCGACACCTACTACATGGGGGTTAAACTGAGGCCTGGACAGGGGTGTCGGCAACAAGTTAGGACGGTTCCGTCGACAGGCAGGCTGTAGCTCAGAGGGAGTCCTCCACCTCCAATATCTACCTAAGGTCTCTATGAACTGCAGGCAGCGGGCTTTCTGCACAACTCCAAGTGGGAAGCAAGCAGGCACCCCCAGGATGGTACTGTGGGGAACCCCAGCTCCTTGAGGCCTCTCTGATATCTCAAACCAACCAAGGAGTCAGGAGGTTAAGTCCTGTCCTGGAGCTTCTGCTACAAGATGAGAACAGATTTCTTAACCTCCACGGTGGGTGGAGGGGTGGGGTGGGGGCTTCTGATTGTGGGATGCCCCAAGCTGGCATTGGGGAGACCACATGAGGATGCGCCTCATCTGTTACAACAGTGTCTCTGTCTGACAGGCTAGAACAGTGGTTCTCGACCTTAAAGCTGTGACCCTTTAATCCGGTTCCTGACGTTGTCGTGGTGACCCCCAACCATAAAACAATTTCTGCTGTTACTTCAGAACTGCAATTCTGCCGCTGTTACAAGTCGTAGCGTAAATATCTGATATGCAGTGGACTCACAGGCAATCCCTGTGAAAGGCTCCTTTGACCCGCCAATGGGGTCACGATGCACAGGTCGAGAACCGCTGTTCAAGAGACTAGTAGGGACAATCCCCCATGAGCTCCAGGGCAGTGGACGCTCTGTGGTAAACCAGTAAAGGGCTAAGGAGAGCCAGGCCCTCGCGGGGTCACTGGTGGGAGGGGAGGTTCCAAGGACATCCTTCAACCTGTACATGTCGGGGTGTCACCAGGTACTCCGGGCTCTGTCACCCAACCACGGGGCAGATTGATGTCACCTGATGTTTGTATGCCCCAGGACGCCTGTCATGGCCGTCTCCTCTAAGGGAGATGCTCCCTCCAAACCTAAGTGAGCTGTGGTTGTGGCTTGGGCTAAATAAAGTTGTGTAGGCCAACAGCTTCTCGACCCACTGAAACTCAGGGCCATGAGGGTAACTATACCACAGTAACACCCAGGAGCGGGGCCCAGGGCAGCTCTCGGACACACATTCCGCACCTAGAATGTCCCAGGCTTTGCGGGTGGCCTCCGACGGCCCAGGAGCCATAGGTGACACTATCCCATCCAAGGACCAACTCTCCTGCCTGAGTCGATCACTTTCCTGTCCCCCTGCTTCTTGTCCCTCTACGGCGGGGGCCAGGCAGTCTGAACCACCTGTGGAAACCAATCCACCTAAACAGCCCCAAAGGCCACCAGCCGTTTGCGACAGCTTCACAACCCATCTCTCCAGAAGTGTTTAACAGCAGAGAGCCCAGGCAGTACTTGATCATCGGTGATCGGCGCCCTGCTTCAAGGGACATTACCTCATCTGCAGCCTCAAGTTCTATTTATGGTTCTAATAATCTCCCTATTGATTGCCAGGAATGTTCTCTAATTATAAATCCATTCCCACCTTTTCCCCCTGCCCTGAACACAATCAATGCGCAACGAGAAGCAGGGGCCTTAAACGGCCACTCTTTATAGCAGGTTGACCACGGTCAGGCGACCTCTCCGGGCACCCTCCCCCATCACCACGCCAAAGCAAGAAGATCATCAGCGTGAGCCTTGCTCGATGTCCCCTCAGACCTAAGGCTACAGCCTGTCAATCACTGGGGCCACCCGACACCCCTTGGGATCAGTCTTAGGTCTGAGCATGTCACCTGCGGCTTCCTTTAAGATCTAGCTCAATGTCATTCGCCTGGACAGTTGGGGGCATCTGCACCCTACCCCTGGGTTCTGTTCCCACTCCTCGGGCAGCCCAGCTGTTGGGTCTAAGTCCCAGGAGGACAGAGCAGCCCCCTCCCCGCCCCCCCTTCAGTTTGGTAAGGGAGGAGTGCTGGGCCATGATCAGCACGGTACTGCAGCCCCAAGGATAGATGGCCTCAAAAAATGAGTCCCTGAACAAACCCCAGGGGCCAGTTCCAGCTTGGGGAGAATTCTCAACACAGCCCACATCCAAGAGCAAAGTCCAGCCAATAAGTAGCACCCACCTCGGAGAGGCCTTCAGTCGAGACAATGGGAGGAACCTTCCTTCCGTGGGAGCTTGTATCAACACTGCTCTGGGGTCTCTGTACACCTCTGCCTTTTTCCTTGAAATGCCACTGGACACACAGGCCAAGGGTGAGAGCCTACCAGCCCACCTCAGGGACTTTGCCAACTCCCCGAGCCTGCAGAGCTGGCTGCTGTGTGCCTGGAATGCACACTTGAAACACTCTACCTCAGAAGCAGGATTCCTTAGCAACACCTACAGGATCCTCTGCTGTCCGCGGCCCAGGGAGCAACCCTGTGGGGTGGGGAGCTGAGGGGTGGGGAGAGCTACTCCAAGCAGCCAAGCACCCATGATCCACAACAGTCTGTCCCTTCCCCGATTCATGTCTCCCCCACCAACCCCCGCCTCTTCTCCCATCAGCTATCAGCGCCTCAATCCTGGTAGATCTATTTATACCTTCTCTACCTAGAGGATTCCTCCCACTATGGTCACCGGGGAACTCAGACCAACAAGTCCAAAGTACGTTGCCCTCCTGCTGGGCACTGTGGGTCCTCAGACTAAGTCCTCAACAAGGAGGTGACTGTGTCCTCAGCACGGTGCCCCTGGAGAAGGGGCTACGTCAAAGCAGGGCCCGTGCACGGTGTCGGCAGGGCCCTGGCGGTGTCAGGCTCCCCAGGGTCCAGTCACAGATCATCTGTTGTACCCACCCGAGGAAGCCTCTAAGCCAACAGCATGACTCTCAGCTTCCACCCTGTGACCCCTTGAACCAGGCAGAAAACTGGGGACACGGGAAGTTGGAGAGTCTGCAAGAGACATGACGAGGTGCCCGTCGGCAATGCCCCAGAAAACCACTCCAGGCCAGAGACTGCAGAGACGGAGTAAGGGGAGCCAGGCCTTCAACGTAACCTCAACGCCAGCAACTGAGAACCTCACTGTATACTCTAGGCTGTCTTCCATCCGTGGGGCAAGTCTGTCACCCAAGCTGTGCCTCTGAGGACAGCCTGTCACAGCAGGTTCTCAAAGGAAGACGTTCTCTCTAAATCCAAGACCAGACAAGGCTCGTCTCAAGAGTCCTTGGTTCCTCCATCAGCCCACAGCGTCACAAAAGATCTAAGAAGCAAAGTTAGCCAAAAGCATCCCTGATTTCCCCAGGTTTGAGTGGGCCCTGCTAATACCACGCTACAGGGCACCCAGATGTAGTCAGGGGCCCAAAATAGAGTCAGCTGGAATCCAGTAGCCCACCTACCCAGAACACTCACCAGGCAAGTGGGGGGCAAGAAGCTGTTGACCCTTGAGAGGCTCCACACACCCTCCAGGCACTGTTGGGCCTGGATGGTGACTGTACTTAACGCTCCTCCAAGGCCCGCTGGTGCCACGGACACCTGGACGCTGGGGCCAGGCGGCCAAGCTGTCGCCTTCCTCCTGTCAGGTCCCACAGGGGGCTGCCTCCCCATGAGGCCCACTGGTCCAGGTGGGTCCCTCGGGCTGGGAGCCGCAAGGCTTCCTTGGGAAGCATCAGGGTCGTCGTGGCTGGCGGGGGTCTGGAGCAGGCGTAGGGCTTCCTGAGTGAGCTGGCGCAGATGAGTGGTACATACGTCACAGCGGCTCTCCGTGTCGGGGTGGCATGCCGGCTGAACCCCAGATGCTGGGAGCTTGTCAAGCAGCAGGGTAGAGAGGCAAGGATCCTGGGGACAGCAAGGGACAGCAATCAGCGCTCGTGTGCACAGGGAGCCCATCACCTCAGCTCACGCTGTAGCCAGAGCAACACCACCCGGAACATTATTATGGCCCAAATCATTTCATCCACCCGAGCCCAGCAGGAAGGTAATTATCAGAGTTAATAGCGAGGTTCCCTGTGCCCTTGAGAGCCACCCACCTCCCCACCATCATTAACCACTGGTTCGCGGCTAACAAGATGCATTTGTAGCTCCCTGACAACCGGCTTGTGGGTAACGGCACCGGTCCACAGGAGGCTGGCCAGAAGCAGCCCCCAGACCCCCTGCTAACCCTGACAGCGGCATGCAGAGCTCACGGTCCACAGCAAGGGGTGCCCAGAGACACTGTCCAGAGAAGGGAAAGTAGAGGACCCTCAAAGCAGGCTGTAGGTCAGGAGGATAAGATTCCCACCCAGAGGGAGGACACCCCCCCAAAGGGACAATACCTCCCGGAAGGGACACGGCCCCCTGTATGGGGACACACCTCCCACAGAGAGACAGGGGCTGGGCTGGGCTCAGAGTGACTTAACTAGAGGCAAACAGCCATCGTGATCCAATTCTCCGTTCTCCTGTCCGGCGCCCACACAGTACAGCCCCTTAGACAAACACAGCCGAGTGCAGCTCCACCTGTCACCCCAAGAGCCCAGGGTCACTTCTCAGCGGCCCACTCCACCAGCTCCAGCCCTGGCCTCCTTCTGCCCAGTTTCAGGCAGTTCCACACACTAAGCTGACCAGACAGGCTCCCAGGGTTTTCTCACAACGCCTGACTCCGATGCAGCGGCCTCCCCAGATATACCCATTTCTCAGACTGCAAGGCTGAGGCCATCCATCCCACAAAAGTGTCTCAATGTGTGCCAGGAATGCAGCTTTCCTCAGCGTGCCCAAGGGCTGGTCGCCTGTGCCCATAATGCCCAAAGCAGTGAAAGCTGTAGCCAAAGCAGCCGAAAGAGTGAGAGGCAAGGGCCTATCATGACTAAGGTCTTTCTTCCTTGGCCCCATTTCCACCCAGAGCCCATGGCAGATAAGAGTGACCTCTGTCAGACCCAGTATCAGGTCGGCTGCCTGATTTATGGAATATTCCGTCAATTCTGGATGGTTTCCAGGCGGAGATGTGTCTGGCAGATCAGGTCCCCGTTAGCTGATGCCCCTGGAATTCACCAGGCTCAAGCACAAGGAGGCCCTCCCTGCAGGGCAAGAGAGGTCCCTAGAGATGGCACGGGGGTGGAGGTTGGGGTGATCCCAGGGAATGACCCAGGCCCAGGCGCGGGCGGAGGGTAGGCTAGCCTATTTCCAGTCTGGCTCTCCCGAGTGAGTTTCCACTCAGCAGGAGGCTGCAAAGGGAAGGAAGTGTGGCCTGGTGCAACCATTAGCTCAGCTTGAAAGGGGCCGCCCAGCCCAAGCTCAGGCCTAGAATCCAGGCCCAGGCCAACCATCCTTTGTTCTGGGCCCTCTGAGCAGGCCTAGAGGCCTCTGCCTGTCCCAGGGGCCACAGCCTCAGAAACACCCCCCCTCCCCACAGCAGGAGGCAAGAATGACAGCTATGCCCAGGAGCTGGGCAGAGCGGAGGAGAGCCCACCCACCAACACAGCCAGGCGAGCCATCAAGAGCAGAAGAGGTTCAGCCAGGCACAGGCCAGGAACCAAGGGGGAGAGGGAGCGGACCACCATGCTCAGGTCCCCACTGAGAAGGCGGCCAAACATCATTTGCTCATCTGTTCAGTCAGCTCCGGGCATCTCAGACAAGAGGCCTTCCTCCTCCCAACAGCTGCCTTGCACCCATCCCTGCTGCATGAGCTCCTAGTGGGCCAGAGCCCTTGGCCAAGACCCAGGTTGGGGGCAAGCGACTGTCGTATAAGTAGCCAAGTCAGTGTTTTTGGTCCCCTCACAACCGCCACCCAGGTTGGGGGTGGGGAGCTCAAACCTTAGGCCACCTTTCCAGCCCTGGTCACACAACAGGAGAGAAGTCGACCACTGGGGTGACAGGCTGTTCAAACACACTACGCTGCAGTTGGGGTGGGGCATGGGGATCGTGACCCACAGCACTGGGGCCCACAGAGAGCAGAGCCGCTGAGGGGCTGGATCTTTCAGAACCACAGCCCGCTCTGGAGAGGCCCAGGACCTTGTCTTTGGGAGCAGCTGGGGGAACAGAGGAGATTGAGCAGAGCTTCCCATAGTAGAGTTAGGGGAGGGGACATACACAGACAGACAGACAGACAGACAGACACACACACACACACACACACACACACTCTTACACACACTCTCTCACACACACACATTCACATACACTCTCACACACATACACACACTCACACATATTCACACACACACAAATACACACCCACCCACATATACACACACTCACAGATACACACACACTCTCTCACACACACATTCACACACACACACACACACTCACATACACTCTCACACACATACACACTCACACATATTCACACACACACAAATACACACCCACCCACATATACACACACTCACACATATTCACACACACACTCACAGATACACACACACACACACACACACACACGCACGCACGCACGCACATATACACAAAATGTTCCAGCAGGGCCCTCACTCAGATGGACAAAGGCCTTGAGGCAAGTCACCAGATTCCCCCACCCTACCCCCCCCTCAGCCACCAGCAAACCTTGCTCGCTTGAACTTTCTAGCTGTAAGGCCGAGGGGAGTCCAGGAGGAACTGTAGGTCCAGCCTTCTTCCCCATCACCCTGCAGCTCACAGTGTCCAGGAGCCCAAGCCCCCAGGGGTCCCAGCCCAGGTTCAGGATTTTAACTCACAATCCCCAGCCCCTGGGCCTGTTACTTCTGAAACCCATTGCTTTCAGAGAGACAGTAATTACCCCATTGCAAAATATTACTTTTAATTTCCGCTTTATGGGCTAATTAAACAGATATTTTACTTGTGCTTGGGAAAGTATTTTTCTTAATTTGATTCAATTTAGCACTGGGCACAACCCACCCATCACGCGGTGGGTTTTAGGGGGCCTCCCGTTTAAAAATGATGACTTTCCGGTCTTCACTTTGTTTCTGGGGTCTGCAAGTTGCTTTAAGTAATCTTTCCATTTTCTCCTAGATGAGAATGGATGGGGGTGTCCTGGCTTCAGGGCTGGCCAAGCTTCACCCAGAGGTCAGGGCAAACACAGACCCTCCCTGGGCCCTGCCAATCATCCATTTCTGCAAAGGGGGTCCCAGTGACCACGCAGGGCAGGTAAGAAGCTTGGCCTGGAATGCCGACATGCCTGACACTCTGGTGTCCCCCACTGCGCCACCACACAAGTACAGGGAGGGGGCAGGCGAGTGTGGGCAAGCTATGACTACAGTGCCTGCTACCTCAACCTCCCTTCCTTCCTAAACAAAGCATTCTGGGCTATGACCCTGTATAGCAACTGTTTCCGGAGTTGACAACAGGTCCAGGAAGAGACTCCCATTGGCCTGCTGTCGAGGACATTCCTATGTCTCGTGCAGCCTGGCAGGGTGGTCCAGGGCTCAACTTTCCAGCCTGGAAACCGGCAGGCACGCCCAGGCTCCACCCTAGTAGGCACCTACCTCACTGGAGGCCCAGACCCTCCATCTTATCGGCCTATAGCCCAGCCCACCCAGCACCGACTGGCACTCCACCCACAGCCCTGTGCCAGGAGAAGCCCAGCCGGACGACTCAAGACAGACTCGCTCATTGAGAGCCTCCCCCTCAATAGCGTCCCTGTTCTCCACGGAGAACCCACCACAAGATGCTATAGACCCGGGGGACACTGACAGCCTCGGCTGTGGGCCACAATGGCTAATCGGGACCCCACCTGAAGGCGATACACCATACCCTGACTCGGAGTCCCGGGCACTCATTCTGCGGCACAGGCGCTGGTCCTTAGACAAAGCGCAGCACAAAGCCCTGTGTGCCTCAGTTTCCCTCACTGGACCATGAAGCAGCAAAGCATCCCCTGAGGCTGCAACAGTTTCACGCTGCCAGGTTGGGGTACACAACCTGGGAGCACAGTGGGGTTCGCTTACACCTCTGGAGACAGCTGAGCGCAAGGCAGCCGAAACTCACCTGGAAAGGAAAACGTGCAGAACCTGAGTCAGGTCCCTGCTCTCCAGTCCCTGGGCAGAGTCCTAGAGACCACCACAGGCAGGTGGCCACAGATGGGCCCCACCCATTGCCACCCTCCCACAGGGGCTGCCTGAGTGTCCTGGGCTGCACCACGGGGAGATTACTGACCTAACGCTTCCAGCAAAGACTTTCCGAGACGATCCAAACCTCAGCCCTGGCCCCAGGGCCTGAATTCAGCTCTGCCCATGACACCCTGAAAGGCTGCTACCTTACTGGTTCCCAATCCTGTCTGCCACCTATGACAGTCTCTGCATGACACACCTATGTCATAGCTACGATGCCGCCGAGTCTCCAGTTACACTTGCGCCTTCTCGACTGGTTCGAGTGTGACCTGCAGATGCTGCAGGCCTTGCCTGCACCGTGATGCCCTCTGGGCCCTCGGCACTCTACTCAGGAGGCAGACTTTGGAGGAGAAGGCAGGGGATGGACTCAGGCAGCTTCCATCCCCATCCTTACTACATGGGAAAGGAGGCCTATGTGCCTGCAGGCTTAGAGTCTGTCTGGGGTGTTCTGGCCTCTCCACTCTTCCAGCTTCTACTTGGAAGCGCTTCTCCCCACCAGGTCTTAAGGGTACCTATAGCAAAGGAGGAGTCCTGACCCTATAAGAGATAACCACCATATCGGCAAGCCCAAATCACCTGCCAGGCAGGACCCACCCCCTCCCCTGCCCATCCGTCACCCTACAGAAGTGAAATGACTGGCAGGCTAAGTCCCCGGTATGCAGAATCCAACACCCGACACTTGACAAAGCCCTGCTTCTCCACCTCTACATGCAACAACCTTGCCTGACCTCCTTAGGAAGGCCAGAGAAACTGAAGCACTTCCCTCAGGCCACACAGCCCAGGCAGTAGAGCTGAAGCTCTGACTCTAGGGTCCCCATCCCCCAAGGCCTCACCCCTTCCAACCTCCCTTTAAGCCCAGCCCCCTCTGCCTGTGCCTATCAGGTTTCCGGGTCTGGGGTTCAGAAAGCTGGAGTTAGAGGTCTGGGGGCTTCCTCTTGTGGGAGCGGGCATGGGGAGAGAGGAGGAACGGCAGACCAGAGCAAGACAGGCCTTATGGTTGCACTGCAAACAAAAACACTGAGTTGGCTTTAGGACAGCCTCTGGAGTTCCACACAAGCTGAGCCCATGAAACGGACAGGAAAGAACCAAGGCTGGGCTGGAGGTAGAGCTGGGCCAGCAGGATAGAGGGAGGCCGCCCTGCAAGCCAGGCCCCGGAGCATGGCACGCTCCACCCGGAAACAGGAGACAGCTCAGGCTGACCCTGCTGCCGGAGTCAGAGGTCAAGCAAAGCGTCTGCAGAAGCATCCATCCGAGTCTGGACACAGCCAACACCAGGCCTGGCCCTGGGCTACACATGACTAACAGTTCACCAGCACAGGGACCTGCAAAACCTGCCCGCCCTAGACCTAGCAGGATGCTTCACAGGGCAGGAACGGGGACAAGGCTGGGGGGCCTCTCCCGGGGAGCCAGCTGCTCAACAAACAGCCTTGGGCTTCCTGACCACAGAGGTTCACATCTGAAAGCCGCTGTCCGGGAGGATACAGTGTATTCATCTGCAGATCCGCTACTGAGAGACCTGGCAAGGGTTCCAAACCAGAGCAAAGGTGACTCCTCTTTGGAACAGATGGGGAAACTGAGGCCTCTGGTTCCTGATGAAGCCTCCTCTTGCCTTGCTCACTCCACTGGTAAAGGAGAGACAAGACATGGAACTAACTCAGCAATGGCAGAGGCTAGACCACCCACCTGGCTGCTAACAAGAACTACAGGGCCCTGCCCTGCTCAAGCGCCACATTATGTGAACCAAATAAACAGAGAAGCTAGGCCAAGGCAGGCTCACTCACTCGGGGCCATGAGCACAAAGACTGCGTGGTAGCTTCCAGGAGGGAAACAATGTAAACGAAAAACATAACCATGTGACTGACACACAGTCTAACCTGAACACACAGGAAGGATCACTTCCCTGGTTAAGAGAATAGCACCACGAGGTTAGTTGGAGTTAGGAGACCTACTGTGAGCTTTCCAGAAGGTTAAAGTAAATGAGAACTAGACCTTAAATGAATTTAAGACAAGAACCACTCCCCTGACTTCTGACTATAAGGGGGGGGGCGGTGTTTGAAAATCCTACCAATTCCAAACCATTGCAAGACCCTTCAGTTTGACTGAGCCACTCAAAGGACCGGGAATGCTACAGCCTGCTTGGTCCCGTGTTGCCACCTGTCATGAGAGGGCAGTGAGGCCACCAACCACTCAGTTCTTGCCAGGCTTCACATATGACAGTCAGCCTTCCTGGCAGAAGACATGCATACACATAGACAAACAGACACACACACACAGACACACACAGAAACACACACAAGACACACACATGCATAGACACACACACACACACACACGCACACACACATGTATGTGTGTGAGCCTCCAGAAAGGAGCTTGTACCAGGCACCCCAGGTATGCAAAACAACTACTTCAACACTGCCCCAGCAGAAAGGAAAAAAAAATCATGGACACCCTTAAGCCTAAATTCTTCCCCAAGTACCCCACCCCCACCCCAATGCTGGAAACCCCAGGCCAGCAAAACAGGTAAGAAAAACAAATGCTGTAAGAGAACCATTTGTTGATGTACACTGAGAGAAAGGGAACCGCAGAAGTTGGAGGGTAAGGCTGGGGCTACCAGGCTCCTCCTGGACTCACCTGGACCCCAGAGTAGCATAAATCTCTGAGCACCTCCAGTCCAGCCCTTGGGAAGGGCACCTCCCTGCTGAGTCACCTCATCCCCAGCCAGACAGCCCCAGGCAGCACCAGCCCCTCTCACACCTCCCCTAGCTGACACCTGGGCTCAGCTGGGAACCGGTGCTGACGCCAGGGCCCCACCCTGCAAGGCCCCAGGCTCTACTGGGCCTGACTCCAAACATCAAGGAAGGTGGCAGCCTTGAGGGTAGGGGGCGCTAGCTATCCCAGGGAGCAGCTTCCGAATCAGAGGGACCAGCCTCAGTCCTAGATCACCCAGCGCATTAACGGGTTGTGGGGGGAAGCACGGTCTGACCTCCACACAAAACACAATGCAACCAGAGCTGGGACCTGGGCAGCCTTTCCAAAGGCTTGCTCCAAGTCCAAGGCAACCCAGTGAGAAAGGGCCAAGACATGCCCATAAGTGGTGTCAAGACGGAATGAGTACACACCAAGCCCCTAAGGCCGGACCACAGGGAAGGCAGGACCACAGGGAAGGCAGGAAGGCTCCAGGCCCTGAACCCCAAGGGCTGGCTCCTGTCGATTTGGAGGGACCAACACCGAAAGATCCAGCCTTAGGCAGCCTTGGGCACAGCTCCGCTCAGACAGACAGAGGCCACGGCAAAGAAACAAGGGTCTCGGGAGGCAGGGGGATGACACTCTGGGAGCATCAGCAGGAGCCCTGCAAGACCTAAATGAGAGTCAATCATTTTCCCATTGGGGAATCATCAATTCAGCTCCAGTATTGACAACCAAAGAATGTCACTGGGCCAGGAGGAGTCACCACCTCTGAGTTAACTCACTGGGCATCATCTGGGATGGCCCCTAAGTGAGAGCAAAACATCCTTTGTAGGGGAGAAGGGTTACCCTCCTCTGGGACCATCACCTTCGGGGACACACAGACAGAATCCAGCCCAGCAGCCTTTGGGGTGACCGTGCGTGAGGCCTGAGAGGAAAGTCTGGCCATTCCAATGTTTAACAAACATTTCCACGTGACTAATCAGCTCACCCTGGCAAAGTTACTGCTTGCAAGGAGTCCCCTGGACTGTGATAGACATGGAGGGTCTGTTGGAACCTGTGGCTGCTTCACTATAGCAGATCAGACACAGAAACGACGGGGCTCAGGACTCAGACAGCAGAATAAAGAAGGACCTAGGCTTTAGCTCTTGGGTGGAAGGTGCTATGCTACGAGCCCCAAATAGATCTCATGGACAGGGACACCTGAAAGGGACCCCAGCAGGGTGATGACCAGGTGAGCTTCAATTACAGCATTCAATAGCCACGACTGCCCAAAGACCCAGAATGAGGGTGACCCTCAAGCCCACCTGAGAACTCTATCCTATGTGCATGCAAGGCAGGCAACAGGTGATTAGTGTAACAGAGGAGGAGACCAGTCAAAGACTCTGAGAGACCCTGCCAGGAGGGTAAGTGTCTGCTAGAAGAAAGGTAAGCCAGAAGTTAATGATGACAAGCTTTTCACAGGCACAGGATGGTACCAGGCTGCCTCCCCTGGCCCTATACCTCCTTCTTACACTGAGATTAGACAAGGGTTCCCAAGCCCAGAACTCTAACCACCCAACCAGGGTCCCAGCTTCAACTTCCAACCAACAGCCTAGCAGCCCCACAGAGATAGATGTGAGATTCAGGCAGACTTCCCTACAAGCTGTAAAGTGCCGTCTTCATGGGAGAGTTCTTTTTCCCACAACCAAAATTAAGAAGTAGACACCCCTCGGAGGATCCTAGCTCTCCACCCTAAATTCTTAGCATTGCCTTGGCCTTGAAGAATAGAGCCACAAAAGTCTACCCACAGTGATGTTCAGAGTGTCCCCCACCTGCCTTTCAGAGGGATCCCCCCACCTCACAAGCAGACTCTGTGTGTGTGTGTGTGTGTGTGTGTGTGTGTGTGTGTACACAGTGGTCAATCAAGGGCTATGGTTGCAGTTCCCTGTGGCCCACAGTGGCAAGACAACAGCAGGACCCACTGAAATTCTGGGTTTCGGGTACGTGTGCCCCAGAGCATTCGAGGGCAAAGCCTTCCTATCCTGAGCACGGCACCCCACGAGTGTGACAGCATTCCCGGAACACACTGAAGCCTCCCCGTGTGACAACAAAACACAAGATGCTCAAAGCCACACAAAGCCTCGGCCAGGACCCGGGGTTGCCCACCAGGCCCAGGCTAGGTTAAGTAAGCCTTAACTGGTAGGGCGGAGGAGCAGCTTGCACCAAAAGCCTCACGCAGGAACTTGGAGAGGGACAGCAGTTGTGTACAGGAGGAGCCCACAGGCCTCCACTGAGGGCCGCCAACTCCACCAGTCTACTACTGTGACTCCATCCACACCAGTGGCCAGTCAGTCTGGGGCCTGGGCAGTAGCACAGTCCCAGAGGGATTGGCAGCTGGGCTCCTCTATCAGCTTGCTTCCTGGAGGGCCTCAGGAGCACATCCCAAGGATCCCCTCTGAGATCCTCAAGGCTTTCTAAGATCCAGGGCTCTGCAAAGGCTGGTTGCCGCTGGCAAAAGCCAAACAAGGCCCGTGGTCAGTCACATCCCCAACAGGCCCACAGACCAAGCTGGCCTGAGAGGCTGTTAACATCCCCACCACAGACAAGCCACGGGACCTGGAGAGGTGCCCAGAGCAGACACACCTGACTGGCATCCACCATTATCTGACCTGACCCAGAAGAAACCCGACGTCTCATCCTAACCGCAGCACTACTTAGAGGTACTGGGACAGGATGGGGATAACAGGCGTTTCCCAAGGACTTCTTCACCAAGGCTGAAGGTCAGAAGCCGCTTCCTGTGGAGACCCCCACAGCCCTGCCTTGCACACTTCCAGAGACCATTGTTCCCTGGAACAATGCTCCTGTTCTTTACATGCCTGGCGGGACTGGCCGGAAAGCCCAGTAGACTGTCTCCCACCAGCACCAGTACTTGCCGGCCATGCTGCAGCCTGGGAAACGCAGGGACGGACGCAATAGTCATTACCCACATGGAAGGGCCCAAGAGGCAGAGCGCCAGGGTAGGGCATAGGCCCATTAACAGACACCAGGTAAGTATGGGACAAGGACACACGCCCCTGGGTGCAGAAGAGGCCCACTCTCTCACCTTTTATGCCCTCTCTATACAGACATGCCAATGCTCAGATGTCCAAAGTGCTACACCATGACAAGCCCTGCCCTGAGTGAAGTCTCAGTCTTCCCCTTTTCTGCCCCTCCCAAACACGGACTGGTTCCAGCTGTGGGACATCTGTGGCTAGGAAAGAAACGTATCCAACCCCCTCTGACATGCAGCAGGCCTCCTAGGGTGAGTTGTACACACACACACACACACACACACACACACACACACACACACACGTTGAACCCGCCACGCTCCAACCCTCAATCCCAACCCCAAAGACTCCCAAGTTCCAGTTCTTCCCTGTTTGAGACGTGGCCTGAAGAGGGGTCACTTACCCGGAGGGGAGTCCCGGGCCCGCTGACCAACTTCCACGCCTGTCGTTTTAGCTCCACGAGCTTCGTGTGGCAGTGGCGGCACCACCCGCCCCCACCGGCCGAGTGGCTCTGCTCAGCGCTGGCCCCGGCGCCCTCCGGAGCAGGGCGGCTGCTGCATGGGTCTTGCTCGAGCCCGGCGGGCAGCCTCTTGCGCGGGGATACCTCCAGCGGCGGGGGCTCTCGAGCCGGGCCGCACTCAGCCACCTGCGGGGGTTGGAGATGGGACAGTAAGCCCAAACCTTCGAGCGGCGCCACTGCGGGACTCCACGCGGCCGACTCCAGATCCAGTCGCTCACGCCCCTAAAGCCACGCTCGCACAAAAGTTAGGGCGCTGGAGGCAACGCCAGGAGTCCCTGGCGAAGAAGCCCCAACCCGACGCTCGGGCCCCATCCCGCTCCGCTCCAAGCCCCACCCCTAGAGGGCGCCGTACACGCCGCTAGCATCCTCGTTGTCCTGGGCTCTGAACCCGGTGCCCGTCGAGCCCGGCCGCCCACTCCTAGCAGGGCCTTGCGTACCGCGGGCTGCACCGCACACAAGGAGGCGCCGCGGCCGACCATGGCACGGACGCAGGAAGGGATACGTTGGCTCTCGGGGCACAGTGGCTACGTGATCCGGCCCAGGGGCGCCCCCATGGCCAGGCCTGCAGCCGTGAAGTTGGCAGACCAGGCGAGTGGCGGAGAGCACGCTGTAGACGCGGCCGGCTCGCTCCGGGACAGGCTGGGCGGGGGCGGGGGCGGGCCAAAGCTTGTAGGGGGAGGGAAGGGGGCGGGACGCCAGAGCGCCGCCCCCACCCAGAGCAGAGCCAAGCGGGCGGGGGTCCTGCTCCTCCCTGCGGCCCCGCCCACGGCTAGGACCCCAACCTGTTAGTGCTGATGCGGGAGGGGCGGTGGGGGCTGCCGAGACACAAGTTACGCGCACGCATGCGCCTCTGTCCCTCCTGAGCGAGGATGGAGTGCGCCTACTGGGAGGCACCCAACACTCTCGTCCCTTTGCGAGCGGGAAAACTGAAGCTTTTGCCCAAGGTCGCACAGCACGGAAGAGGGTGTGGGGATGGGGGTAATGAAAGGGGCTGGACCCCGGCCAATGGCTTCCCCCAGAACGCCCAGGGCACTTCGAGTGCGTCTGGCCATGCTTTGGCTCCAACTGTCTCTCATGGGTGAGAGTCGCGTTTCAAGAAGTGCAGCGAGCGGCTACGAGCAGTCTCGAAGTGTCCTTGCAGCCGCGCCTGGGCCTCAAAGTGGATTGCTCGCTGAGCGGCCTGGGAAGTGGGAGGAAGCGACGCGGCTAGCCCTGGGGGTGTGCCGGACCTGTTGTCTGCTGGCCTGGCAGATGGGGAGTTAGCTCCGGAATTAATTGCCTGTTTGTCTCCGACCTGGAGGTCTCCCCCCTTCCCCAGCGACCAGTTGCTCTCGCCCAAGACAGACCCCAAATGTCACCACCATCTGAAGTCGCAGGGGACTCCGGCCCAAGCTGTGGATAAGCCCGAAACCCCAGATTGGAGCTAGGCGGGCGCTGCGGCGGGGCTCCCCGTGACACAAGCGCCACCTGCGGGCCGCCGTGCGCACAAGTTTCCAGGGCGCCGAGACAGGACACCACGCGTTCTGAGCGCAGAGCTTTCTGTTTGAGGCTGAGACTTAGGACACCTGAGCCAGGGTGATTCAAGGAAAGACCCTGGCCGGACATCCCCAGAGCAGTCAGACGTTCGCACAGTATAGGGTCTCCTTTCCCCACCTCGGCCCTGCTTTCTTAGCCCTCCACTCCTACGCACTATTGGCCAAGAGTGGGATGAAGATCCGGTTTTCCAGGTCATCTATGACTTAAAAGAGTCTATAAACACGACAGGAAGTCATGAATAAACTGGGAACGGGCTCCCCACTTTCTGCAACCCCCAAGCCTCCAGGCCCTTCTCAGCCTTGCTGAGGAAGGAAGACAGGAGGCGTCGGGCCACCCTGGGATCTGGGTAGCCTCAGGCACCACCCTCCTCAGTCCACACCGCAAGCACTACAAACTGCGTCACCCCGCCCCTCTACGGCACTGAAGCAAACACCCGGGGCCCAGGAGGCTCACACATTGTTATCGACTTACACACACACACACAAACACACCTCACACGCACACACAGAAGCATCACCCAGGGCCTGCGCTCATGATGGGCCACACCCGCAACTTCACTTCCCCGCACCAGCGCGGCTCTTCGGGAAACACGCTACCTTCGAGTTCCCAGAGGACACAAAAACACAGCCTCGCAAGGCCCCGGGGTGCACCAAGCAACTGGAATGATCTCAGAAACTCCGATCACCTCCCCCTAGCCTTTTTCCTTGCCCATCCCTCCAAGGTGAGAACCGGAATCTCCGCGCTACGCTCTCCTCCGTGGAAGATCGCCGCTCAAGGCTCGGGTTCCCGCGCAGCCTCGACTAGAGAGGGAGAATCTAGCAGCACCAGCCAGGGAAAGTGCAGTCTCCGTGCGAGATACAGGACTCCGCCCGGGACCTGCCTCGGTTTCGTGGTGCTGCGCAGCAAAGTCGCGGGACGCCGTCACCGCTGCCAGCCCGGCCCCGCGAGCTCTCACCTTGCCTCGTCGCCGCAGGAGGTGACTGGTGAAACCCAGGATGATGTCCGAGTCCAGGCAGAGCGACCCCATCTCCAGCAGGCTTGGAACCTTTCGGGGCGCTCCGCGGGGCGGCTCGGGGGACCCCGGCATCGCCATGGAGGAGTGGACCGTGGGCAGCGGCCCCGAGCGTCTCCCGCCGCCGCCGCCGTAACCACCCCTCCCGCGCGCTCCCTGGCCGCGCGCCCGCCGTCGCCGAGCCCCGCACGGCGCCCGCCGCCCACCAGGCCCCCAGTCCTCGGCGGCCGGCGCCCCCCAGCCCTGCGCTTGCTCCGCGCCGCGCGCCCGCGCCGACAGCCCCGCCCGCCCGCCCGCGCCGACAGCGCCCCCTCAGCCCGGGCGGCGAGCCGGACACGCGGACCCGAGTTGGGGAGAGGTGTGTAGAAGAGAATGGGGGACCAAGACCCCGCCAGGTCTGCACCTATCCGCCTTCCGAGCCCCAAGACACCAAGACTTTTTGCTGTGGGCACTGGGAAGGGACACCACAACCAAGTTGGGCTCCTGGAAAGCTCTGCAGATAAGGGGCATCTTTCCAGCTTCACTCTATCCGATCCTAGGCATCTTGGGATCGGTCTGAAGAAATGAAAAAAGAAAGACAGACAAACTCAGGGAGGCAGATAACCCTGTCCTCCCAACACTGCACGTGCTCTAAGACACTTAGGCCTGGGGCAGTGTTTAGGAACTCTTGCCCCCAAACTTGCAGCGAGGCTGTGCTTGGACACAAACTCTGGCACTCTAGAGCCTTGCGCGGGGGGTAGGGGTTACGGGAGGGGGTTAGGGGGGGTGAGATCACAAGATCTGGGCGGAGGGCCCGTCTGGAAGAGAAAGGGTAGCCTAAATAACCTAACCCCGCCATCCCCAGGTCTTTAGAGATAGAGGGTATCGGAAATGAGAGGCACAGGAAACTGACACAGGACCTGGAAAGACAGCAGGTACCGGAAGGAGACATCTTTAGAGGCCAGGCTAGGCTGCTGAGAATCCCTGACCCCTCCACACTCCACTATGGAGAACCTTGGAATCTCTTCGTCTCCGCTCCTTCAGCTGGAGACCCTCCGGCTCCGGGGTCCCTGGCTTGACTCCCCCCTGTGGCAGCTGGAGTTCAGTGTCTCAGCCTGGCCGGTCAGGGTCCCTGTGGTTCTAGTGTAAACGCCTTGGGCAGGTCCGCATCCACAACCGCCCAGTGTCTGCCAAGGCTTCTAACCGGAAAGGAACAAGGGGGCTATGGATCCTTCTACTCCAATAGCCATCCACAGTCCGGGACAGAGATCAGGACATGCCATTAAAGGGAATGGAGACCCTCCTCTCAGCTCCAGTCCAGGTGCCCAGGCTCCAATAGGACATAAGGCTTCCTCTCAGGGAAACCACTGTCTTCATCCCCCACACAGTCCCCTCCAAGACCCTGAACCTTGGGAGGAGGCCATCCACCACCTCTGTGGATTGATTAAAGTCATTGTAAGGATTTTTTAACATTTCATTTACCAGGTCGAGGCCTGGGCAGAGCTGTCCCCAGGGAAATCTAGGCCGAGGGAACTAAACAGAAAAACCTCCCGCAATCGAGTGGTGCCTCCGCAGGATTAATTGCCAGAGCCCAGCTTCCAATCAGGCCACACACAAGTTATTTCAGGAAGGCTGCAGTGGTCATGTTCCCACAATGAGCATGCGGGGCTCTGGACCTCACAAACTGCCGGTGATGCCTCCTTCCCTGGAAGGCACTTTGACGTAACGTAGTCCAGCACCTCCACTCCCACCCTTCAGACCTTTAAGAGAAAAGTCACCTACTTACAGCTGGCAAATGTTAGGCAGGCACCTAGACCAGCTCCCACAATGGGCACTACTAGGAAATACATCCCAGACAGGGCATGCAACACGACCAATCCTAGAAACTCAACAAGAACACTGGACGGACCTCAGGTAGGAACGGGGGCCCTGTGGAATGATGGCTTAGGTGCTACACGGGGACAGGATAGCATTAGATGGTGTGGCCTCAACTCTGCTCCTGGGGGAGACCAGGAAGTGGCCTTTGCTTCATTTAATGCCACTGCATGTGGGTTTGGGGATTTGTTTAGTTTGTCTTTGAGATTTGATTGTTTTGAGGTTTGGGGGGTTCACTATGTAGCCCTGGCTAACCTGAAGCTTACCATGTAAACCAGACTGTCCTGGAAATCAACAGAGATCTGCCTGCCTCAGTTTCCCAAGGGCTGAAATTAAACATGTGCACCTCCAGGCCCAGATAACTCAGTGGATTGTTTGGACCACTAGTTTGAGTAGTTAGTAAAAAATACTGGAAAAGATTAGGTGGTCCAGACTGGTAGCGTTTAAGGGGTCTGAGTCCATGATCCCAGAAACCCATTCAGCATCAACAACCTCGGCCTTTTGCGAGTGACAGGACAGGCAAGCCTGCCCCTCATGCCAGAAGCACTTTCTACCCTCCCTCAGTTCTGCATATCTGCTAGCTTATGGGACCGTGGCACATCTGTGAGCATGCACCACCTACATAACAATCCTCATGCCTTTTTCCTGACCATGATGCTAGAAAAAGTATCTTACGATCCCCGTTGCACATGTGAGGAAGCAGGACTCAGAGACAAAGCCTTTCTCTGGGTGGACAGAGTCTGGGCCATCAGCGACGGTCTCCGGCCTCCTGTTCCCTTTGTCCCCAGGGCCTGGTCTCAGGAAAACAGCAGTGTGGTAAAGGACTAACCTCTAAATCTGAGAGTGTCCTACAAAGGGGGTGGGACAGAAACAGGAGTGGAGGGTGGTCAGCTCTGAGGTGGCCAAGGTCCTTGGGAGGACACTGAGCTAAGGACGTGTCAGAAAGACCACTATTGTAAGCCACTGTTGTGGTATGCAGACCCTCGAAGGTCACTGGTCCCACCCCTCCCTCTCCACTCAATTATCCCGCCCTTTCTACCAGGGGCTCAGACTTAGCACTTGGGACCTCTGCAGACACGTGGCATCAGCACCCTGGCCAGCGCCCACCTCCGGGAAGGAAGGGGCGAGTGAAGGAAGGCCGCCTCTGCCTTTAGAATTTGCTCTGGAGTAACCGCACCCTGACTCACCTAACGCTTGGCAACCCCACCCATCCAGGCCCCTGTCCCTAATGCCTCCTTCTTCCTAAGGCTACACGACCGCAGACTGATGCCTGACACCTGTGTGTCCTAGCTACTACTACCCTTGCCTCTCTCCCTGCCTCCTATTGGAGGCCATGCGTTCATAGCATCCCTTTCTGTGTTACAGCGGGAGAGAGAGCATAGAGATGTCAGACGGCTCATGCACGCACCCTTCTCTGCTTCCCACGATCCCCACGGCCCGGCACCCCTCTCTGACAATGACTCTGGCTCAGGCCCATAGCGGGATTCCCAGGTTCTGGCTTTGTGCCGGTTCCACCCCAGGCATGGCTGCAGTGCTAGACCCAGGGAAGAGATGTGCGTGGTGCCAAATGCCCCTTATCCTCCCAAACGGTCCCCTGCACAGCTATGAGGGAGAGCCTGGGCCTTCTGGCCTCACCGGAAGACTGCTGGCCCTGGTGGAGATTCTGAGAGTTTCCCTGGAAAATCCAAAATTGCAATCCGCAGACAGCCTGCAGGACCCTGAACCCCTTCTGCAGTTCAGCTCCCCATTCACTTCCTTCGTCTGAGCTTCTCTTCACCCCCAGCCTCCCCCACTACAAGCCCAGCCCACCTAACACCACACCATTATGCTTAAGGCCAGCAGATGGCGCCCTTGGCCACAGTCCTTATGACAGGAACCAAAGTGATCCCTTGATCTCTCTTATGTGGATAGAGAAACTGAGGACCTAAGGAAGAAGATTGTTCTGCGTACCTGGCAGAGTGAGATGATTCAAGGCACGGACTCCAAGACTCCCGCCTCTAGCCCTGATACCTCCCTGTGATCCTACACACATCTAACAGGGATTGGCACCCCCCACCCAAGACCTCTGACTTCCTGTGTCCCTCTCTACTCCAAATCTAGGCTTAGCCTCCATCTTTGAATAGGACGTATCCAGTGGGGACACACAGTGGTCAGAGTCCTCCTCAGCTTTCCAGGCACTTTGACTGAGGGTACAATCTGGAAACCTTTGGGAAATCCTAGCACAGATGCGTCACCCAAAGATCTCACTACTGTGCCTACTGTTCCCTACAGCGCCCTGCTGGGTACCACTACCTCGGGGAGTTCTCTGTGGCTGGGTGTGAAGGCAGCCTTGGAGCTGCGGCTTTGAGTATGGGCATGTGGTGGTATCAGTGTCCCAGAGGGTGGCAGCAGCCTGAGCTGATGGCTGGGGGAGTGACTGTGGACTGAGGGGTCAGCACTGCTGACCACAGCAAGGATAATCAGACCTCTGGGGGCTGTGATTCCCTGTGGGTCTGCCATTTAGTCCTAGATGAAGCCATGATGCTGGACTCCATTAATGTAAGCACAGACACAATTCACAGAGCAAGCACAATACATCTGGCTAATAAATAGATAATAGCAGAGGTGAGGGAGGAGAGAGGGAGGGAGGGAGGGAGAGAGAGAGAGAGAGAGAGAGAGAGAGAGAGAGAGAGAGAGAGTCACACATGGGGCTGGAGAGGTGGCAGTTATTGCTCTTGCAGAGAACCTGGGTTCAATTCCCTGCACCCACATGATGCACCCACATGATGGCTCACAACTATCTGTAACTCTAGTGCCAAGGCATCTGGAGCCCTCCTCCGACCTGTGTGGGTACATATGTAGTACACATACGGACATGCAGGCAAAACAACCATACACAAAAAGTAAATTAATTTTAATTAAAAAAATAAGACCAAAGAGATTTCCCAAAAGGTAAAAGAAGAATAATTGACAAAGAAGGAAGAAGAGAGGCTGGAGCGATGCCTCGGTGGTTAAGGGCACTGGCTGCCCCTCCAGAGGACCAGGGTTCAGGTCCCAGGACCCACAGTCAGCTCATAATTCCAGTTCCAGGAGATCCCTCTCTGGTCCCTGTGAACATCACACATATGGGACACTGACACACACGTAAAAGTTAAAAAGGAAGAGGACTGCCATATTAGAACAGGATGGAAACAGTTGGTAAACAAGAAAATGTATGATTGTGTGTGTGTGTGTGTGCGTGTGTGTGCATACACACGTGAATGCGTGAGGAAGTATTCAACAAGGAACCTCAGGCAGAAGCAGGCTTCCTCAGCACCAGCGCACCACGTGGGGCGGTCAGCACCTTGTAAAGTTTTCAAACAATTCTAGGATGAACAGAAGGTCCTATCGGGCTTGTGGGGATGGCGGAGGAGCTCAGACAACACAGTTTGCAGCACTAGCTGAAGGTGGAAGGAAACTGCTGTTTCCAAAGTTGGAGGGAGGCAGATTCCACACCCAGTCAAACCATCCTCTGTGTGTGGAGGTGGGTAAAGACATGAAGGCTTCTCTTTCTTGAACTTCTGAGGTGAGTTCCTGTTTAACACCCACCCGCGTGCGCGCACACCGCCAAAAGACCTGAACCAAGGGAAAATAAGTATGGAACTGAGGAGACACAGAGCCCAAGAAAGAGGCAAGGGGAGAGTCAAGCCGGTGGGAAACTGGTATTTCAGAGTTCACTCTGCTGAAGTCCCGAAGGGCCCAGACTGAAGCAAGAACTCAGAGGAAGCCTGAGCAGGGAGGCAGGGGAAAGGATGGAGGAAGGAAATGGGCTGTGTGGTGTGTGTGGGCCTATTTAGAAGAGATTTAAGCTTCCAAGGCTCAACTGTGACTCATCTTTCCATAGCTCACAGTATTAACATCGTTCTGAATGTCAACTCAGTAAAACTTTGTGACCAAGCTACAGGATGCAAGTGGGTCAGGGATGGAAAGAGTCAGAAATTGCATATCCCAGTATGCAACACTGGGAAGGAAAGTGCTCAGGGAGGCAAAGTGGCATGAAGCAGAGGGGAGCACAAAGTGGAGGGGTCACCAGGCCACCCAGGGCTAGACTTGGATATAGAGCAAGGGACCGGAAGTTTCGGTTTCCCTTGAGTCTTAAAACAATTTGATCATATGAGTGTGTGTGTGTATGTGCGAGTGTGCATGTGAACAATGCATGTGTGAGTGACATGGCATGTGTGTAGAGGTGACAGGTGTGTATGTATGTATGTGCATGTGTGAACAATGCATGTGTTAGTGCCATGGTGTATGTGTAGAGGTAACAGGTGTGTATGTGTGTGTATGTATGTGCATGTGCATGTGTGAATAATGCATGTGAGTGACATGGCATGTGTGTAGAGGTGACAGGTGTGTATGTATGTATGTGCATGTGCATGTGTGAACAATGCATGTGTTAGTGCCATGGTGCATGTGTAGAGGTAACAGGTGTGTATGTGTGTGTATGCATGTGCGTGTGCATGTGTGAACAATGCATGTGTGAGTGACATGGTGCTTGTGTAGAGGTAATAGGTGTGTATGTGTATGTGTGCATGTGTGAACAATGCATTTGTGAGTGCCATGGTACATGTGTAGAGGTAACAGGTGTGTATGTGTGTGTATGCATGTGCGTGTGCATGTGTGAATAATGCATGTATGAGTGACATGGTGCTTGTGTAGCGGTAACAGGTGTGTATGTGTATGTGTGCATGTGTGAACAATGCATGTGTGAGTGCCATGGTGCATGTGTAGAGGTAACAGGTGTGTATGTGTGTGTATGCATGTGCGTGTGCATGTGTGAATAATGCATGTGTGAGTGACATGGTGCTTGTGTAGAGGTAATAGGTGTGTATGTGTATGTGTGCATGTGTGAACAATGCATTTTGAGTGCCATGGTACATGTGTAGAGGTAACAGGTGTGTATGTGTGCATGTGTGTGTGCATGTGTGAATAATGCATGTGTGAGTGACATGGTGCTTGTGTAGAGGTGACATATGTAGAGGTGACAGGTGTGTATGTCCATGTGCCTGTGCATGTGCATGTGTGAACAATGCATGTGTGAGTTCCCTTGGTGCATATGTATAGGTGACAGGTGTGTATGTCCATGTGCCTGTGCATGTGCATGTGTGAACAATGCATGTGTGAATGCCATGGTGCATGTGTAGAGATGACAGGTGTGTATGTGCATGTGTGAACAATGCATGTGTGAGTTCCCTTGGTGAATGCATGTGTAGAGGTAACAGAACAACTTTCATGATGCCGTTTTCCTTCCACTCTGTTTGAGACAGAGTCTTTCTCTATTTCTGCCACTGCACTGCATACTCCAGGCTAGCTGACCCACGGGCTTCCATAGGATTCTCTGGTCTCTGCCTCCCACCCATGGTAGGAACACTAGAATACAGATGTTCACCGCTGCATCTGGATTTTCACATGGGCTCCAGGGATCCAAATTCAAGCTGTCAGTCTTAACCGCTGAGCCTTCGTCTCAGATTCCACCTTATTTAAAGATTTATGTTTATGTTGATTATAGGTATGCCTATGTGCCTATATGTGGATGTGTGCACATGAGTGCATGCCAGAAGAAGCCAGAAGCAGATGTCAGAGCCCCAAAGCTGAGGTGATAGGTGATTGTGAGTAGCTGAATATGGGCTCCGTTGCCCTGTAAGAACAGTACATGCTCTTAACCACCGAGCCATCTTTCTAGCCCTCCCCCACCTTATGTTTTTGAGACAGAGTCTCTCATTGAACCACTGTCTAAACTGACTGGCCAATGAGCTTCAAGGATCTTCTTGTCTGACTCCGGCACTGGGGTTATAACACAAGCCAGCTTTCTATGTAGGTGCTGAGAATCCGGAGTCAGGTGTTTGTGCTTACGCAGCACATACTTCAGTCTGAGCCATCCCCCTGCTTCCTAGGCCCATCAGTTTGACTTTTTAAAATCATATCCTTGTTTAAATCCTTTTTGAAAAAGTATTTGTTCAATTTCAATAAGCAGATCAAAGATACAGTGTATTTCTGTGTCACTTACAGAGACATCTCAGCGGAATTACAAAGAAAAGGAACACAAGACATCACCACGTGTAGTTTAAGACCGAAGCAGTTCTCAAAGGAAAATCCTCATATGGGTACATTAGAGAGGAAGAGAGACCAAAGACCAAATAAGGCAGACTTCGCCAATCACAGTGCCTGTGCGACTTAGGACCAATGTAGCCCTGACCTATGCACTGGGGTATCTGCCCAAGGCACTGCGCATTCACAAGCGGGATTTGGTGAATTTCTTCCAGAGCCAAGGGAAGGCTAACAAAAGGAAGGGTGGGAGTTGTCTGAGAGCTTCCTCGAGATTGTACCGGCTCTGCCTACACCGGCTCTGCCTACATGGGTTCTACTCACACTAGCTCAGCCTCTTGGGCATCACTGGGTAGCCACTGCTATAGGTTGCTTTCTTGTGTGTTAAACTCGTGCCGTGTCAACATTTAGGGAAACTGTGTGCATGTCAGATATGCTCCTGAGTCCTGGTTGTCAAGGAGAGGGGGGAGTGTGGCTTGCCCCAGGGCAGCTGGCACATCTGAGTCTCAGGAGGAGACAACACAGCCCAGGAACCCAGTGGAGAACATCTCAAAGTGAGAGCCCATTGGGCACATGTGCAACCTTGGCATGCCCCGAAGGAGGACAAAGTATCCTTGGGATAGAACAACCCAAAGGGAGAAGAAGTGTGTTCTTGGAGTGCCAAGGAGGACTTTCACTCTGGGCAAAATAGAATAGCAAGAACACAGGTTAGTCTTTGAAGAAACACAACTTCAAAACTGGCAGAGTACGTGGCTTTGGCTAAGGAGCACACCAAGAGAGTAATCCCGGAAAGATTGGGGCTAAGGAGGTAGGTCGCTACCTACACCAACTTCTTGCCTAAAGAGCTCCCAAAGGGAAAGCCCTAGAGGGGCTCTGTGCATCGTCTGCATAGAGGCAACACTGTATCAGAGAACTGGACAGAACTCAGGCTACTGATTCATGAGGGTTGAACCAAGCCTGCCCCACACTTCAGAGTACAGGTCTGCAGTGAGCAGGACCACAGTTAGCTACCAGGGCTCGGCACAGTCTCTTGGAAGGACTCCAGGAAAGCTGTCCACGTGGAGAAGACTCCAGTACCCACATTCACAACGGATATGCTTTGCCGAAGCCAAACTGTGTGACTTTTGCCACTGGGAAATGCAGAGGCGAAGAATGGGTATGGACTGGCTGAGCGTGCACCTCAGGGATGGCATGAGCAACCATAGGAAAGGGGGGAGGGGCGAAAGAAGAAAAGAAATGGCACCTCATACAGCCGGGATACTGTTCTCTAGCAAGGCAGATGGTGCGGCACTCGCCTGTATTCCCAGGACTCAGAAGGCCGATTCAGGAAGATCTCTGTTCCAGACCAGCCTGGGCTACATAGTGAAACAATGTTTCAAAATGAAACAAACCCAAAAGCACGGCTGGTGAGATGGGTCAATGGGTAAAAGTGTTGACTGCCAACGTGAATTCAATCCCCACGCCCCACACCAAGGAGAGTACCAATCCTGCAGGTTGTCCTCTGACCTCCACATATCCACCCCACCCCATGTACATATACACACAGACATAGACAAACAAGTAAATTAAATGTAATATTTTTAAAATATTATTACAGTCAAGATCATGAGCAAATTCCTTTCAACCCCCTAAAGATATAACTGGTCCTTCCTGTCCCCTCCTTTCCTAACACCCCTAAAATTTTTGTTAGGAGGTTTTTAAGCTGTCAATATGGGCTGGAGAGATGCGTCAGCAGTTAAGAGCACTGGCTTCTCTTCTTGAGGTCCCGGGTCCAATTCCCAGCATCTACATGGCCACTAACAACTGTATAACTCCAGTTCCAAGATGGAAAGGGATCCAAGACATCTGACATCTGTCTGGCCTCTGTCTGACACCCTCTTCTGGCCTCTGTGGGTCCTGCACACAATGCGCAGACTATAAGCAAGCAAAAAGCATACACATAAAATAAAAATAAATGAATTTCAAAAACATTTTAACTTAAATTTCTAAATTTTGTTAAATATAGAACTATCCAGGTTTTCCATTTTTGATTTTGCTAATGTATATGTCCTAATACGGCATATATACGTATATGTACATTTTCAAAGACAAAGTCTCAGTATGTAGCACTTGCTGGAACTCCCTGGATAAAACAGGCTCTAACCGGCTGTATCTTCCTCTTTGCCTCCTGAGTGCCTGGATTAGACCCATGCATGCCACATCTGGCTCAATAGCTTATTTTATATGAAAATTTCACATCTGTGTTCTCTCTCCCTTCATCAGTCTGGCTAAAGGCTTATTCTTCTTCATTAGTTTTTGTTTGTTTGTTTTTTTAAAGGTTTATTATATGTAAGTACACTGTAGCTGTCTTCAGATACTCCAGAAGAGGGCGTCAGATCTTACTACGAATGGTTGTGAGCCACCATGTGGTTGCTGGGATTTGAACTCAGGACCCCCAGAAGAGCAGTCAGTGCTCTTACCCGCTGAACCATCTCTCCAGCCCTCTTTATTAGTTTTTATTGATGTGATGTTCAGTGTCTGCATGAGTGAACACCTTCAGAGTGTTCTGGGCGGGCACTCAGGCCTCCGTCAGGCTATCTACTTGGCTTGGAGGCAGAGGGGCCAGCTGTGTCATGGGTTTCTCTAGGACAGGAGGCTCAGGACATCTCCAAAGCCCAGCAGCACAGGGGCCTGCCCCCTCTTGCAATCATCTCTCCCTGCTGAGGCCTGTTGCTCGATACTGTGCTTAGCCTGGGGCAGTCACCCAGAACCGGCCATCCTGGTTCAGGAGCCTGGGCCTCTGCTCTTCATTAGCCCTCCAGGTGACTCAGCCACCCAAGCCTGAGAACCCAGCTAGCATACTGGCTTAGCAGCTTTAATGGAGACCGGAATAACATCAACTTTATAAACACAGGTGTGCTTCTCCCGTGGGAAAGTCAGGGAGTAGGAGAGTGGTCGGAGTGGCTCGGGGGGTATGCTCTATGAGCTGGTCCTGGGTAGGATGAACAACCTTCCCAGTTGTTCAGGACAGAGAGGTTCCCAAATCATACGGCTTCCAGGGGGACCCGTAAGAGTCGGCCATTCTCCCGGGGAGGCTGTGTTGGGCTGCGGTATGTACCCCAGTACTGTCCTAGATCCAACCAGGGACAGAGAAAGCAAGCAAGGACGGGACAGCTACCTCTCTTCACACCCCCTACAGGGCTGGAAGGAGCCTCACATCCACATTGCAGTCCAGGGACAGGCCAGGAAAGCAGATCTGTGAACGGCCTGCTAACGCTGCCGTGAGATCCACCACCAAGGGCAATGGGTCCCGGGAACTCAGAGGCTCTGAGTACAAGGGCTGTGGCACCAGAAGAGCGCATATGGTCCCTGCAGAGTAGGAACTGCTTTCCCTCCCAGTAGCCTCAGCCCAGAGCTACCCAGGGCCTTCCATGGATCCTCCGAAGTCCTGGCTGCAAGGTGCCTCTCCTGCAAGCCCACCAAAGGTCTTCGACCCACCGTGAAGCAATGTTTGTCCACAGAGTCACAGCTGTGATGGTTGTGCTTCCTGCAATGGCCTTTCCAGCCTCCCCCACGTTCTCTCTTTGTGAGAGGATATGGAAGTTCCAGGGCATAAGGGCGCTGACAAGGTCTCCTGCTTGTAGGAGGAAGGCGTATGAACACACCTACACCCACACCTAGCCCTACCCAATCCAAGGCTCAAGAGGACATGTGTCTAGGACGGGGAGTAGGAAAGGGAATGAGACACCTCCAGCCCCTCAATTCAGAACCAGGTCCCCAAGACTAGCTTATGGTCTCCGGCCTGGAATGGTCGAAAGTCAACTGGGCTCTCAATAAAGAGGCAGGAAACAGAGTGCAGGGGCTGGATTCTCAGCCCTCTCCCCACTCTGGCTCTGGGAAGGGCTGCCAGAGAGGGTGTCCGGTTCAGCAGCTTCCCTCAGGACAATCAGAAGCAGCCACTGCGAAGGCCTCCTCCTCCCACAGCCAGGAAAAACCTGGCAGAAAGAGGAGTCAGGGTCTGGGGCTGGAGGAGCCCTTCCCCAACCAATGGCTTCGCCTTCTCCTCTGGTGGTTAGGATGCCGGGATGAGACACCAACATGTCTCAATGAGAAGCCCAAGGACACAGGGATGTTTTGGAATATATTTATTTTTTTAATCAACCTACAATATACACATTTAACCCAAGTTACAAGATTCATAACTACAGACCAAGGACATCCAACATGTCAAGCCCTGACTGAGTGGCCAAGGGCACTCACCGAAGGCACTCACCCGGGGGGCGCTCACCAAGGGCAGGCACACAGCACCTGCGATGCCCTCTGGTTCCTAGGGGTACCTGCTCTCTAGCAGTCCGAAGTGTCCATAGTGGCACTTTTTGACCAGCAGGCAAGATGCTGACCCAAAGAGATGCTAACTGAGTGGGGAGTGGGGACACCCCAGCGAACACCACTCCCTCCCACCTCAGGCTGTCTCCTGTACTTGCCTGGTGTGTGCTCACACCACCTGCAAAGGAAGAGCACCTCTCCAACGTGCAGTCGGGACTCAGGGACACATCCAGCGGGAAACGCTCTGACCAGCTTCAAATTCAGCCTAGGCTGTCCAGTGGCTCCCATATTTGGGCCAAGGAAGCTGAGACAGGAGGAGGCCGTCTTTGCAGGTGTTGCTAGACTGTCAGTTAAAGGGTCCGGACTTCCGTTTCTTTCCACACAACCCCATCTGACAGGCCCTGACCACCTGGAGGTGGAAATGTCAAATCAAGCACACTTTGCTCAGAGCCACTTAAGGGATCATGCAGACCTCTCCCATGGGTGCACTCACCCAACAACAGAGCCTGAGGCCCCGAAAGCTCACCCTGGCCCCAACTCTGCATCAGGACTGGGCCTGTCCCCACTACCACTCTTCACATTTCTTCTCCAGCCTGCGTCTGGCCCTGGAAGTTGTCCATTCATTCAGCACACACTCAGAGGCTCACTAACCCCAGCCTGGAAAAGGGAAAACTCCTGCAGTAGAATTCTCAGCTCAACAAGACTACGGAGAACTTGGCAGCCTTAGCCCCAGTCGTCCTGGAGCTCTCGCCCTGGAGCAAAGAACGCCCCTTGACTCAGAGGCCTGCGGCAGGCTCCTGCCAGAGATTCAGTAGCTTTGGACTTTGGTGGATCAGGAGAGAAGGAAGGTGACGCTAGCGCCTCTTGCCAGCGTACGTGTCAGCAGTGTGGGCGAAAGAGCAGGTCCAGGGCCCGCCGCGTGCGTGCCGGGTCGTCGTCGCTCTGCACTCCAGCCAGGCTGCGAGATCGCACGGGTCTCAGCGATCGGGGTGCCCTCCCCTTCCCTCCCAAGCCAACCTTGGCCGTCGGGGCCGCCCCGTCGCTGCTGTCGTCGCCGCCGTGCGCGCCGGGTCTAGTGGTCCTAAACATTTCACAATTGCGCTACAGAACTGTTGAACTGTTAAGAACCACTGGACCAGGCGCGCCTGCACACGGAAGTTCTGCGCAGCCCGGACCTCCCGGGCCACCGCTCAGCGCCCTCCTGCGACCCGGCCCGCGGCCCGCGTGGCCCGGCTGCACTCCGTGCGGCGGCGGCCGGCGTGCCTGCGCCTTTTATGCCGCACGGCGCCCCCGTTCGGCGCCGGAACGCGCCAGCCGCGCTGGCCGGACCGGTTTTTCCAGGCCCGCGGGTCGCGCGGCGGGTCGGCCCGACGCCCCGGGAGCTGCTCCGCGTGCCCGCGCGGGGGTGGCCCTGAGTCACCGGCCGCACCCGGCGCCCAGCTCGGCGCACCTGGCCGGGGTCGGCGCGGGGGCCGCGCCCGCTGGAAGCCGGGGCACCGGCTTTGCAATGCTCGCCAAGGGGCCACGCCGGCGGGGCACGCACCGAGCCCCACGGGCGGCGCGGGGGCGGGATCGGACACGCCCGCACCGCGGACCTCGCTTCAAAGAGAACTCCGTGGGAGGGGAAGGAGGGAACAAAGAGAAAGTGAAACTGGGTGGGGGGGCTGCGGCGAGTTTCTGCTTCCCAGACCTGGGCCTCCCGGCGATCGGAGGGGGCGGGGCGAGCCCAGTCCTGGGTCCTTGTGCCAGCTACCAGGGACCTTGCCCGCAGTCCAAAGGGCCCCGTGTGCTCCGCACCTGCAGACACCCTGCCCTCTGAGTCACTGAACCCATAAAGGTTCCCTTCCAGTGCAGCCTGCTGTAAGGACAGCGTTAAAAGACATGGAGAGCGATCGGAGTCACTCTCTCGTAGAACTTGAGCCCCTGAGGACTAGCAGAAGGCTGTCATAATGCATTCCAGTCCAGGCCAGCCAGCCCAAGGAATACAGTGTCTGCCGTGCCGGAGTGTGCGCCACTGTTGGGCCGAGGCAGGAGGAAGCCTCTAGACTTTTCACTGATGGCGCCGTCAAGTTAGACGTTTGCATTCAGCTTGTAGGGTGAAATAGTGGAGGTTTTTGTGTGTCGTTTTGCGGTTGGGGGCTGCGGCCTCAGAGAGAATCTGTGCCTTCTCAGAGGTTCCACAGCCCTTGACAGTGTGTAAATCTGATTGAATGTGGAATCGGGGGGGGGGGGCACAGAGAGGCATGCCAAAGTCTTACTCACTGCTTAGACTGGAAGTCATCTCCTATCTCAGTGAGAAACCCTGAACGGCAAGACAGGAAGAAACAAACAAATAAAACCCTTCGCGGGCTTCCTTCCTACAGCAAACGTGGGCACTATACCTCAGAGGGGGCTTCTGAGAGGCAGGTGATAACTCCAGGCCCCGATGGCTCTCTTGCAACAGGAAATACCATAACCAGAAGGGTAACCTTGCAAGAGATCACTTGTGTATGAGGAGATGGGTGGGGGTGGCCTGGAGGGCTCACCTGGGGAGTCTGATTATAGAATAGAAAACGCTGGGAAAACACAGAGGGCGTGACGAAAGGGAGATGTTCCCCAGAGATAGCCCTGGTGCTCAGGAACTGAAGCCTCCCTAGAGGGAAATTACCAGTGTGCAAAACACCAATGCCTCTTGCCTGCTGGGGCCAGGGCTGGGCCTCCTCCCACTGTGAGGAGGGCCATAGGGTTCCCCAGCTTATCCAAGCAAGAGTCTGGTCTGAGGGCAACCTGAATCACCTCAGCTGTGCATGTGCCCACAGAGGACCCCAGTGTTACTGCAGATGGAAGGATGGCGCAGTGCCCTTCTTAGGAGCCCGAAAGGAACATGTGAGTGTCTCAAGTGTCACCTTACGGATCATGCCATCTGTCTAAACGACTTCTCTGTGACCCTCGGAGGAACTTACTAACGCAGCACCTGCCTTCCTCTCAAGTCTTCTGGGCAGCGCCTGTGAGGCCAGTCCCATCATCCTGAGAACCGGCCTGCCCGGCTGCCAACCCTTGTAGGAGTCCCTCTTACCTACCCAACTGCTGACGCCCCCTGACCCTTGTTGTTCATGTCTGCAGAACCTGTGTGGTGATCTGGGCAAAAGCCTCAGTCAGGCTTCCACAGCTGGCGGGGGAGGGGGTGGGGGGATAGGGGTGTTTGGGCAGAACGGGAAGGGAGCCACCCCGGCTTGCACAATCTACTGTGGGGGATCCCAAGCAGTGCCTCTGCCAGTCCCTTGGGAGGAGAGTGAGGGCTTGCGGTATGTAGATGTCAGGCTCAGCTCACCTTCCACACTTTCCTCAAGATATGTATGTATTTCTGACAGTCTCACTACCCTGCCCTGGATCCTGGAAGTCTCAGCCCACAGGTGAAATCAGGGCTTGCGGACACTCGTGCCCTGTGGTGCCTCTCCACCCACTCATCAGCCCACTCATCAGGGATTCACTGAGGTGTGGGGCAAAGGCTTCTGGGCTCCCGCCGCACTGAGGTGGTGTCATCAGGTTGTGCAAGGTGTGAGCACACCCTACCTGTCTGGGTGAGGAGCTGGGAGGCTGCCAGGGCAGCGTCTGCTGGGGCCTGGGAACCAGGCTGAGGAGTCTGAGGTGTGGGTAGGGAGAGCCTCTGCCTGGCTCACCCAAATGGCAAGGTCCAGTTCTTGGGGTCACATTTGCCCACCATCCTTAGGGTGTAAATTCTCATGGGGCCTGGGTGCTTTCAAGCCCTGTCTAGGGGCCCAAAGGACAGCAGATAAACATCCTCACATAGGCACAAGAGAGAGGGAGGCTCCTTGCTACTAGCAAGAAAGGGCGAAGGCTGTATGCGGCAGAATAGGTGGCCGCGTCTCACACCCGAGGACCTGAAGCCGGGAGAGTCGTGTCCTTGTTAGACGTTTGGACGGAGGGCTGAGGGGTGCCTGCTTCCTCAAGTCCCATTACGCCTTAGTCACCCCCGGCAACTGCCCGCCTACATCAGGATACCCACTTGCTCACCGTGGTGGGATCCCTGCCTCCCCCACAAGGAGCCCTGGCTGCAGAGGGTAGTGGGTTGAGAGCTGGAAGATGCACCTCCCTACACACACACACACACACCCGCCCCATGTCTGGGGACTATCTGCCAGAACACCAGGGTTTCCTGCCACTCCTCTTTAGTCCGTGGCTGCCTCGAAAAGGTGACTGAGCCCCAGGAGAGCAAAAGAAAGATGTGTAGATGGGGCCGGAAGCCGCCAGAGGGGATGGGGGTGGGGCAGCTTGCTCTGGCCCTCCCCATGTCACCCTATCCTGCCATGCCAGGCCCGCATCGGGATGATTGCTTAAGAGGACTACTGTCTGCTGTGGAGATGGCTCTCTGCCCCACAGCCTGAGGTCCATTCCCCACATGCGCACACAGTCACAGCCCACAGACCCATCCGGGCCAAGGAGTAGCTGTCCCCACTTTATTGACACTCTGTTCAACAAAGACCTCCAGATTGTCATGCCTACAGGCTGGGAAGCAGTTTAGCCGAAAACGACCCCAACTTAGGGAGGGTAAGTCCGATGCCCAGAGTGACTGGAGGGGATAAGAAAGCCAGAACAGAGCTGCTTTCTGAAACTCTTCAAGGTCTCACCAAATACAATGACGCTAACACAGTAGCCAATCAGCTGGTATGTGCCTGAGGTCCCTTGGGAAGTAAGGAATAGCTCCTGCTGCAGCAGGGTGGCAGGTTGGGGTCAAGGAGCACTTCCGGGAAACAAGGTCTGCTGAGGACGTTCAGGGGATGCCTCCAGAGGTAGGGCTCCCCCTATTCCACCCCAGGTGTGCTGTGTATGGCATCCAGGAGTTTGGGGGTCGCGCACCTAGTCTCATAACTCCAGAGCAATGGGGATGATGTCATCTAGGAGCAGGCCGAGGCCTTTCTAGTTATTCAGCTCAAGACTGGATAGGGTGAAGGTCTGAGATGGGCTTGTCCTACACGAAGCCCCAGCAACCTCTATCTCCAGAAAATTGTGTTTACTCTAGGGGTCCCCAGGAAAGGTTCTGGATGACGCGTCTCCCATATCCACTTCCTCAGCTGTCTCCAAAACAGGCTCTGGGATACCAGGTGCCAGAATCCAGTTGCAAAGCAATAAGAGTTCACTGAGGAGCTATGGGACCAGCCCAGGACCTAGTGGGGCTGGGGCTGGGCACTGCCCTGTCCTTAAAGCTCTGTAGTAGGGCCACCACATCTGCATTCCCAGCTGCTTCGGCCTGTAGGGGAGAGAGAGACCTGTGGGAACTGCCTGGGCTGCAGCACCCAGAAGCCCCAAAGCCCCACTCACCCCTACAGACACCCCACCCTCACCCTGGGAACTGGCTGGACACAGCGTCATGGAGTGGGATGATTCTAAGGAAAGTTATTTCTCTAGGAGGAATGGGCAGTTCCTGGTCCAGGAGCTGGGAGGGTAGCTGAGGACCTCCAGGAGGCTGTAGAAGAGGGTCCAGGAGGAGACAGGCACTCACTGCTTGCAGGGCACAGTGTCCATCATAGTCCAGCTGTCCCAGGTCAGCTCCAGCCTGCCACCATGCCCGCAGGCCTTCACTATCTCCCCTTGACGCCAGCCTGGGAGTTGGGGGCAGGGCATGGAGAGAAACTGTCAGAACCTGTTGGGTCCCTCACCTGCCCATCTTCTGTATGTGCCTCTCCCAGTGCCCTAGGTTCTTACAAAGACAGCCCTAAACAGCTGATCCAGCAGCACCCTGCCCTGGGGCGTGAGTCTAAGCTGCAGGCGGGCGGGCGGGCGGCCTGGAGTCTGGTTTCACCTATGGGGTGTGACTGTGACTCAGGTCAAGGGCACGAGCTTGTGAGCGCGCGCGCGCACACACACACACAAACACGCGCGCGCGCACACGGGCATGTGCATGCGCACATACCCACCCCCTGCCAGTTTCATATTTCACAACACAGACTCTGTGATATGCCTGACCTGTCTCAAGGCAGGAGGATGTAACAACAGCCAATGGCTACCCAAGGGAACTGGGTAGTTGAAGGGTCCAAGTCAACCCTGGACCCCGGTAGGCTGCAGGCGCATTCTGGTTGGGGAAGACATGTAGGGTCATTTTCCCTGGAGAGGAAAGGTAGGATGGACAGCCTTGAACAATGTCTTCATCCTTCCAAAGTCTGTATTTTTACTCTGAGAGCCAGGCCCCACCCTGGGTAAACTGAGGCTAGAAAAAACCCAAGTGTCCCCGAGACTCCTTCCTGCTCAGGAGGCAACAGTCCCCAGGTGGCGCTGTAGAATTTCTGGGCTGAGTCATGCTGGACGTGCCTCCGGCCAGTTCACCTACACTGGTTCCCTACACCTCGGTCCAGCTAGCAGCTCAGGCTAGCCCAGTCCTCTGGAAAGCAGAGTTCTTGGGGATGGCTGACTCTGGGCTCAGCTTCCTGGGACCTGCATGCTGCCTCAGTTTCCCCATCTTTCATGGGAGCCAATAGGCCTTCTTGGGTGCAGTCCTGAACCCCAGGAGGCCCTTCAAAGCCAGCTATGGCCAGTCTCTGTTCTCTGGTTCCCTCCCACCCTCACCCCACCGCCTCTGCAAGCCGCCCTCGCCCCTCCATCTTGGAGGGAAGTCAGCAAACACCACTTTCCCCCGTGGGATACTGCAGACCGGTGTAGGGGCCTGAGACTGAGGCCTGTAGACTGAGGACGTCCCAACAAGTCATTCTGAAGTCTCATGACAATCTCCAGCACCCAGGAAAAACACTGCGTGACAGCACCCAACCCCAGCTGTGGCAGACCACATCTGCTTTCCTCTTTCCCTGTCTTTACCCTGCCCCCCACCCCCACAGGACATGCGCACCGTTGCTGGATTGTTCTGTGGGGTTCTCCTGTAACAGGTGTGAGGGAGATACTTCTGTCAGCCAGGCCAGTGTATGTCACCTGGGTGTGGGCTCCCCCTCCTCAGCCCTACCTGGTGGACCTGCCCCTCCCAGCAGCCCCATGGCTTTCCTGGACCCTAAGGCTATCCCCTTACATACATACAAATCATGCAGACCAATCACCTGCACAACTCTGTCCCAATGTCCTCCAGTTCCTGGGGAGACAGGCGAGCCCCAGCGGCACGCAGCAGCCTGATGACACTCTGATGCCTGCCATGAGAAAAGTACTGACTGTCAGTGTGGCCTGGGCCCTGCCAGCCTCATTCAGTTCTCAGAGGTGGGGGGCAGCGCCACCCAGACACCCACAGCCTAGCTCCAGACGAGGACTGTCCCCTGACTCTTTGCCTAGGCTAGGGTGCCATCTCAACAGTCTCCATTTATTGGCACCTTCACAGGTCCCAAGTCCCAAGGCACTAATCTGCAGGCTGGAACAGCTCTTTATGCAAACTGCACACCCCAGGAGGCCTCCCTCCTCAGTTGGGAGTAGCACCCCAGACACATTCAGCCAGTCAGTCCCAATGTGTCACACATCTGAAGTGACCTCTCTCTGCTTAGACCCAGGATAGGCTCTGGGGAAACCAAGTCAGCTGTGCCCCAAGTCCACCCTTGGATATAGGCTGGGAAACAGGAATAGTGGGGTCTAGCAGGGCGGGAGCCATTTAGCTAAGCCACATCTGGAGGGGGAGCTGCCTGCTGGGGCAGGGGTGTCAGCAGGGCCAAGGTAGAGCCTCCCAGACTTGTTCTGAAAAGAAGGTCCTGGCAGGCAGGACTGGAGAGGATAGGTTGAAGTGGGTACCATTCCACACGGGGGGTGGGGTGGGGCGCTCAGGTCACGTGTGCCTGTCACAGCCCCTCTGCTAGCTCTTTTTCTGCCAGATCTCAGGACACGTGGATGACCAAGGGTTACCAGGAACTCCTCACACTTGGTCCGTGGCACTGCCAGCATCTTCTGAGGCCACCTCCTCCATGCAGCCCCCTTCCAGACTGCCCCACAGAAATAGGCCTCTGTCTCGACCCTGTGTGTGTTCCACCTGATCTTTCTTCACATCAGACAGACGTCCTCTATCCAGCTGTCCACATCCCCCGCCCCCCCGCAGCACCCGGGCCCCTGGTACCTGCCCCTCACGGCCAGCAGCAGTGGACTCTGGCCATCCTCATTAAGGGGATCCACATCCACTCCCCTCTGCAGCAGCATGGTGACCACTGCAGCATGGCCCCTCCGTGCGGCCACATGCAGTGGGGTTTGACCACTATAGTCCTTCAGGTTTAGGTCTCTGCCCTAGGAGGACACAAGAGCACACAGCCTCAAAACAGGGCCAGGATAGGTCAGGTGAGCCACCCAGAGGACTGGGAAGGATGAGAGTGGGGTTCACAGGGCCACACCTACCCCCCCAACTTCCAGCAAGGCCCTTGGGCTAGTATGCAGGTCCATTGCCCAAAGTGCATCAGTGAGGCCCTGGGGAGGGTGTGAGCGGCGTCCCGCCTGCTAACTTGGTCCCTCAGTTGGGAACTCACCAGCTCCACAAAGGCCTGCAGAGTGTCCAGGTCACCAGCATGAGCTGCAGCCAGGGCCAGGCCGGGCAGCAGAACATCCTTCATGGCATCGGCCTCCTGATGGGAAGGCAATGGTGACATGGGCCACTGCCATGCTCTGAGGCGCTCAGTACTCACAGGATAAGAACAGAACCGCAGTCTCCTGTCTGTGTGAACCCATCTCCCCGCACGGTGGGGTAGAAGGTCTCACTGGAGGAGGAAAGCACAAAAACTGCCCCACTGGGGGGCTCTGGCAGGAGCCCCTGTGCCCACCGGCAAGCCCACCTGACCCCACCTCTGGGAGTGAAGACCGGGCTACCACCTGTTTTCCTCTATCTGTCATCTATGCCATTGACCCCCAAGATCTGTTTCATTTTTTGCCTCCACTGCAGACAGGATGATAGTCACAGGTCATTCATTGAGAGAGCATGGGAAATGGTGCAGGACCCCCCTCCCCCCCACACACACACACACCGGAAGGGCCACAAGTATAGTAACACTCCTGGAAGGACTACTGTCCCACTGCCCAGTCGCCCGGGGCCTTTGCAAGGCCCCTGAAAGCCTTCAAAGTGACACTTTGTCCAGCGTCCATGCTGGCCTAATCACAGGGCCCTAGAGGGACGAGGAACCTCATCACACAGTCACCCTAATGACAGACCACGCACAGCGCCGGCATGGAGTCATTAGCCACCTGGCTCATAAGGTAACTGCACAGGCCACTTGTTGGGCTCCTAGGCCCCCCAGCTTCCTCAGCCCGGCTAGGGTCTGCGCACTCAAGAACTGAGGGCAGAGGGAAGCTCCAAGGTTAGACCACATTCCAAGGTGCGGGTGTATGGCCTGGAACCCTCAGCTCAGAGTCCTGAAGAGACCCCAGTCAGCCCTGACTCTTCAGCACCCAGGACAGACAGCACCCCCACCTTCCTAAGCTCACCGCAGTCTGAGGTCCAAGCCAGCAGGACACGCCCTGACCACAGCAGCCCCTGTTGGCTGCCCCATCTTTTCTGTTTCCACACAACAGACAGACCCCTTTTCTTTCCTGACTCCGCCTTGAGATCCCTCCAAATGCTCACTATCTGCCCCAGAGCTTCTTCCTGGTCCTCCTCCTAGGCCAGAATGACAGTGCAGGGGATGGTAGGTTCTGCCATCCCACCAGTGTGTTCAGACCCTGCCACCCCTCTGCCACCCCCACACGACGACGCAGCAGGTACCTGACTGCCATTCATGCTGAGAAGCCATGCTACCCTGCAGCCCAGCATGCCATCTTGCAGGAAGGCATCTGTTGGAGGCAGCGTCATCTCCCCACGAAGGTCCTTGGCCAGCAGCTAGGACAGGAGACGGAGGCTGCTGGGATTAGTCAGCACAGGGCCAGGGAGTCGGGGCTACTTGGGGCGACCTGGACCCCCGGCAGGGAGTCGGGCCTGCCTCAGGCCTGACACTCAGCCTCTGTGACACCTTGCAAGGGCTTAGTATGACCCACAGTCCCCACTAACACTGCCCTCCCTCCCTATAAGCTCTGGGTTTCCTAAGACCTACAGGCCTGGAGCACTGTGTGTGAGTCCCACCTGGGAAGCGGGAGGCAGGGCAGGGTGTCAGGAGCGGTGGGGGAGGGGTACTGAACTGGTATTCAGAATCCCAGACTCCCCAGAGAAGGATAGGGTATGGCCTGGATGAACTGGGTCAGCACTGGTCCTATCTTCCCATCCACTTCCAGAACACAGACGCAGATACTCCTTCTGCCCCTCTCAGGCGTCAACAGGCATTCGTGTGCTCAAGGGAGTACTCCGAGTCCCAAGGGTACACCCACCTTCTTTCTGTCATTCAGGCTCAGCCCTGGCTGGCCCAGTACATAGGACAGTTTGGCCAGGGCAGCCTCTGATGTCATGTCGAAGCCTGAAACTATGCCAGCTCCTGCCATGGCCTGAGAGAGGGAGGTACAGGTCAGAAGGCAGAACCCAGACACCTTCCACCTTTCCCAGGCCTACCTTCTACCCCTACCATGCCAGAGGCATAGTCCGAAGTCACAGCCCCCTGAAGGCAGTGGGTACAGTTGACAATGATCAGGCCTTGTTCAGCCGCCGCCCGAAGCTCCTGGAGTAGGTCTGGCTTGGTGGGCCCGTTCCCGGAGCCGAAGGTCTCCATGACCACACCCTTCAGCGGGGGCTGGAGGAAGGTCCGTACCTGGGCAGGGAGCACAGATTTTGGGAGGGGGGGCTCCAGCTGGCAAGAGCAACAGAGCTTATCCTAGGCTTCCCAGTTATCTGACTTCCCTCTCGGGGTAGCCAGGCTGACTGTAGGGTAAACTGAGCCTCAATATTCCCCCTACCCCTCCAGTGTTAACCTGAAGAACCAGGGCTCCTTGATACTTGGAGACCCTCAGAATGGGCCCTGCCCAGACTCCAGGCAGGACAACTACATTCGAGGACAGAGGACAGTTTTGTGTCCTACCGGCATCTCATGTAATAGGTAAAGGAGGCACCACAGACGCTACGGGAACAGCCGGTTCAGAGGGCTGAAAACAGGAAGTGAAAGAGGGCCGGCAAGCACGAGAAAAAGCAGAGAGAGATGCCATGGTGGGTGGGATAGGAGGAGCACCAACAGGCCAGCCTGAGCTACATTCTAAGGCCTGGCCAGAAAGAAAACAGGGACAGTAGAGAGCAGAGTCCCGGGGACACTCCCAGCCAGCCTCAGAGTGGCATCCTAAGGGTAGCATGAGGTGTCCACACGCACCCTCACGTGCCCACACGCACCCTCACGTGCCCACACGCACCCTCACGTGCCCACACGCACCCTCACGTGCCCACACGCACCCTCACGTGCCCACACGCACCCTCACGTGTTCACACGCACCCTCACGTGCCCACACGCACGCTCACGTGCCCACACGCACCCTCACGTGCCCACACGCACCCTCACGTGCCCACACGCACCCTCACGTGTCCACACGCATCCTCACGTGTCCACACGCATCCTCACGTGCCCACACGCATCCTCACGTGTCCACACATCCTCACATGTTCACACGCATCCTCACGTGCCCACACGCATGCTCACGTGTCCACATGCATCTTCACGTGCCCACGAGCCCACATTCCACTAAGGTGCTCAGCCTTGCACCTTCAAGCACTCAAGACTTCATCCCAGGAAGAGTGAAGCCCAATTAAGAAGGACAGGTCACCCAAATGGGCAAGCTGGGGTTCTGTGCAGACCTTGGCCTGAGCAAGGCCGGGGGTGAGGGCATGCGAGACCATAATCCCAGGGAGCCCTAGGAGGCATGAGGGCACAGAGCCCTGGAGAAGAACACTGTAGGGCAAAATGTTCCAAGGTTTCCCTACCAGGGAGGCAGGAATCCCAGGGTAGAGGCGCAGTAGACCCACGTCGGGTTCCATGCTGCTGTGGACCACCAGAGGGCTCTTCCCGCTGGCCTTCCGGACCAGCTCACGGTTGACTGAGGACAGAGAACGGTCTTCATGTGTGAAAGCCACAGGCCACAGACAGGCGAGACCCCAGCCTTCCTCCAGTCTTTCCTGCCCACCCTCCTCAGGAATCAAATCCTTTCAGCCTTGGTCTCCTACAGGCTGGGAGACCACTTTCCACAGCAATCCCGTGGCCTGGAGGTGATGTTAGGAGAAAGAACAGCAGCCAAGCGGTGGTGATACAGGTGGTGACAGGGACGATGGGGCTGAGGGTTGGGGATCGTGGCTAACAGGGAAGGGGAAGGAAGACTCCCAGACAAGCCTGACTAAGCTGAGGTAAAGTTTGTGGGGTAGGGACAGCATGCGGGGCAAAGGGTCTAGTGTGCGCAAGGCTGGAGCAGCAGTCTGCTAGTCCCAGAGGAAGTCCAGTGGCACCCTCTCATCAGACAGTATAGCTTGCTGCCCTCTTGCTGAGTACTGGGCACACTCTATGCCCACTGGCCATCAAGTCAATTAGTTGATCTTCTCAAGTCATACCTTTAAAGAAAGCAAGCCTCCATCTCTTTACCCCCCAATCCAGGGGGCCCACTAGAGCCCATCAACCCTCTCACCCCCAAGGCTGAGTAATGGCAGAATCCTGGGCCAAAGGAGGGGAGGGAAGGGTAGAAATTTGGGGTCAGCATCCCTTGAACAGAGCCATGCCTGGGGACCCTCCAGAGGAGTAATTGTCCAAAGCGTCAAAGGCCACGGTGAGTTTACACCCGGGCACCAGCCACACTGGCAGGAACAGGCATGGTAAGTTATCGCTTAAAATTAATGAATCCCGGGCACCCAGAAGCCTCTCGGCCAACAGAGGTGGGATGTCGGTGACTTCTTCCCGTACTAGACTGCACCTGGGGATCCTCTACTCCAGCCTAGGAAAACTGAGTCCTGGAGAGGGGAACAGCACCCTTGAGGTGCCACACACAAAGTCAGGACAAGACCGCAGCTCCAGGTACCTCCTCCAAGACGGTCCACCCTTGCCGTCCTCCTGAGTTTATGCCGTGCGAGGGGGTCATGAACTCAGGAGGTCTGCATACAGAGCAGCCACATGCGATAATCAACCTGACAATATTCCGGACACACACTAAATAAAGGGTGAGGGATGGGGGTGGGGCCAAGAGAGGGAGCAGGGCCCTCAAGCAGTGGACTGCACACCCTACCGGCTACAGCATTCATCAGCTCATACAATAGCAGCGTGAGGGGTCCTTTAATTTAAGGACCTGCATCTCGGCTGGACAGACTGATAAGGCTGGGTGGCGGGAGTTACTGCCATCAGAAGAGTTATGGTTGGGGGTGGGGGTGGAGTTGCATAGAGACAAAGGAACACCCCATGGCCAGGCAGTCTCTCCTTGGAATCTCTAAGTCCTCCCCATGGTGGGTTGGGAGGGGAGGGGGTTTTGGGGACATAAAGGGGAAGGCAGCAGTGAGTAAACTCAGCTGTCACCTTGATCCTTTAACAGCCCCTGCTGTGTTCCAGGCTGAGAGATCAATCTACCCTGGTAGTCAGTCTAGTCTGCTCTTAGCCTTAGGGTCTGAGGTGGCCCGGCCGGTTCTGGGAGGTAAGTGGTTCAGAGCAGGGCACAAGTATGTGTGTCAAAGATATGGCGTAAGACCCCAAGCTACCGGACAACAAGATCAAGGGGTCCCTTTGCAGCAGGGTGGCTCCCTCCCTCAGTTCCTCTGCTCTGGTGGGCTGGGAGGCTTTCCTGCAGAGGCAGAGGACCTAGGGGTGAGGAAAAGGGGGAGATGGCAGAGGTACCCAGGAATGGGCAGAGTCAGAAAAGCCTAGTCGCCGCCCCCCAGGCACCGTATCCCTACGCCAGCATGGAGTGGACTGAGCAGCTATGGTCTACATCCTTCCTGTCTATCACCAAGGATGGTCCCTGGACCCCTCACCTCCCAGAGGGTACATGAAGAGTCGGTGGCAGCCCCCCCGGGAGGCCCCCATCACGTGGTATCAGGGTGCTGTCCTGTGGATAGCTGGCAGGAGGCATGTATCCGGAGTCCCATATCCCTCCCTCCCCTGGCCTTACCAGCCACACCCTGAGCAGAACCCAAGATTTCTCCACACGAGATGTCAGAACCGGCTGGGCAGCCTGCCGATAGCTAGAAGGCTAGGTGCAGGTTCCCACACACCCACACAGCAGGAAGGATCAGGACATTGGGCTGGGACTGGGGGTGAGCCTCAGCTCTGGGCTAGGGAAGCTACACTGGGCTGGGTTGGGCTTGCAGGCCAGGTGCCCCAGTGTGGAGGAGTCTTTTAGAACCAGGGTGAAGGCCTCTCTGCCCACAGGAGAATCTCCAATCCTGAGCCTAGATAAGGAATGACTCAGGCTTAGAGAGCTGAGTTGCAGAGCAGTTGTCTACTGTCCCCACTCCCTGGGCCACTAGGGCTGCCACCCAGCATGGGCTAATAGCTAAATCTCCATAAGCCAGGGTCTAACACAGGCTCTTCCAAGGAGGCTTCGACAGGTCCAGGCCCGAAATAACAAGTGGACCTCTGCCACCCCAGAGACCCTGGTGTTCAGGCTTGAGGTTTTTCCCTACCTAGAGGGTAGGGGGAAGGGAAGGCTTTTAGGAAGTAGCCCTGTCCTCCCTGGAGGTTCTCCTGAACCTGAAACAGCTTCTGATACCAAGAACCTACAGGTCCCAGCAATGCTATGTCCCACCCACAGGACCTGCTGTGCCCTGGCAGATGCAGAGTGTGGGTGAGGGCTGCCTCCACCCTCCTAGAGATGGGACGGTGCCAATTATCCCGCCAGACAAGAAGCGTTGCTCTGGCTCTAGACCCGCAGCCTGACCTGGACATGCGCACGGAAGCCCAGTCCGACTGGGTGTGAGACCCCTCATGGAATTCCAAAGAGAACAGGGCAGGGACCAGAGCCCGGGCCTGCACCTCAGTTAGAGGCAGGCCTGGGGCTGTGTTCAAGAACCTGGGGCTGGTGGGCAGTGGGGCCACTTGCCCCAGGATGAGATGGCTGTCCAAGTCTCCTCTATACCTGGTTAGGACAGGCCAGGGAAGGACCAGGAGACAGTTGCCCTGAGTTGAGAGAGACAGAGGCCCCTTAGGAGGATATAGATCCAAGATGGGAAGCTGGGGGCCGTTAGAGTCAAAGTCTGACTGGCATCAGAGGCCTCTCTGCACTTAGGGTAAGGAGTGTCTAATCCCTTCTGGAAGCTCCAGGACCAGGACCCTCTGGGACTCCTAAGAGTCATGTTATACTAGGTTCTAAGAAGATTCGATGTACACAGCAGGGCCACAGGCTGTCACCGGGAGGAACTTTTAGCCGAGGGTCATGTGAGTCAGACTCCCAAGCTCTGAGCCCATGTTCACCTCCACACAGACCCCAGGCCCCCCCTTTTCCCCACTGTCAGCCAGCAGGCAGATCCCCCTTACTTGTTACATCTGCACCCACAGTGGCTAGAGGGAGCAGGTTAGGGGAGCAGAAGGCTGCAAACCTCCGAGTGTCCACCTTGGTTGTCCGATTGCCTCGAAAGAGCTGATTCTGGAAGAACAGGCAGACCTGTGGAGGGTAAGACGGCGAGCAGCTCAGAGCCGGCCCGACACCCTCTCGCTCTCCCCAGCCCACCAGCATCCACGTACTAAACCTTGAAGGTAACCAGCGGGCAGGGTCCCTCCCAGGTCACCTTCCTGCCAACACCACCAAGTGAAGACCCAAGTCCCCCCGGGCCCAGGGAGCCTGGCATTGACCACATAGATGGCTGCAGACAGCACCGGCTAGCTGTTCGGCCAGCACTTCCCCACTGGCCCTTGTACTACCTGTACAAGGAGTCAGGGACCCCGGAGACGAGGTGTCTCTGGACACTGGTGGAGTTCACTCTAAGGTGAACGAGGTTGGGGGACCACCCTTGACCTGCCTGTTCCTCTTTCATAATTCCCGACCCTGACCTCGCCTATCTCCAGGGAACAGCTAAAGACAAAGCGACTCCCAGCCTGGCCTGTGAGGGACCGGCCTGTGTCGTCTTCCTGCCCTGCTAGTGGAGACAAGGAATCCACGAGGAAGGACACAACAGACTCCAAGCCTAAGGCGGACACAGTCCATTTTCGTGGACTATGCGCATGTACACAACACAGTGTAGACTATCTACAACATAAAACATAGTTGCTGGCAGGGGTGTCGGTGTGGAGGGGGCGGGGCTTGGTCTACTCCAAGGTTTTCATAGTTGTGTTATTTGGGAGGATAGGGTCAGATGTTCCAACCTCCTGTGGGTCCCACGTGTGCCATAACCACATCCCTGGCATTCACTCCCCCAGCCCCCACCCAGGCCACACATGCCGTCAGGCCAGATACCTCAGGGATGATGTACTGGCCAGCCATCAGCAGAGCCCCCAGCAGGTTCTCACGGCCATCACTCCACAGCGCATGGATAGGTACCTGGAGAGAGGGCAGAGAGGTGACTGAGGACTGAAAGTCAGGACATACCCAGATCCCCACTCTAGGCAAACCTCTCAGGCCCAGTCAGGCAGAGGAGCAGAGGAGGGCTTGGGCTGAGGAATAGGGTCTGGAGATAGCCCTTTCCCAAGGCTACCGACCACTGGCATTCCTCTGACTATGTCTGCACTGGGCCCTGACCTGTCCATCTGGTTGCCACAGAGGGAAAGTAACCAGTAGACACCTAGGTCCAGTTTTGGCCCCCAGCCCACAAAGCTACAAAGTCCAGTTCCCTCACTACTCCAAGAGCTTTGGGGCAGGCAAAGGGTGGAAAGGGTGGAAAGTCCTTCCTGAGGCCTGCAGAGCAGGCTGGCTTGTCCCTTCACTGCCCAGGTATACCACAGATAGCGCCTGGAGTGGCCGGGCAGTGCCCAAGAGGACCCAAATAGATGGGACCGCTGCGGGATATGGAGAGGCCACAGTCTGCAGGAGCATCTGACCAGAGAACGCGCAGCTGAGAGCAGACAGTACAGGGTCCTTGGAGGGAGGCTCCTCCTAGGGTGCGTGAGCTTGGGAGGACCTACGGCCACCGGACCTCAGTGTCCCCCTGGGAATCCTAAGGACTAGGGATGATTTGTCGTGGACATTCCCACAGTAGGGCTACTGTACTATGTATATGGTTCTCTGGGAAACTGGAGAGACTGCACCAGAGCAACTGAGCCAGCATCCCCAACAGTAGCTGGCACTCTGAAAAGAGGCTTTCCCATGGGGGACAGCTGAGCCACCACTCCCCCCTGGTGAATGGTCGCCAGGAGGGGAACCCAGATGCTGGCCTCCTGTACGTAGGCCTTGGCCTCTGCCCCATGGGGGATTCTGAAGGGCTTGGGTAGCTTTGGCTCCAGAAACCCCTTTACTCAAATAGAGTTGTTTATTACAGCATTCCAATGGCTTTGGTTTGGGTGAAGGCGTACTAGGTCAGGGCCAGAGGAGGCGATGTCATATGGAAGGGTTGCTAGGGATAGCACCAGAAAGAAGAAGAACAAGAGGGGGAATGGGGGGGGGGTTCTCCTGAGGAAATGCTCTATGTGCAGCTACTGTGATGGGCAGCAGACAGGAAGCCCAGAGGAAAGAAGAGGGGAAAATCCCTGCATGGCAGAGCCGTAAGGGGCATGGAAGAACCCCATGGTAAGGGGCTAGGCGCTGGGTACTCTTGAGACCTTAATAGGTAAGACCTCCAGGAGCCCATGGGCCCCTTGCTTCAGGAATTGGTGGCTCATTCGGGCAGTTCAGCAAGAGTGCAGTGGCCACCACCTAGAGTGTCTGCACCCTCCACGCAGCAGGGATGGTGCCGGAAACAGCAGCTGAACAGGAAGCCCAGGGCTGGCCACGGCCTGACTCTGTGTCCCCTGGAGGTCTCCGATTCTGAGGACGTGTTACCTGGGCCCCCGTGAGGACGACCGGTTTCTGCAGGTTTTCCAGCATGAAGGAGAGCACGGAGGCCGCAAAGGCCATGGTGTCCGTACCGTGGATGACCACAAAGCCCTGGTACTGTGCGTAATGTCTCTGTTGGAAGGAATGGGCTCAGGACAGGACGGGTCTCTCCACCACAGGCCTTTTCCTCACAGGCCATGAGAGAGAGGAAAGCCTGGGAAGCTGGCAGAGGGCTGGGCGTGGCACTCTTTCATCGCCCCACCCCCACAGGCCCTCTCTGGCGTCTTTGCTGGAGCCCCACTCTGTAGCTTCCTTCAAAGCATTGAGGGAATGTAGGCTCCCCAGATTTTCAGCTGGCAGCTCCCGGGAGCACACTGTCCATGGTGGACACTCTCTAACCATCACTTCCCTGTGGCATGCTGGTCGAAGCAGCCAAGACAATAGCTCTGAGGGCTTAGAGGCTCCGCGCTGCCATGGGACCTCTTGACCCACTGAAAGACCAGAGGAGCTAGGCAGTCTCGTGGAGCAGTGTGCCCTCTGCTGGCCATATGCGGTACCGCTGCCTTGCCTCCCAGCTACGAAGAGCATCAAGCAATTGGGTCAGTGCCCAGAAGACCTTCATGAGACTGTAGTTTACCCTGCTTCGTGACAGAGTGGCACCAACTGGACCTATCCCGGGGACTCTCAGTCACAAGTGAGGAAGACTGCCCTATTCAGTCCCTATTCTTAAGGGACGCAAAGTAAGCATAGCTACAGCTGCACCTGAGAGCTAGGTATGGGACGGTGGGAGAAAAGCTGAACGGAGGGTTAGCCCCAGGCTAAAGCAGCTGCCCTCGATGCCACAACTACCAGTACCAGACACTGTGGTGGAGGGTTTGGTGCTAAATCCACTGAGAGGCAACTCTAAGGTTGAGATTTGGGGCGGGGGGCAGGTCAGGACCACACAGCTACTCAGCCCCCACATATCCCACCCCAGTACTAACTGGAACAAGTGAACTGTATGAGCAACCAGCCTCTACTCGTATGATAGAAAGGAGATCAGACCGTGCAATGCGTGACCCAGGACCCAGCCCTTTCCCGATGCATGTTCCTGCCACATCTCAGGCGGACACAAACTCTATCACGAGCCCGTAGTTATGCTCTTGCCCATTGTTCTGCAGGAGGCCTGCCCTGCCCTCCGGTCCCGCCCACATTTAGCCCCTCCCATACCATAACCTCCCCCAGGAGCCACCTGATGTCCATACCCACCTTCCGGCCCAACCCAGCTTTCTGGCCCCACCCACACCCCCAGCCCCGCCCACGGCCCGTCCAATTCCACACTCTGCCCTGCCCGCACTCCCACCCTCTACCTCTATGGTTTGGGCAATCTGAACCCACTCAGTGATGGTCATGTCACTGGAGTCGAAGAGTGGCTGGCACTCCAGAACCGTGTAGATGATCCTCTGGTCAGGACTGGCCGGGCTGCAGGAGGCAGAACCCAGCTCCCATTCTGCCTTTCTCCTGACCCAAGGCCCCACCACCGCATTCTCCAGCTAGGGTGTGGGCGGGGCTGTGGCATCCTGGGAGGGGCTGGGGTGATGTGGGCGGGGCTTTGTCATCTTGGGAGGGGCCTAGGGTGTGGGCGGGGTTGTGACATCCTGGAAGGGGCTGGGTTGTGGGCGGGGCCTTGGTATCTTGAGAGGGGCCTAGGGTGTGGGTGGGGCTGTGGCATCCTGGGAGGTGGGGTGTGGAAAGGGCTGTGCCTGGCAGGGGCTCACTTGTGGAAGGGGGCTGTATGATTACTGTAAATGGGTTTCCCCTCACTAGCATCACATCAAGCCCAGCCTCCCCTTCCACCTGAAGTTCCAGGGACAGACTGCATCTCCAAGAGGCAGACAGGCTAACCTTAAGCAGTGTCCCTACACTAGCTCGGAGAGAAGTCAAGACCACCAGCTCATGTGAAGCAGAAATCGACCTCACTTGGCTATGAAGGGTACCAGGTAGCTAGGGCAGTGAGGATACACAAGACAGCCGTCTGAAGAGGGAGGGGCCACCTGGGTGGGCCCAGCCTCTTCTGCTAGGCTTGGTACCTAGACAGGTGAGTCCTTATCATGCTTGCTGAGAGCTTCCTTTACTCCTGCCCTTTCAAGCTCAAGAGCTTACTGGGAGGGGAGGAGGAAGGTCAGACAGTAAACTGAGTCCCGAGCACACCATGGTGCACAGGTCCTCCTCTGGCAGAAAGCCAAAGCCCATGAACTCAAGGTGTCAGAGACGCCTCATGCAAACGGCTCACAGGGAGGTCCCAGGACACCATTGGCTGCGTCCTCTGGCCCTGGCAGGACCTGCCCACCCTTTCATCCCTAGGACAGCTGCACATCATCCCTGCCACAGAGCCTGGAAGAATGTTCACTCACGGCAGCACCAGCATATCCTCAGGTAGGCTGTGGGTCCTGGCATACTCTTCATCGTGGAACATATGAAGTGTCCGCAGGACGGCAGCCAGGCCTCTTCCAGGTACCAGCACTGCGGGCAGAGTGCAGATCAGGGTCATAGCAAACACCCTTCCCTCCTTCTGGGTGGCAGGCTCTGAACTAGGGCAGGGGCCAGGCTTCAGCCGGACCAGACAAGACTCGCACAGATGTCACAGGCTGGGAGGGCTGGCCCACGGCTGCCCCTAAGACCTCAGGTAACTTAGGTAGCAGTTTCACCCGGAAGCTTTGGCATCATCTTCTGGAGCTGACTCCTCAGAGAGTCCTAATCTTAACCCCAGACAATCCCAGAAGCCCCAAGCACCAGTGTCTGCTCTGTCCTGCCTCTGCTTGTATCAGGTGTGTCTGTACCCCGCCAAGAGGGGTCCGTGGGGCCGGGTCCTCTCCAGGCTTTGACCCAATGGCTGCTGTATACACTCACAGTCCCACCCCCACCCGTCCGTGTGTACTGTCCGCCCCACCCCACAGAGTATGGTCTGTGTACAGCTTTTCCAAGGTCCAGTTCAGGCACCCCGTCCTGTCCCCAAACAAAGGCCAAGCACACAATGGCCCCGACCCACCCTGCAGCATTAGTATCTGAGGAACCCGATCTAAGGGAATGCCGTGAGCCCTGCTCCCAAGACACCCCCAATGGCTCCTACTATCTGGCCGTGGCTCTACGCTGCCTTCTGCTAGCTCCGTGACCTTGGGCAGATTGGGTAACCTCCTCAGACACAGTCGCTGTACCGATCCTTGTGTGAGAGCCTCCCCACATGCCTGGGCCCTGAGCACGGCAGTAAAGGAACGTGGGACCTCAGGAGGAAGTGGTGGTGTGTCAGTCGTGGGTGTCACCTGTCGCAGCACAACCGCTGCCGGTTGGACCCTCTTCTGTCGCTACATCATTATTACCAAGACTGTAGCCAATTCTCAGCCCTGGATGGGCATGCTATGCCTGCTACCGGGGGATCTGCAGCCAAGTCCTGACTGCGGGGAATCAGGCTCACTTGCTGCAGGCCGGGGGGCTTTTACCCACTGGACTCATTTCCAACTATTATTCCGTGCCCCCTCTTCCATACCTGGTCCCCTCTGTCTCTCCTCTGGTCACAGCTGCAGAGTCCCTTTGCCGGGAGGCCCCGTGCTTTTGGCGACACAGACACCTCTGGGGACCACGGGGAGGAGCCCCACCTACGACCTAGTGGGCTTTCCTTCCCCTCTTCACACCACGCCTGAAACAAGCTGCCAGTAACTCACCCCGGAAGGTGCAGCGGGCGCTGAGGAGTGCCAAGGTGAGGGAGGGTTCAGCCCTCAGCATCCCCTCAAGCAGTTTGCAGACCTGAGGGCCCTAGAGGAGTACCAGCCTCAACCAAGTTGGATGCCTGCTTCACCCTGATGCCAACAGCCACGGAAACATCCAGCCAACCTCCTGACCGGGGGCCTAGCAAGAATGCTCTTGCTACATCCTATTTCCTGGGTGACACTTGAGCACTCCCCGCCGGCCCCTCTGCCATCTCCCCTACTCAGATACCCTGCAGCTCTCCCCCTGCTGCTGCTCGACACCCTTCACTGCTACAGGCTAGCTCATTCCTGACAACATGGTCGCAAGCACAGATCAGACTTGCTTCTATACCCACCCCCAGGTGCAGGTCAGGAACCTGCAGAATCTGGAGCTGACAAAGCTGTCCCCCACCCCTGCCATGACCCCAGCTTCACTAGACGCCCCCCATCTCCAACACAACACATCCCCGGCCTGGCATGGAGTCCCTAAAACTTCTCGGGTGTGGTCTGTGGTCGCTGTCACTTCTGGAAATGTTTCAAGGACTGGGCTCAGAAAGCAGAGGGACCCTGTATGTTTAGTCAGCCCCAGGGGCCTCCAAAGACACCCTACGTGTGGCCAGGACATGAGCCTGGCCCCCACATTCAGGAGCTACCCAACATCCTTGTCTAAGAACCTGCGTGTGGCATTTGTCTTTCGTGACAAAGTTTATGAAGGTATGATTGTGTAAAGTACCCCGGGAGGGAGAGAAGGTGCTGCATTTTCACCTGTGTGTCCTTGTAAGAGAAGGACAGGACGCAGGAGCAGGCAGGAGAGTGACACACACCAGAGGCCACTGACAATGCAGAACACAGAACATAGGTGCCGCTCATTACAGACGGGGATGTGGCATCAAACCAAGGACCCTGGCAGCCACCAGAAGGTGGAGGTGGCAGGAAAACCGCTCAGCTGTTAAGGCCTTGAGACTTTAAACTTTGCCTCCAGAAAGAGGGACGGGCCCTGAGACTCTCAGTGCTGAATGGCTGACAACCTCAGGACACTGAGACCTCCATTCTCCCCGTGATGTCCCTTGACAGCAGATGGCACTGGTTACTCCAGTGGCAGTTCACCTCCAGGGAAGGGGAAGGGGAGGGGGGAGGGGTGAACTTAGGCAAGGGACCTGTGAACATGTTTGCATCAGGCAAGGGTCCTCTGTCTACAGCTGGACTATTAACTCTGACCATGGGCCGTGGCTCCTGAGGTCATCATAGGTTGGACTGAGGGGGTACAGATCCTGGGAGCCCCATCTTGAAGGGAGACACCTGACAAGCATTAAAACCAACTAAGAGAAATCTAAACTCTCCTAGGCTTTTCTTTCTGGGAAGAAACTATAAACTTGTTATCACATGACAAGATCTTAGAAAAAGAAAATCGTCACAGAAACAGCCGAGGAAGACAGGCCCTGAGCTGCCAGGTGAGACCATTTTTCTGGATTCCATTTTAATTAGAATTTCCTGTGATTTCTTTCAGTGTTCTAATACTGGCCTTCATTCCCGATTCTGATTTTATAAGCTGCACCCTTTTCCCACGGAGGGTACCCCCAAAGCATATAACCCTGGGATGCTGAGCCCCACTAGGAGCTCCTGCTGGCCCCTGCAATGGTCACACTGCGTGTCATCCCACCTGACTAGGCTCTAGGGCTGGCGCCAACTGTGACCACTGGGCAGGGAGCAGCTACTCTGTGCAGAAGCTTAGCTCCCCTGCGGTAGTTGCAAGGAATGACTCCCAAGGGCAGCAGGGCAAGAGGTACCCGAGTTAACACAGGACGCCCTTGGGTGCCCAGGTGTCACTGAGCAACCCTGGGACCAGGCTTGGGGTCACTAGGCACATGTTGTTTTGTGACTTGTGACATTTCCACAGAACCCTGAAAGGGGTGGTGAAGAGGTGAGAGGCCCGCTGTCACCTCCGCCCTCTCCTGCCTTGGCAGGGCTCGCCACACGGTGTTGGGCACTGTTTACCAGCAGGCATGCGAGCTGTCCCAACAGCGCCAATCTAAACAGCTTTTCTGCAGTGGAAGCCACCACTCCCACTCACAAGGGGCCAGGACCCACAAAAATCAGGGCCAAGCTGGTTAATCATTCATGCCAGTGGGGCCACCCAGGGAAGGCAGGGTCTGCAGCCCACAGCTCAGCAACCCCGTAGCCGCGCACGACATACCTGAGCCCCGGGTTCCAGGCTTAGGCATGACCCAATTTGCCTCGCTTTGGGGTCTGCCCCATTTCCAGAAGCCCCTTCCCTTTATAGAAAGTTAAGGTGCCCATTCATAGCGGCCTATCGGAAGAACCAGGGGCTTCAGCCACACGTGAGGCAGGCCCAAGGCTCTGAGACCTAGCACTGGTTGCTCATTCACGTGTGTAGACCTCCCCTCGGGGTCATCAAAAGCCAGATCTCTTTTCTAGTTCTCCCTTGTTCCCTGAGGACTAAGCCCAAGTCTTCCTAAAGTCGCTCTAAAGAGTGCAAAGGGTCAGTAGCTACAGGCCATGGCGTCCTATGAAGACCTGGGATGGGTTTCTGGAGACAGCTGCTCTGGGAAACAGAGCCCTCAGCTTAGAACCATACTGTCCTGGCTGCTGCTTGCCCTCTACCAGGGGCCTGAGGCCTGCTGCCACTTTGATCTCCTTGGGTGGAGTGTCGGCCGCCCTGAGGAAGGGGCTTCTAAACCAGGGCAGATGCCTGCTGGCCTCCATCTCTTCCCAGAGCATGGAGTCGGTTCCTAAGGGTCCTAGAAGATCTTCACCCATCTGAAAACCCACACCCTACCGATTTGGGGCTTCAAAGGACTCCACTCGCTTGACCTACCATGCTCTTCCACCCTCTTAAGAGAACCGTAGCACACACGGGAACATCCGAAGGGCACGGGGCACAATGTCACCATGGGTGGGACTGTGCGCAGAGTTCACTGGTCCCTTGGCTTGGACCATACCGGTTTGGTTCAACAGGACTGAAGTCACCCATGTGTGAAGCCAAGAAGGGAAGCGGCAAGAGGTGGGCCAGTGCTGAGGGCCAGTCCCTGTTCTAGGCAGTTCTCAAGCCTCCCCTCTAAGTTGTGTGCTGGGTTCCTCTCTCCTTCCCTCACAATGCAGGTTCTGATCTGGCCACACTTCCTCCTCAGCACAGCAGCGACTCCTTTCAGGAGCCTGTGTTCTCAAAGGAGCCCTCTGAGCGTGGCCACAACCCAACCCAACAGCATGCACTGTGCCCACGGGCAGTAACTGACCCTCTGGCGTTCATCCTTAAAGGGTGCCATTGCTTTTTGTCCATCGCCTGCTAGTGGGGTGTCCTCAAGGGCAGTCACCAGGGTGTCTCAGCCAGAGGCAGCAGAACGCATCAGAGGACAGCCTTCCAAGACCCTGACCCTGGTGCCCAAGCTCCTTGAACACCCAGTTTAGCCCTTAGCTTAAGAAACCTAAAGGTTTTCTGCGGAGAGAGAGCAGGTCAGCAGCTCTGCCTGAGGCTGCGCTAGTCCCTCAAAGGAAGCTAGCTCACCCTAAGGGCTTTCATAGGCTAGAGGGTGCGGAATGTTCCAGCATCCTTCCCAGCGATCCCAGGCACAGGACAGCAGTCTTCCGAGGTCCCTCCTCTCTCCGTGTGTCTCACCGTGCCCCTCACCCCTTCTAGAGCACTCCAGCCACCAGAGCTCCGGAGGAGGAAGGAAGGGTCCTGTCTACCCTTGCAAGAGACAGCCCCAGAGTTCCCAGTGGCCCAGCCCTGGGGTCGTTCTGCTCAGGGCGTGGGGACACAGACTCACCTCCGCCTTCGCTCCGCATGCCGATGGTGCCGCCGGTGTAGATGGCCAGCAGCCGCCGCTCAGATCCGGCAGCACGCGCCATGGCTGGGACAGCGGACTCCTCAGTGGGGACGGAGCCAAAGGGAAAGCAAGACCGGGAAGCGGAGGGACCTGAAGGGTGGGGCTTACTGGAGGTCTGGGGCTCCTCTGGTTGGTGGGAACTGAAGATCCGAGGTAGGCTGGACCTCGGGTTGGGGGAGGAGTCGCCTTCAAAGTAGAGAGCGGGACACTTGTAGAGACCGGGACTCTTGTAAAGGGCAGGAAGGATGTGTGCTAGGGATGGGCTGAGACCATAGGGGGTGGGGTCTCAAAATGGGGCGGGCTTTCTGGGTTTGCCTTACCTAACTCAGGCCAGGGACCTCCAGAATGCCCAGTCAGGGCCACTCTCCGGTCCCTGAGTAGACCCTCTCCACAAACTCCTTGGGTTTCTGAGGGTCTCGACTCACTTGTGATCTAGAGGCACCAGGAGGTCAGGAAACTGCAGGAGCCTAAGAACTGGGAGGCGCCGATGCAGAGATAGCACACCTACTGTGTTCCGGAGCAGATCCAGCCCCTCAGAGGGAACTGAGCGGGATCCCCAGGAATGCCCCCTCCAGACCGCTTTAGGCAAAGGCGGGGCTATCTCAAACGGGATGGTAGGCAATGATCCCCTGCCTTGATTACTTGCCGGAAGCTCTGAGGCCCAGAGGCCCGGAGGCTGAGAGTTCAAGGTCTCAGTGGCCCAGGTTCAGATCCTTCTGGAACCTCTGGGGGGGACATGATGTTTTGCTATGTTTTGGGTCTCTCTGTTTTTTGGATGCCCAAATCCAACCCATGATAGCACCTCTGGAGACTCGATTTATCCTCCTGTACATCTCCTTCAATACTGATCTGTCACCCAGGACGTGCCCCACTCTGTTAGCTACAATTTGACTTACAAACGCAGGATACCATGTCTGGCTAGGAGCAGGCCGTCTCTGCTGATATCCCAGCTCAGAAGTTAAAGCCACGAAGGAACCAGGGAGAGTCAGCTGTGACAGCTGTCACAGCTCCACGGTTCTGCTCATTCTGTGTCCATTAGCCGCCAAACGTTCTCTGACTGGGTCACATGTCTCTAAGTTCTGTTCTGGGAACTCGGCTTCTTGTCCCTCCAGAGACAGAATAGCAAGGGATAAAATGGTATGGTGGGGACAGCGGCAGCTACTAACAGGACACAAAGAAGACGACAGTGCTTCCACAGGTGACCAAGGTCTCTGTGAAGAGCTGCCACGATGGCAGAGTCAGGTCAGAACAGGACAAACACGCCAGGCAGTGTGAGCAGGTACCCAGGCCTAAGGCTAGAACAACACTGGCTGGCTGTTGCCAACTTGACACAAGCTAGAGTCGTTTGGGAAGAGGGACTCTCAACTGAGAAAAGGCTTCCGTAAGATTGTCCTGTCAGGCATTTTCTTGATAGACTGATGTGGGAGGGGCCACCCGCTGTGGGCGGTACCACTCTTAGGCAGGAGGTCCCGGTATATAGGAAAGCAGGCTGAGCAAGCCACAAGGAGCAAGCTTGTAAGCAGCACCCCTCCATGGCGTCTGCTTCAGTTCCTGCCTCCAGGTTCCTGCATTGTGGCAGTGTTAAGTTGTGGAAGTGTAAGCCAAATAAACCCTTTCCTCCCAAGTTACCTTTGGGCATGGTGTTTGTCACAGCAATAGAAGCCCTAACTAAGACACATGAAAAGTCCACGTAACATTCATACCAGTGGGTCAGGAGCACTCACGGGGTGGGGTCGCTGGTTCAGGAGACCAGGGGACACTCTAGATCCTAACTGTGATCAGCCTGCAGAGTGGTGGGTAAGCTGGTTTGTCCTAACCTGACCTCTGCTCTAGAGGCAAGGGTGAGTAGAGGACAGGCCGGCATCAGGGAGTGGGGACACTCTCAGGAAGTCACTGCAAGTAGGTGGAGGACCATGGTGTTGACAGAGGTGAGCAGCGAGTGTATCGGGAATGTGTGTCGGGATGAAGCGTGGCGTGGCAGGCAAACACTGGCTCTTCTGTCGACCAGTTTTCTGCACTATGACAAGAGACTAAAGAACATCACCTAGTGGTGGTGCACACCTTTAATCCCAGCACTTGGGAGGCAGAGGCAGGCGGATTTCTGAGTTCGAGGCCAGCCTGATCTACAGAGTGAGTTCCAGGACAGTGAGGGCTACACAGAGAAGTTCTGTTTCAGGGGTGGGGGGCAAGAATAGCTAGCGTGGTGGTGTACACTTGTAATCCCAGCACTCAGAAGGCTGAGGAAGGAAGACCAAGCCAGGCTACATAAATGGGACCCTGTCTCAACAAAACCAAACCGGCATGTGCATGCCTTTAATCTCTACACTGGGGATGGGGTGGGGAGCAGAGGCAGGCTGGTCTCTATGAGTTCCAAGGCCAGCCTGTTGTGTAGAGGAATTTTAATCCAGCAAGGCTGCTCTGGCAAAGGATCACATCCAAAGACCTTCTAGATCTATGTGATTTGGCTAGAATACAGACTTTAATTCCAGGAGACAGAGGCAAGTAGATCTCTGAGTTCAACCAGCCTGGTTGGTATAGAGCAATTTTTAGGCAATGAAAAGCTTAGGCCCTGACGTGGCGGTAGACGCCTTTAATCACAGCACTGAGGAGACAGAGTTGTGATCTCAGTTGTGGTCAGTTCCGTTCAGTCTGGTGAGTGCAGTGCAATGGGGTTGAGCTCATGAGTCCATGGAGTTCAGCGCAGGTCAGCAGAGGCAGGCGAAGTCAGAGAATAAGAAGGAGCCAGATTAGAACAAATTGCCAGAGTTAGTTTGAAGCCAAGCAGAGCAACTCAGCGAGAAGCTCAGAGAAGCTAGTTGGACTCAGTCAGAACGGCTGAGTTAAGCAGGCAGCCAGCGTTCAGAAAGAACTGGAAAGAGTGAGCGTTTTCAGCAGTAAGGCTCTGAGATGATTTATAGCGGGCAAATAAAAGGTACTTTTACACTGATGTACCTATATAGTGAGTTTGGGTGGGATGGCTTGGAGGGAAAGGCATTTGCCATGTCCCACAAGCCTGGTGACCTGAGTGTGGTCACTGCAAACTACATCAAAGAGCAAAAGCAGATGTGGTGGTTCTAACATCTCTACACTGAGGCTGGAGATGGAGACAGAAAGATCATCCAGGAACTCGAAGGAGAGTTATCCCAGAGTACGCAGCATGGCAGAAACAAGAGAGGCCAGCCTCAACACAATGAAAACAAGAGCCAAACCCTGAAGGCTGTGTTCTGACCTCCACACTGCGGTGCACATGAGCTGCACACACAACCTCAGAACCTCCACACTGTGGTGTATGTGACCGTGCACACACAACCTCAGAACCTCCACACTGTGGTGCATGTGACTGTGCACACACAACCTCAGAACCTCCACACTGTGGTGCATGTGAGTGGGCACACACAACCTCCTAATAATAAATGAGAGATGAATTAAAAAGTTTTAATGAGCCAGGCATAGTGGTGCCTTTAATTCCAGAACATGGGAGGCAGAGGCAGACAGATCTTAGAGTTCAAAGTGAGCCTGATCTACAGAGTGAGTTCCAGGACAGCCAGGGCTACATACTAAGACCCTGTCTCAAACGAAACAAACCAACCAAAAAAAAAAATCTTAATGAAAGGAAAAACATAGGAGGAAATGTATACTTTGACTCATGGTTTCATAAGTTTGGTCTATGGTTGACTAGGGCTCCCTTGTTTTGGGCCTGTGTCAAGGCAGAACATCATGGTGTGAATGCCTGATAGGAGGTCTGTTTACCTCTGAATAAAAGACATACAAGGCATCAGGGACCCAGTGTCCCTCTCAAGGACACACTCATAATGTTTTAAGACCCTCCCACTTGGCTCTGCCCACTAAAGATTCTCCCAGCCTCTCTATAGTTCCATAGGCAAGAGCTAAGCTATCAACACTGCTTTTGGGAGACACTACAGATCCAATCATTGTAGCTCCCAGGCCTCTGGGCCAGGCAGCCTCCAGACAAGCCTGTTGCTGAGTTGAGAAAACTTAGGCAGCTAATGACACCGTGTTAGTTAATTCCCTGTCACTGAGAGAAACATGGAAGAAAACCACTTTAAAGAATGACATGTCTGGACTCACAGTCTTCAAGGTTTCAACCACTCGCCCAGGGGCCAGCAGACGATGGCCTACAGGGAAAATTTGTCATCCCTGCTTTGAACAGAAGAAAGCTTTCCTTGGATGGCTAGGATCACTGTGAGTGGCAAACCAGGTCCCAGGAACACAGCTGGACTTCCATCAGTGAAACAGGTGCAGAAGACCTGTCCCCAACTGGATTCTTGCCCCACCCTTCTCCAAGAATGCAGTGGACAGATAGGGATTTCAAATGGGAGATTATTGTCAGTTAGGATAAACCCTAAGGAGATCAAACAGATTACTATACTGACTTAAAATGAAACCAGTTTGAGCTCCTGGTATGAGCTGTGGGATGCTAGCTAGCTGAGCTGGTTACAACCCCAAGAAGTATTGTAGCTCAAAGTTCTCTAAGGCCCTGGGAAGCTAACTGGAACACGTCCATTGCAGAGCAAATCTGCAAGCGCTCAGCGGGCTTCTGGGCACCAACCAAGGCTCAGCTCTTGTGGAACACATTTGCAGGACTGGGATCCTTACAGCTCTCCCAGACTCCAGGAGCAGCAGGTCATCGGGTGGTGTCCGTGGGTGGAGGCTGAACCTGTCACTGGAATGAACTGTCCACGGCTGATGCATAGAGCTCAGCAGGGGCCAAGGCAGGGGAGTCCTCCAACTGCAGCCACTGGTCAAGTCCTGGAAGCTGGCCCCTCTCCTCCGTGGAATTCTAATGCACCCTGCACACTGAAGCTCAAACTTCCAGGGCACTAGTTGGACCCAGCTCGGTCCACCTGACTTACTGAATGTCCATACACAAGCAGAGTTCACCGAAAGTTGCTCCAAGTTCACACCCAGGTCTCTGTTGGGGCTTAACTTGTAAAAACGTCTTGTTCAGGAGGCGCCGCTGGCCCCCTCCACTGTCCCACTTTGTCCAGCCAGCAGTTTTGTGTTTGTTTTGAGGCTACTTCTGCCCTGATAGTAACTGGCAGTCCGCTTCAGAGCTACAGCTGTCAGCAGACTCCCAGAATGCTTTGTACTGGGATCCCTACCTACTCCAGCTGTGGCAGATACAGGGCAGGCAGGCCGCTGCCCACAGGGTGTCTCTCCGCCTTAGGGGACCACACAGCGGTCAGGAGCTGCCTCGCACAGATGAACCACATAACACAGTGGTCCCTGGGAACAGCCCTCGCTAAGCATAGCAGGTTCTCCAAACCGGGGCTGTCCTCTCTTGCCTTCTTTTGTGATAGATTCTATGGTGACCGCCTGGGGTCAGGGATGCGGTCAATTCCATAGGAATGCGGCTCCTTGGATCCCTGGGGATGGATGGTACTGAAGCAGACACTGTGCTATCCGGCAGGCAAGAAACAGGCACACACACCACCTGGAACCAGAGATACAACATGGCCCAATTCCCAGTGGCTGACAGGGCCACAAGTATAGAAGAAGAGGAAGCCACCTGGGCATGCATGGGGTATGCGTGTAGGGGGAAGGCCTTCAATATCTAACCTCCTGTAACATGGGTACTCGGAAATGTCACATATCGGCAGTATACAGCCAGTGAGCCAGGTGGTCAGTGGTGGCTTCCAGCTTCCTCTGGAGGTCAGAGTCTTCCATGAGGAATTGTCTCTTCAACAGTCCCAGAGAACACAGAAAGCTGGGCCTCCTCCTCTCAACCCATCCCCACATCGCCCCATCTCCAAATTTCTGCAGCAGCAGAAACCAACAGTCTGGGAGACACAGGGGTGTCACAGCACCCACAAGCCTCAAGTAAAGCAGAGATGTCTCTAGCAGCAGCCTGCAAAAGACATTCTCACAGAAAAACAAACCCCAACCTTAGCACCCCCACCCCCACCCCACCCCCCGCCACCCCGCAGAGATGCTAGGAAGGGTTTACAAACCCATGAGAAAAGGTTGAAGTTACAAAGTTTCCAGAAGGAAACAAAGAAGGGCTTGTTTGTGGCCTGTCTCCCAGTGAATCAATGCCAGGCACCAGCTACAAAAATTCAGACCCAAGAAAACAAACCATGAAAACCACTTCTGCTCAGTAAAAACCACCACCAAGCCTGAGCTATGTAGTGAGGTGTAGGCTTGGGCTACTCAGAGAGACCCTAGCCTGAACTGTAAAAAAACAGAAAACACAAAACAACAAACAACACATTAAAAGTAATTAGACCCAAAGAAGGGGTGGTGGCTGGGGCTGGAGAGAAGGCTCTGTGGTAAGGAGCTCTGGCTGCTCCTCCAGATGACCTGGCATCAGTTCCCAGCATCCCCTGCACGCGTCTCTCAACCATCTGTAGCTCCAAGGACTCTGGTGCCCACGTCTGGCCTCCATGAGCACTGGATACATACGGTGTCTATGCATACACTTGGGTACACACACACCCGCATGATAAAGAACCTTTTTTAAAAAAATCAGCGATTTAGCTCTATGCAAAGCCTAATTTAAAGCACATTAAAGATCTAAAAGGCAGGATTTAAGCTGAGGAGGCTCTTAGGAGAACGCAGAAGAACACAACAGGACAAGGGACTTGGAACTTCTGTCAAACCTGGGCGTGAGGCTGAAAACATCAGCAGAAAACAGCGGGAGGAGAAAGGTGGCTCACAGATGCAGGAGGGGGGTGTCCAGAGGCTCTGTCCACTAAGGAAAGGCTACCCAGGCGCTGAAATGTGAGATAACCAACTTAAAAACAGAAAGGCTCAACGCCACTAATGGTTACTGAAATGGTAATTACAAACTTCCAGCGCCGGAACCCACGTGATCATGGAAAGGTCGAACTGACCTCCTCAAGTGCACTGTGGCACGCAAAACCTCAAGCAGCTAATGCCTCACACCCGACCCCACCCCGAGATGAGTACTCTAAAACAATAAAACAGAAAGAACAGAAACAAAGAAAAGGAAATAAAGCCTGTTGGGGAAATGGGAACGGCTTGCACTGTGGGTGGAACCACAGCAGAGAGGGTTCTGGGAAGCTGCCTGGGTGGGTCCACGGCTGGACCCATGACCACAGAGCACCACTTCAAGAGCTGGAAGGAAAAGCACCACATATCTGGCCACTGACACATGCTCAAGAGAAACATAGACTGGACATGGGGAAGGAAGGGGATCCTGTCATGTGACTCATGGATGAACTCCTAGGACAGAGTTCAGAGAAATATATGCCAGTCACAGAGACACACGGGACTCTGCTCCTTGAGACACCCAAATGTGAACAGTGTAGGCATGTGTGGCCTCTGGGAGGTGTCACGAGGGTCTCACACTCACACGTGGATTAATGCCATCACTCAAGGACTTCACCAAGGGGACTTGGTTCCTTTGCTCTTTGCCACCTAAAGATACTATATTCAAGGTACCATGTTGGATGCAGAGATATGGTTCTCATAATACCAGGCCTTGAACTTTCCAGTCTCAGAGAAGTAAGTTTTTCTTCTTTATAACTGATGCAGTCTTGGGTATTCTGTTACAGCAACACAAAATGGACTAATGTGCTAATATGAACATAGCAGAGGAAGAGTACCTGATGTGTCAACCTCCAGCCTCCACACACACATGTACAAACAAGCACACACACAGACACACACACAGACACACACACACATGAGCACAAGCAACCATCCCATGTATGTGTATACTTGCTGAACACTACTGACACACACACTTAAGAATTACATTCAGGGACATTTGCACCAGGGAACCAGGCGACTCCACATCCTTCTGTGCACAGCCTGCCAGGAAAGAGTGATCTCCCAGCAGCGCTTTCACTTCTGAGCGTGAAGGTTAGATCTCCACCTCCTTTCTGGAGGGGAACAGCTAGGAACACACAGGGCATAAGATCAGTGGAGCTGCTGGGACAGGAGTCTTCCCTTCTGGGCCCATTTGGACCAGGGAGCCAGGCAGTTCCACAGCCTTCTGTGCACAGACCCTGCCAGAAAAAGTTGCTCTTGCAGGAGTATGAACACAGGCTTACAGGCCAGCAGGAGGGACAAGCTCTAGCCAGAGAAAGCAAGACCAGCTAGCACTAGAGATAACCAAAAGTCAAAAGGCAAACGCAAGAACCCTACCAATAGAAACCAAAGCTACTTGACAACATCAGAACCCAGTTCTCCCACCACAGCAAGTCCCGGATACCCCCAACACACCGGAAAAGCAAGAGTTGGATTTAAAATCTCATCTCATGATGCAGATAGAGGACTTCAAGTGGTCTACAGAGTGAGTTCCAGGACAGCCAGGGCTACACAGAGAAACCCTGTCTCGAAAAACAAAACAAAACAAAAAAAAAAAAAAAAAAAGAAGGACATAAATAACTCCCTTAAAGAATTACAGGAGAACACAAACAAACAAGTGAAGGAACTGAACAAAACCATCCAGGGTCTAAAAGTGGAAGTAGAAACAATAAAGAAATCACAAAGTGAGACAACCCTGGAGATAGAAAACCTTGGAAAGAATTCAGGAGTCATAGATGCAAGCATCAACAACAGAATACAAGAGATAGAAGAAAGAATCTCAGGGGCTGAAGATATCATAGAAAATATTGACCCAGCAGTTAAAGAAAATGCAAAATGCAAAAAGCTCCTGAGCCAAAACCTCCAGGAAATCCAGGACACAATGAGAAGACCAAACCTAAGGATTATAGGTATAGAAAAGAGCGAAGATTTACAACTTAAAGGGCCAGTAAATATCTTCAACAAAATTATAGAAGAAAACTTCCCTAACCTAAAGAGATGTCCATGAACATACAGGAAGCCTATAGAACTCCAAACAAACTGGACCTGAACAGAAAGTCCTCCTGGCACATAATAATCAAAACACCAAATGCACTAAACAAAGAAAGACTATCAAAAGTAGTAAGGGAAAAAGGGAAAGTAACTTATAAAGGCAGACCTATCAGAATTACACCAGACTTCTCATCAGAGATGATGAAAGCTAGAAGATCCTGGGCAGATCTCGGACAGACCCTAAGAGAACACAAATGCCAGCCCAGGCATACCAGCAAAACTCTCAATCACCATAGATGGAGAAACCAAGATATTCCATGATAAACCCAAATTTATACAATATCTTTCCACAAACCCAGCTCTACAAAGGATAATAGGTGGAAATCGCCAATACAAGGAGGGAAACTACACCCTAGAAAAAACAAGAAAGTAATCTTTCAACAAACCCAAAAGAAGATAGCCACACAAACATATAAATAACATCAAAAATAACAGGAAGCAACAATCACTATTCCTTAATATCTCTTAACACCAATGGACTCAATTCCCCAATAAAAAGACATAGACTAACAAATATTTTTCATGTAAATCTTCAATTTTATCAGAAAATGTTTGTAATTCCTCTTTCAATTAATTTAGTAATGTTTTTATGTCTACCATTTTATCTGCATTATTTTTCATGATAATCTTCAATTTTAACATGTTTTTCTATGTTTCTTCTATTTTATCAAAAATGTTTTCCATGTAAATCTCTGATTTTATCACAAAATGTTTTTAATTCCACCTTCAATTAATTTAGAAAGGTTTTTTATATCTACCATTTTGTCTGTATAATTTTCCATGAAATAGTCAATTTTAATGTTTGTATATATATTTGAATATATAGACAAACACATTATATATTGAATTTTATCAGAAATATTTTCCATGTAAATCTTCAATTTTACTTGAAAATGTTTATAATTCCACTTTCAATCAACTTAGAATTATTTTTATGCCTACCATTTTATCTGTATAATTTTCCATGATAATCTTCGATTTTAACATGTTTTTCTACATTTTTCTACAATTTTATCAGAAATATTTTCCATGTAAATCTTCAATTCTATCATAAAATGTTTCTATTTCATTTTTCAATTAATTTAGCAATGTTTTTATGTCTACCACTTTACTTTTTAATTTTCCATGAAAATTGTCAATTTTAACGTGTTTTTCTATATATCTCTTCTATTTTACCAGAAATATATCTTCAATTTTATCATAAAATGTTCTTACTTCCTTTTTCAATAAAAGAACCTGCTTTTCAAAAAAATAAACAAAAAAGTTAAAGAAAGAAAAAGAATTACAGTCAGCTGGGAGGATAGTTTGGCCACTGAAGTACTTGTTATCACTAGATCCTGAGTTCAGTCCACGGTCAGTGCTAAATGAAGGCCAAGGGTGGTGGTGGTGTGGACTTCTAATCTCCGTGCCTAGAAGCAAAGACAGACTTGCTGGTCAGCCAACCTAGAGACCTAGGAAAGTTTAAAGCAGAAAGACCTTGTCTCAAGAAAGGAGGTGGGTGGGTTGGTGAGATGGCTCAGCAGTTAAGAGCACTGACTGCTCTTTCGAAGGTCCTGAGTTCAAATCCCAGTAACCACATGGTGGCTCACAACCATCCGTAATGAAAATGCCCTCTTCTGGTGTGTCTGAAGACAGCTACAGTGTATTCATATAAATAAAATAAATAAATCTTTAAAAGAAAGGAGATGGGTGGCAACTGGAGAATGACATGTGAGATTGTTCTCTGACCTCCACAATCCTGCACCATCACACACATACATGTACCTGCGCACACACACACAGTTACACATACACATATGTACTTCCACATCTACATATGTATCTGTATATACACAAAACACATTGACATGTGTACCTTCACACACATACATATACCTGCATACAGACATGCATGTGCACCTGCATACACACAAACACACATATATGTGTACCTTCATACACATATAAGTACCTATATAAACACAAATAATTACTCTGGTGATTTTTCTGGTTTTGCAGTTTTTCCTCACAATTTAAAACAGACAAAATCAGGCAAGGCAAAAATGCCCACAAGACGTGTATCTCACGAGGGACTGAGCTGTGAATAAACAACCCCCACAACTCAATAAATACATGAATATGAGTGTGTGCTGCCACATACCCGCAATCCCAGCACTCAAGAAGCTGGAGCAGAATGACCGCAGTTCTAGGATAGCCTGGGCCGCAGAGTGAGATCCTAAATGTGGCGTAGGACCTGACGCACACTGTGGGAAGGTAATATAAATGAATAAAGCAGGGAGCAGCTGGGCATGGAGGTGCACAACTGTGATCCCAGCACTCGGAACACTGAGGCAGGAAGAGGGTTCGAGGGCAGCCTGCTCTACAAAGCCAATTCCAGGTGAACCTCAGCCACTACGCAAGACCCTGTCTCAAGAGAAGACAAGACAGCAGAGAGGGGCGTGGGCGCTGACAGGGGACAACACACTCACACAGAGGATGCCACCCCACACCGAGGCTCAGCTCCCTTTGGGACCCTAGGGGAGCGTTGGCGGGTGGGAACCAGGTACCACAGAATCTCCTGGGAAGTCAGCAGGCAAGACAGCTTTGCCCCAGTGAGCCTAGCCACCCTCCTGCAGGGCCCTCCCAAGCCCTCTGCTGGCATGCGGGGATAACACAGCAAGTGCCTGCTCTGTCACACTGGGCAGCACAAGAGTGGCCCTGGGCTGACTGAGCGCTGCAACACGTAGGGAGGTGGTGGCCTTTGATGACCTTAAACTACCTCTGCTCCATGATCCAGTAACCTCGCAGCTTCTGGGCACTTATCCAGGAGAAATGAAAATGTGACCAGAGACTTGTCCGTAGCAGCTGTCCTCGTGACAGACAAAAAGCAGGAGGAGGCCAAGTGCCTGACTCGGGGAGATGGATGTGCACGGGCACACTTGTGCAATGGGCTGAGAAGAACAAACACTGACTTGCACAATGACCCAAGAAACCTACAGAACAGTCTGTTGAGGGAAAGCAGCTTGGCCCCATGGTCCACGCGGCAGGGTCCGCCTCACGCGGACCTCCGCACACGTACTCAAACTCAGCAGAGTGACCACTGGGAGCCACATGGATTCTGAGGTGTAGGAGCATCTGTGCGAACAGGGACACCCTGTTGTCATGTGTAGGGGACACTGACTGGCACCAGCCCAGTTCACTTTGCCACAGAGCAGACTTACAGGCTCCCCGAGTGTGATGTGCACCTTAGATAGTTGCAGTGGGGGGAAAGAATCTCTGGTGTAGTGATTGTGAGAGAGAGGAAGGAAGAAAGGGAGGGAGGGAGGGAGGGAGGGAGAAGAGAGAGAGAGAGAGAGAGAGAGAACTGTGGTGGTAAATTGAGAAACGCCATTTAGGAACATCTATGGCAAGCGAGTGAGTTTCCTAGAGATAGCCCACTATATTGCATGACTGCGATGGGTGCACTCTGGAGAGGCACAGCCCCAGGACTGCTTCTCACTGCTGATATGCCCTTTCTGCCATTATTACATAGCCTAATGATTCCTGGGCATCATCCCACCCTATTGGGCAAAGTTCCTGCACATCAACATGAAGACAAACTTTTCCTGAGTGAATGCTATTTAGATGAATTAACAACCTTATAGAATTCCTGGTTTGATTCAAATAATTTTAAGAAGAATATTTAAAGAGATGGTTTTAGCTGTTTTTCCAGAAAGATGTGATAAAGAATTGAGACTAGAATGTGCCCCCTCCTCATAGAATAGTAAGTAAAGGGTGCATAATAAGGAATACAATGAGCTTTCATAAACTACACTAAGGGGCTGGAGAGATGGCTCAGTCGTTAAGAGCACTGACTGCTCTTCCAAAGGTCCTGAGTTCAAATCCCAGCAAGCACATGGTGGCTCACAACCATCCGTAATGATATTTGACACCCTCTTCTGGTGTGTCTGAAGACAGCTACAGTGTACTTACATCTAATAATAAATAAATCTTTGGGCCAGAGCGAGCAGGTCTGAGTGAGCAGAGGTCCTGAGTTCAATTCCCAGCAACTACATGATGGCTCACAACCATCTGTACAGCTACAGTGTACTCATATACATAAAAATAAATAATCTTTAAAAAATAAATAAATTGCACTAAGAAAAGAAACAGGCTTGAGATGGATTTGTGATCAATGTTAAAACATCCATTCTAGGTCAGGTCCAAGGTGTGCACCAGGAGAAAGCAAGGCCATGTGAAACTGTTGCTTTGAACTTATAATGAGCTTGTAAATGAAACACTGCTTTGAACTTACTACCAACATCCCTCTGTAAGTCCCCTCTTGTGTAACATCGTATCTATGAAGTAATTTTATAAAGAACTTTTGTCTGAGAGGGTGTAAATTGACAAAGGAAAGAAATAAAGGTTGGTATTTGGGGCTCAACCCCATCCACCAAATGAATATATGTATAGCTCTGTTTGTCTACATGTACATACACATGTGTGTAGGTGTATGTGTATGTATGTATGTAAGTATGCATAAACACTTGTAGAATTGCTGAGACAGGTGGTTGGGTGGGGCCAAAGTGTGTGTGTGTGTGTGTGTGTGTGTGTGTCTATGTGAGTGTTTGAATTCTCCCCTTTTTCTTCTTCTTTCCTCTTAGGCTCACAAAGATTTAATAAACTCCAAGCCCCTCACCTGGCCAGAGAAGGGCCCTTGAGTCAGAGAGAAACTAAGCCTTTTTCCTAATTTCCTCTCCTGCTATCTGAGGGAGCAAATTACCAGAAGTCAGTGGCTTTTAGCCATGCAACAGCAAAGAGTTAAGGACAGAAGAATTGCCAAAAAGTAAACAGCTTTTTGACCACACAATCTCAACGGAATTGCCAATTGTCAAATTGACCTTTGGCCAGATCTCACATCCCTTCGCTGCCTTCCTCAGGAAACTGGGTGCCTGGGATAAGCCCCAGCAGTGAATACTGTCAGCTGGGCAGGGTCTAGAGTCAACTAGGAGACAGACCTTTGGGCGTGTCTGTGAAGGTGTTTCCAGCTAGGGTTCGTCAAGGGAGGAGGCTCTACCATAAATGTGGACGGCACCATCCCATGTGGTCCTAGACTGAAGACAGCAGGCACCAGCTTTCATCGCCTCTGCTTCCTGGCTGTGGATGCAGTGTGACCTCAAGCTCTTTCACTGGGTGCTTTGTCACAGTGACGAGAAAAATAATACAAGTATCGATGTTGAAGTTGTATTGATTCCAGTTCAGTTGGAATTGAACTTGTATTGATTGGTCATGTTGGCTATTTCATATGATATCAGCCCTTGTGGTTTAATTGTTAACCCGATACAACCTGGGAAGAGAGATTCTGAGAGTGATTGTCCATATTGAGATGCGTCATGGGTATGTTTGTAAGGGGTTGTCTAAATTAACTGATGTGGGAAGACCCAGCCCACTGTGGACGGCTCCATTCCCTAGGCTGGGATCTGGAACTTTCTATGAGTGGAGAAACTAAGTTGAGCAGAGCAAGCAAGCAGGTGAGTGTGCCTGAGCTCACTTCTCTCTGCTCGTCACCACTGTGGATACGATGTGACAAGATGTTTAAAGTTCCTACCTTGATGTCCCCACAATCATGGTCTGTGACCCGGAATTACAAACTGAAATAAACCCCTTTCTTCTGCAAGTTGCTTTTTTATTTTAACTGGATATTTTCTTTATTTACATTCCAAATTTTTCCCCTTTCCAGGCCTCCACTCTGAAACCCCCCATCCCATCCCCCCTCCCCTCCCCCTGCCTCTATGAGGGTGCTCCCCCACCCACCCACCCACTCCCTTCTTCCCACCCTGGCATTCCCCTACACTGGGGGCATTGAACATCCTCAGGCCCAAGGGTCTCTCCTCCCATACGTTGATGCCTGACAAGGCCATCCTCTGCTACATATGATATAGCTGGGTCCTCAGGTAGTACTAAGTCCAATTTTCTGAGGAACCACCAGACTGATTTCCAGAGTAGTTATACCAGTTTGCAATCCCACCAACAATGGAGGAGTGTTCCTCTTTCTCCACATCCTCACCAGCATCTGCTGCCACCTGAGTTTTTGATCTTAACCATTTTGACTGGTGTGAGGTGGAATCTCAGGGCTGTTTTGATTTGCATTTCCCTGATGACTAAGAAGGTTGAACATTTCTTTAGGTGCTTCTAGGACATTCGAGTTTCCTCACTTGACAATTCTCTGTTAAGCTCTGTTCCACATTTTTAAATAGGGTTATTTGGTTCTCTGGAGCCTAACTTCTTGAGTTCTTCGTATATATTGGATATTAGCCCTCTATCAGATATAGGGTTGTAAAGATCTCTTCAGCAAGATGCTGGGTCCTGCTTACGTATCCAGTCTGTTAGTCTATGTCTTTTGATTGGGGAACTGAGCCCATTGGTGTTAAGAGATATTAAGGAAAACTGATTGTTGCTTCCTGTTATTTTTGATGTTATTTTTATGTTTGTGTGGCTATCTTCTTTTGGGTTTGATGAAAGATTACTTTCTTGCTTTTTCTAGGGTGTAGTTTCCCTCCTTATGTTGGCATTTTCCATCTATTATCCTTTGTAGGGCAGGATTTGTGGACAGATATTGTATAAACTTGGTTTTATCATGGAATATCTTCATTTCTCCATCTATGGTAAATGAGAGTTTTGCTGGGTATAGTAGCCTGGGCTGGCATTTGTGTTCTCTTAGGATCTGTATGAGATCTTCCCAGGATCTTCTCACTTTCACAGTCTCTGGTCAGAAGTCTGGTGTAATTCTGATAGGTCTGCCTTTATATGTTACTTGCCCTTTTTCCCTTACTGCTTTTAATATTCTTTCTTTGTTTTGTGCATTTGGTGTTTTGATTATTATGGGCTGGGAGGAATTTCTTTTCTGGTCTGTAGGACCTTAATGAGACTTGTGGCCACGCCCCAGGTTCTAGCCTGACTCTGCCTAGGCAGTCACCAGCCTGCAGCCACACTCCCCGCCTCCTGGTTACCTGACCACCCAACTCTATAAATAACACCCCTCAGCGCGTGCTCTCTCTCTCCCCCGGCCCTCTTCTTTGTCTATCTCTCTGTCTCTCCATTTTCTCCCCTTTCCACGTGGTCATGGCTTTTCTTATTTATTTTCTCCTCTTTCTTTATCTTTCTATCTCTTTTCTCTTTCTGTTTTCTTAATAATAAAACATCAAAGCTATGGGCCGCCTCTTATTAAACTCGCCACACGGAGCTAGCTGGTACGCGCCGTCTGAGATTCTGCCACGCAGACAGTCTGTGAGCACAGGTAACAGGCAGAGAAATCCACACCAGAATGGCCCTGCCTTCTGCGTGACATTTCCCTGCACGCGCGCGCGCGCCCACGCGCAGAGACCCTGCGGTGGTGTGACCGCCCGCTCCCCATTGTGCTGAGGCACGCGTGCATCTTGCCTGCCTCCCCAAAACCCCATGCAGGCTCTGTGTCCGCCTGTGTCCTCTGTGACATGCAAGCCACCTTGGCCCGAGATCGAGGCCCACGTGCCGCCGGCCAGGCCTGGCATTCCCCCACCCCCCACCCCCATTCGCGCGTGCTAGGCCTCTCGCTTTCCTTTTTTTTATTCCCCACACTGGTCCAGTCTGTTTGGAGTTTTGTATGTTCATGGACATCTCTTTCTTTAGGTTAGGGAAATTTTCTTCTATAATTTTGTTGAAGATATTTATTGGCCCTTTAAGTTGGAAATCTTCGCTCTCTTCTATACCTATAATCCTTAGGTTTGGTCTTCTCATTGTGTCCTGGATTTCCTGGATGTTTTGGCTCAGGAGCTTTTTGCAATTTGCATTTTCTTTGTTTTCTATCTTCAGCCCCTGAGATTCTCTCTTCTATCTCTTGTATTCTGTTGGTGATGCTGCATCTATGACTCCTGATCTCTTTCCTAGGTTTTCTATCTCCAGAGTTGTTTCCCTTTGTGATTTCTTTATTGTTTCTATTTCTATTTTTAGAGCCTGGATGGTTTTGTTCAATTTCTTCACCTGTTTGGTTGTGTTTTCCTGTAATTCTTTAGGGGATTTTTGTGTTTCCTCTTGACCCATGTTCTTCTGTATTTCTTTAAGGGAGTTATTTATGTCCTTCTTAACATCCTCTGTCATCATCATGAGATGTGATTTTTAAACAGAGTCTTACTTTTCTGGTGTGTTGGGGGTATCTAGGGCTCACTGTGGAATAACTGTGTTCTGATGATGCCAAGAAGCCTTGGTTTCTGTTGCTTATGTTCTTGCCCTTGCCTCTCCCCATCTGGTTATCTCTGGTGTTAGCTGGTCTCGATGTCTCTGACTGTGGCTTGTCTCTCCTGCAAGCCTGTGTGTCAGTACTCCTAGAGACCAGTTCTCTCCTGGCGGGATCTGGGTATGGAGAGCTGAGGCACATGGTCAGTTCCGGGCACAGCCGGAAACGGGCAAGTTGCTTTTTTGTCAGTATGTTTATCATAGCGACACAATTGAAACTAGGACCCTAAGCAAGCAACAATGACAATGAAGAGTAGCCAGATCACCAACTTCTATCTAAATATGCTTCCAGGGCTGGAGAGATGGCCCCGCAGCTAAGAGCACTGGCTGCTCCTCCAAAGGACCCAAGTTCAATTCCTAGCACCCACATGGCACCTTGCGACAGTCTACAAGCCCATTTCCAGAGATTCAAAGCCCTCTTCTCTTCTGGCCTTTGAGGGCACCAAACATTCATTGATGCACACATATGCATGCAGACAAAATACCTGTAAACAAATACACATAAAACAAACAGCAATCCTGCTCCGTGAGTTGCTTGCAGGTCTGCTCCCTGCACTCACTGGATGTCATGACATCTGGTGTCTCAGGTCCTGGCTAAGTGCAGTGCTGGAAGGCATACAGTAGGTGGCAGTGGTGGTCCAAATGTCCAAGTTGGAAGCTAGGGACGCCTTCCCAGACTATTGAAACTGGCTCTTTGGAAAAGACCATTTCAAGGGAGGACATCTCGTAAGCCCGGCGGCACGCTGCTTCCCAGTTGCAGGTCTTCAAGAGCACAGTCTAATTTCGTTCTCCTCGGAAGCCTTGGGATGTTACAGCGTTCTGAGGTCAACACGCCATTCTCTTTTAGAAATCCAAATAACAAATAGCACACTGAAAGGTGGGCACCGTCTCCAGCGCCTTCCTCCCTGTGGAGCGGCCGCCTGGCCTCTGCAGTGAGGCCCCAGGTGGGCAAAGGTCCTGCCTGGCCCTTGTAGCCCATTCTGTGGAAAGAGAAGACGCCCAGCGTGTTTGCTGGCATGGACTCTGATGCCCGCCTGGGCCGCCAGTGCCCCCCAGAGGCAGAGCGACGTTAGCCCACGAAGCAGCGGCCTCACGTGTGTGTGCCCTGTTCTCGCTTCTGCTAGGCGCCAGCGGCTCTCGTCTCCCCGCCCTGCTCCTGGGAGACCTCTGCTTCCCACTCTGCCTTCATGTGTCCCACGTGTGTCCATGTTTCAAAACCTCCAGATTCTGGATGTTGGGGAAAACGCAAGGCATTTGTCTCTCTGACTCTGCTCTTCATTTTTCTCAGTAGAATAATCTCCCAGTCCATCCATTTTTCTTGAAAAAAAAAATGGAATTTTATTCTTTACAATTAAGGAAGCCCCCATTTAATGTGTACACCACAGGCTCCTTTCCAGTTTCTGTGCTGACAGGCATCGAGGCTGATGTAGTATCGTGGCCACGGAGAACAGAGTCACAACAAGCACTGTACAGGTATCTCTGTAGCAGGCTAACTGGAAATTCCTTGGGTAAGATGGAATGTCAAGAGAGGTTGGATTTGTTTGTTTGTTTTTTGAGACAGTCTCTCTAGGTAGACCAGGCTGGCCTTGAATGCACAGAGAGCCACCTGCCTTTGCCTCTGAAGCACAGGGATTATAAGTGCTAATAATTACTGAGTCTGGCCTGGAGTCTCAGTGTCCGTGTGTGTGTGTGTGTGTATACATATATATGTATATATACATATATGTATATAAAATATAACTTCATTCTCTTTCAAATCTTTGCTCTCTTTTTTCTTTAATTATTGCTGCAGATATGTCTGTCTGTCTGTCTTCCTGAATGTACAGATACAACTTACTCAGTTACCTGTTTTCAGGGCTGACCATGTGGTATTGGGTAACCAATTGTGCTCTTCCCTAAACAAGGACAACACAAACAAGTGGGCAGACATGCTGGAAGGTGACACCTTTAATCCCAGCACTCTGGAGGCAGAGACAGGCTGATCTCTGTGAGTTGGAGGCCAGCCTGGTCTACAGAGCGAGTTGCAAGACAGCCAGGGCTAAAAGAGAGAAACCCTGTCTTGACAACAAGAAAACAAAACCAAAAAAAAAAAAGTGGAGGAGGAGGAGCAAGAGGAGGAGAGGAGCAGAAGGAGCAGGAGGAGGAGGAGGAGCAGGAGGAGGAGGAGGAGGAGCAGGAGGAGGAGCAGGAGCAGGAGGAGGAGCAGGAGCAGGAGGAGGAGGAGCAGGAGGAGGAGGAGGAGGAGCAGGAGGAGCAGGAAGAGGAGGAGGAGGAGGAGCAGGAGCAGGAGGAGGAGGAGGAGCAAGAGGAGGAGGAGCAGAAGAAGCAGGAGGACGAGGACGACAGAAAGCTAGGAGCTGCTGAGATCGGAGGAGTGGTCTTTCCCAGGGACGGACACGCACGGGCCATTGATTTACTGACCACTAGTGTCTCTTTTGCCTGGCTGACTCGTTCTGTCTGTGCTTACGGTTTTCCCTGGGGCCGAGACCCGACCGTCAGCCGTTCAGCTGGTGAAGCTTTTCTCCCAACCTGTCTCTTTGCTCGTTTCCTCTGCTGCGTGAAGGATGCTAATTTTTTATACAATCCTGACGTTCAGTCCTTGCTATGACTCCCTGAGACACTGGGTCCCCGTCCGATAGCGTGGCTGGTGCCTCCACCTTTTAGCATTTTCTCCCATCAGTTTCAGAATTTTGGGTCTAAGGTCATTAAGGCCTTTCGTCCATTTTGAACTCATTTTTATAAAGAGGGATCTATGTGGACACTTAGCTTCCTCAGCTCCGCGTGTTGAGAAAGTCTTTGCTCAAATGACAGTTTGGGGCACTTCTGTTGACCACTGGCAGCAGTAGCTCTGTGGCTTCTGTCCTGTCTTTCAACCTGTCTCTTCCGCTCACACATTGCCGGGTTCTACACCACGGCTCTGTGGTATCATTTGAGATGAGGAGAGGTGAGGTTCCCAGCATCACTCTTCTGTCTGGACTGCTTTGGTCACCCAGAGTCTTTTGCTCGCACCTTTGCTTTATTTCTGTGGAGAAAGGCACCGCAGTCTTTACAGGGTTACACTGAAGCCGGAGGTTGCTATTGGTAACATGGCTGGTTTTGGAGTCTGTAAGGTCTTTGAAGTGCAGAACCATACACCATCCACAGAGGCACATTTGACGTCTCTCTATTTGGGCCCCTGATCTCTCTCTTGCCTTATTTCCCTGGTTGTGAGTTAAAGCTTCTATTGAATAAGAGCGGGAGCGCGGGCATCTTTATATCGTGCCAAACTTTAGGAACCGCTCTCAGCAACCCCTGTGTAACTCGGTGATGGCTATAGGTCTGCAGTATGCAGGCTTTATTGCACTGAAGCATGGTCCTTTATATAATTAGTTTCCTCAGGGTCCTCACTGGGAAGGATGTTGAACTTCATTAAGGGCCTCTTCTGCATCTTTTGAAATGATCATGTGATCAGTCCTGCCCCTAGCTTGTTCACATGTTGAATGATGTTAATTTTTATACAATCCTGATGTTCAGTCATTTATTGATGTGTTTTGAACCATCTTTGCATCCCCAGAATGAAAAACAAACTCAATCATGATATATATTTTTAAAATATGCTATTAAGCTGGCAGTGGTGGTGCACGTCTTCGATCCCAGCACTTGGGAGGCAGAGGCAGGCAGATTTCTGAGTTCGAGGCCAGCCTGGTCTACAGAGTGAATTCCAGGACAGCCAGGGCTCCGGAGAAATCCTGTCTCAAAAAACAAAACAAAACAAAACAAAAAACCCAAAATTGCTATTAAATTTAGCTTCAAAGTATTCTTTGAGTTTCTTTTTTCCTATTTCTAAAAAGTATTTATTTTTATGTGAGTGGGTCTGTCTGTGTATCGCCTGTGTGCCTGAGTCTGAACTGGCCAGAAGAGGGCGCCAGATTCCCAGAAAAGTTAGAGAGAGTTGCGAGTTGCCGTGCAGGTGCTGGGAATTGAACCCAGGTCCTCTGGAGGAGCAGTCAGAGCTCCTAACATCTGAGCCACCTCGCCAGCCCCTTATTGGGAACACCTGTGTATTTGTGTATCATGGGAATTATTAGTCTACAGTTTGCTTCTTTGTTGTGCCTTTGTCCTGTCTGGGGATCAAGATGGCACTGGCTTTGTAGAGTAGTGCTTTTGTATTTACTGGTCAGCTTTGTGGGGTGTGGGTGATAATTCTTTCAGAGTCTGATAGAATTCAGCCGTGGATCTGTCTGGCCCTGGGCTTTTCCTGGTGTCAGGAGATTTTTTTTTTTAATCATCATTGTTCATTTTAGATCTGCTGAGATTGTTTATATTTTCTTGATTACATTTTGGCAAGTCATACATACATACCGAAGACTTCAGCTATTTCTTTTAGATTTCCCAGATTTTAAATATATACATTTTAAAAAATATTCCTTAAAGATCCTGCGGGTTTCACAAGCACGCATTAGTGCCCCTCTTCGTATCGTCTGGGTCTCCTCTGCCTCTTGATTAGTTTGGCTAATGCCTGGTCATCTTGTTTGTATTTCCAAAGAACCAACTCTGTTTACTTGACCCTTTGTTCTCAGAGTCTCTCTGTGTCTCCTCGGCCTCTGCCGCCCTTCATCTCCCCACAGGTTTTGTGGGACAGCTTGCTCATGTTTTTCTAAGCCCTTGAGGTGCGTAATTGAGTTTTGATTTATTTTGGACAAGGTCTCACGTAGCCCTGTCTGCTTTCAGGCTTACTAGTACCTAAGGAGGACCTTGAACTCTGATCCTCCTGCCTCTGTCCATAGCGAGAGTGTAGTGAGCATGACCTCCGATTTATGTGGCCCTCCCATCAAACTCAAAGTTTCCTCTTTTCTTTTTTCTCTTTCTTTGTTTCTTCCTTCCTTCTTTCTTTTTTCCTTTATTTCTTTTCTTTTTTTAAATATATTTTTATTGACTATAATCTTCATTTACATTTCAAGTGGTAAAACCTTTCCAGTTTCCCCCCTCCCCAAAACCCCTCTTCCCACTCCCTGCCTCCAAGTATATGCCCCTCCACCCGACCCACTCCCACCCCCCCCTCAATTTCCCCTTGTTGGGGCATCTATTTAGCCTTCACCTGACCAAGGACCACTCCTCCCACTGATGCCCAACAAGGCATTCCTCTGCCACATTTTTGGCTGGAACCATGTGTGCCCCTTGGTTGATGGCTTAGTCCCTGGGAGTCCTGGGGCATCTGAGTGGTCAACATCTGTTCTTCCTGTGGGGCTGTAAACCCATTTAGCTCCTCCGGACCACCCTCCAACTCCTCCATTGGGGACCCCACTCCCAGACCAATGGTTGGCTGCTAGCATCTGCCTCTGTATGTATAAGGCTCTGGCAGGGCCCCTCTGAAGACAACCATGGCATGCTCCTTTTGATATGAGCTTCTTGCCGTCCATAGTAGTGTTGGGTTTTGGTGACTGTTTATAGGGTGGATCCCCAGGTAGGGCAGTCTCTGGGGGGCCTTTACTTCAGTCCCTACTCCACACTTTGCCTCCATTATTGCTCCTATAAGTATATTGGTCCCTTTCTCAGAGGAACCCAAGAACCCCCACTTCAGTCCTCCACCTTCTTGAGCTTCCTGTGGTCTGTGAATTGTAACTTGTTTATTTTGAGCTTTTGGGCTAATATCCACTTATCAGTGAGTGCATCCAATGTGTGTTCTTTTGTGACTGGGTTACCTCGCTCAGAATGACACTTTCTAGTTCTATCCATTTGCCTAAGAATTTCATGAATTCATTGCTTTTAATAGCTGAATAGTACTCCACTGTGTATATATACCACAGTTTCTGTATCCGTTCCTCAGTTGAAGGACATTTGTGTTCTTTCCAGCTTCTGGCTATTGGGAAAAGATCTTTACCAATCCTACATCTGATAGAGGGCTAATATCCAATATATACAAAGAACTCAATAAATTAGGCTCAAGAGAGTCAAATAACCCTATTAAAAAATGGGGTACAGAGCTAAACAGAGAATTCTCAAGTGAGGAAACTCGAATGGCTCTAAAGCACCTAAAGAAATGTTCAGCATCCTTAGTTATCAGGGAAATGCAAATCAAAACAACACTGAGATTCCACCTCACACCAGTCAGAATGGCTAAGATGAAAAACTTAGGGGACAGCAGATGCTGGAGAGGATGTAGGGAAAGGGGAACACTTCTCCATTGTTGGTGGGATTGCAAGCTGGTAAAACCACTCTGGAAATCAGTTTGGCGATTCCTCAGAAAATTAGACATAGTACTACCTGAGGACCTAGCTATACCACTCCTGGGCATATACCCAGAAGATGCTCCTACATGTAATAAGGACACATACTCCACATGTTCATAGCTGCCTTATTCATAATAGCCTTTATTTCTTTTCAAGACAGAGTTTCTCTGTGTAGCCCTGGGTGTCCTGGACCTAGCTCTGTAGAGCAAGCTGGCCTAGAACCCAGGTATCTGCCTCCTGAGTGCTGGGATCTAAGATGCGTGTCACTTGCTGGGTTCTCAAACTCAGGCTTTTAATGGGAGGCAAGCACTGTACCAGCTGAGTGACGTCCCCGGCCAAGTCCTAGTTTTTTAACTTAAGTGTTCATACCTCGTCTCTCTGAATTTATTGCCTTCGTTGTATTCTGAAGGCTGGCCTCAGATTTGGGCTCCGGCGTGTGCCTCCAGGCCTGGCTTTCTGCTTTCTGGAGGGTGGGGCTGGCCAGAGTCAAGACTGACTTTGAGTTTCAGCATCTGAACAAGCAACCCGGAAGAAACAGAGGCTCACGCCACACTTGTCCCGGTCTCCAACTCTGTCGGCCTCTGATCCTGACTAACGCGTTCCTCACTCGTTCACTGGGTGTGCATCCTTTTCTTTGTTTTCGGTACACACCTTATCAGATAGCAGATGTGTCTGGCTGCTTGTAACACAGACCAAACCTAAAAAGCCTACAGGGCCAAACCATAGAAAGTTGCCAGGCAGTGGTGGCGCACACTTTTAATCCCAGCACTTGGGAGGCAGAGGCAAGTGGATTTCTGAGTTTGAGGCCAGCCTGGTCTACAGAGTGAATTCTAGGACAGCCAGGGCTACACAGAGAAACCCTGTCTTGAAAAAAAAAAGTGACTGGCAAGGCAGGGCCTGTGGGTGCATCTGGAAACTTGGTTTTCTGGAGACTTCCAACTGCTGAAAGCAGCTCACACCCATACAGGCTTTAAGATGTTTTTACCCAATTCTAAAAACAAACAAACAAACAAACAAAAAAACCCACCAGCTCATTGGGTTAGGACCTCCTTGCATTTGCACGCTAATTGGGAGACCCGATGGGTTCTCCTGTTCAGATTTGATTCGTTGCTTTCCGTAAGATGCTTTCTCCTATGCATATGGGCACTTACGCTAGGGGACAAACATGGTGGGCTGTGCTGAACTGGGAGCCGGGAAGCCGGGATCTGGCAAAGCTCTGCTGCCTGTGTGAGGCTCTGAGGAGCTTCCTGGTAGACAACCTTCAGCTGATGGGGCTCTTCTGACAGAACTGGGTGATGGGCTGGTCTTGGAAGGGTGAGGCTGTTGCGTAGTCTGGGTGCCTTGGTTTTCAATCAGACCAATGAGGGGCTTATCTGTCTGTGGATCCGGGTCCTGATACACCTATCCCCATTCACCGCTAGCTCCGCCTTCTCAAATACAACTGTTTTCCTGAGTTTTAAAGAGCACGCGCTAGGTATCTTTCAGCCTGGGCATTTCACACGTTAGCAGTATAAGGTCTCATTTCCTTCTGGCTGGTTGTGATTATACTCTGTGATCTCGTCTTTGATCCAAGATCGGTCTAGGAACATACTGTTTGCATTTAACTTCCGAACAGTTGAAAGAGGGAGGCTACATTTTTATTATGTATGCGCACAATTTTAATGGACTGTGATGAAAGCCATGGTTGCTAAATTCTTCTCAGCAAAAATGTGGCTCTTTAGAGTCAAGCACCATCACTTTATGCAAATCTCTCACAAAAAAATATTGCAAGCCACGCTGACCTGGAACTTGTGATCCTCCTGCCCCTGACTAGCAAGTAGCTGGGATTACAGGCCTGGCCATCTTCATTATTTTTATGACCTTCTCCTGGCGTTTCAAAGGCCTCCTCCTGTACGCCATGCATTCCTCCGCAGTACTGGGGCCGGAATGTCCAGGAGTAGACATTTCCAGACCCGGGGTCATCACCTACTCTGTGCCTCCCCATCTTTCCCTCCCTTTGGCTCACAGCCCAGACACCCTGTTTGATGCAGCACGAGGGAGTCTACACACACATTTTCAGAATGCCTTCAGTCTGCCCCAGCCCCCCACCTCCCCCCCACCCCGCCTACTTTTCCCACCTGACCATCAACCTTCCTTCAAGGCCCTCCACAACCCACTGAATCAGAGGCTGGGTCAAGGCTGGGTTGAAAGCTCTGCGTGCACAGTCCTGGGGCTGTGCTCCGGGGGTCTTGTCTCCTGGCTGAGCTGTGAGTCTTCCCAGGCGGAAGGCTCTTGTTATCAGCAGCCTGGTCCTCCATTTTGTGGAAAGCTGGGTTTGTCTTGTTCTTTTCCCTAAATGTATTTGCATTTGAGGTGATTTATTTCTGTACTTGCTAGTCGCCGTGAACTGCTGTCATTCCAACGCCGCAACCCATTTTTACACGAACAAGTCCTTGTCATGTCTGAACATAGCACTCTGACATCTCCATAGCAACCAGCCGCAGGATGCTGTTGCTGGGTGGCTCTGGGGGTCCAGGTTGTCTCCATGGTAGTTGTGCTGTTCCTGCTCCTTATGTGGAGGGCTACACCCCAGTCATTCCTGGACACAGACCTGCGGCCACCCTCTGCCCTGACAGATGCCCACACAGTCCCGCGTTCCTTCCTCAGCCACCCACCGTATCTGACTGGGTGTCAGGCACTTCAGCACGCTCCCCAGCCCCACACGGACATCCCGGACTCAGGGAGGCCAGCACCGGGCAGCCGAGGGAGACGACATTCAACAGAGCTCCTCCCAGCAATAAAAATGAGTGTGAGTCAAGGCGTCGCTTAATTGTGGCAGCTCACGCACAGCCTGTAGCTCAAAGTCTATCCAGAAGCCAGAGGCAACGCTGCTGGAAGTTGGAAGAACGAGGGGGGTTCACCCAGGAGCCAAAGAAGGATAAGTCCGAGCCACAGAGTGTGGACAGCAGAAGAAGCAACAGGGACAGGAGCAAGCTGTGAGGGAGGTGCCAGGACAGCCACGGGCCACCACGTGGACCGCGTGGTCACGGGCCACCACGTGACCCACCACGCGGACTGCACCGTCCACCACGCGAACGGCACCGTCCACCACGCAGACCACGTGGTTCACCACGCAGACCGCACCGTCCACCACGCAGACCGCGCCGTCCACCACGCGGACCTCACCATCCACCACGCAGACCGCACCGTCCACCACGCAGACCGCACCGTCTACCATGCAGACCACGTGGTTCACCACGTAGACTGCACCGTCCACCATGCAGACCGCACCGTCCATCATGCGGACCACGTGGTTCACCACGCAGACCACACCGTCTACCACACAGACCGCACGGTCCACCACGCAGACCACACCGTCCACCACGCAGACCACACCATCTACCACGCACACCGCACCCTCCACCGCGCGGACCGCACCGTCCACCACGCGGACTGCAGCGGCCTTGTTCTCCTTGCAGCTGCATAAATGCTGCGCAGACCTAGTGAGCAGCTGCAGACAGAGTTGAGGCCGCAGGGCAGACATGCCTGGGAAACCCCGGCTAAGGTACCCAGGCTCTTCCCTGCCATTTTGATCTCATTTTGACCTTGTGCTTGTGAGTTTAAGGTGTATCGGTCAGCATTATCTCAAGGAATGAACAAGTGTTTTCTCAAACAAAGCCATACAGCTCTTTTACACTTCGACTCTGAAATGCCTCCCAAGGGGTCATGTGTTAAGGGTGAGGTCACTGCTCCGTGGATCCAAGGACGCCATCAGTGACGACTCCACGGGTGGATAGAAAGTTAGCAGTATTGGGAGGCGACGGGGACTGTAGAGGCTGAGGTCTGGCTGGAAGAAGCAGGTTACTAAAAGCATGTCGTAGGGCTGGAGAGATGGCTCAGCGGTTAAGAGCACTGACTGCTCCTCCAGAGGTCCTGAGTTCAACCCACAATAACCACATGGTGGCTCACAACCATCTGTAATGGGATCTGATGCCCTCTTCTGGTGTGTCTGAATGCAGCTACAGTGTACTCATTATTATTATTATTATTATTATTATTATTATTATTAATAATAATAATAATAATAATAATAATAATAGAGGTTCTATCTTAGAACGCCTCCTCCCTGCCCCTCTGTCCCTCCCCTCCGGTGGCCTCAGCGTTGTCACGTGACCAGCCTCCTATGACTGGATCCTGCTGTCTCCACGCCCTCCCATCTGGATTCTGATTTGCTGGCATTGTGCAGCCCTGAGGTGTGTTCTTTTAGAGTTCTTTCTTACATTTAGTGCTAGAGTCTGCCCTTGGATTTCTAGTTTTAACTATTTGTGTCTTCTGCTTTTCTTAGACTAGCAGAAGTCAGGGTATCTGCCTCACCTCTATACAAGAATTAGATCAACACCTCAATATAAAAGCATAAACTATAAAACTATCGGATTAAAAAAACAGGAGTGGGGCTGGCTACTCGGCCAAGTGACAGCCACGCAAGTGTAAGGACCTGGATTTGATCCCCAGAACCGACAGAGAAAAGCTGTTTTATTCCTCTTCCTACTTTTCTGTTGTTTTAAAAAGCAAAAATCCCAACATCCAATCTTACTAGAAGAAGACTCAGGAGCCAGGTGCTGGGTGAAAGGCTTAGAGGCGGAGAAAGCACCCAGCTCACCTTCCCACACCGCTGATGTTCCGGAAGGAAACCGCTCCTTCTCCACGCTCTAAGTACCATCCAGTACCTCCGGGCCCATCCAGTACCTCCGGGCCCATCCAGTACCTCCGGGCCCATCCAGTACCTCCGGGCCAGCGTCCCTCCTTCCGGTTTACTTACTGTCAGCTTGACCTCCGGTTGACTTCATTTAGATCTTGGACTAAAGGTGTGTGCTAGCCACCCGATAAGGCTTTTCCAGTTTACAGTGTGATCAAACATCCTGCAACACGGTTCTCTAATTTATTTAGTCACTTTTATCTTATATATTTTTAAAGTTTTTACTTTTGATTACGTATGTGTGGGTTTGTATGCACGAGTGCATGTGCCAACAAAGGCCAGAAAACGTGTCAGGTGCGCCGGGCTGGGTCTACGGGTGGTTGTGAGCCACCGTGAGCGCTGTGCACGGACCTGTAAGCATGTGTGCTCTCAGCCCCTCCTCCAGCCATTTCTTTTTTTTTTTTTTTTTTGGTTTTTCGAGACAGGGTTTCTCTGCGTAGCCCTGGCTGTCCTGGAACTCACTTTGTAGACCAGGCTGGCCTCGAACTCAGAAATCCGCCTGCCTCTGCCTCCCAAGTGCTGGGATTAAAGGCGTGCGCCACCACCGCCCGGCCTTCCAGCCATTTCTTCAGCCCCAACTTTTCAGACTTTTCTCTGGCTCTTTTCTATTCCTCTTTCTTACATTATTCTCTTTTAACTTACTCTCCTTTCTCTGTGTGCACCTTTAATTTTTTTAGGGGTGTGTGTGTGTGTGTGCTCATGCATACATACAGTTGTATGTTCCGATACCTGAGGAAGGTTTCAGATCCCCCGAAGCTAAGTCACAGGCAGTTGTGAGTCACCCAGCATCTCACCCAGTATGGGTGCAATAACGAACCTGGGGCCTGTGCAGAGCAGTAGGCACTCCTAACTGCTGAGCCATTTCTCGGACCTTCCTCTGAATCCGTTTTACAATCCCATTCTTTTATTATTGTTAGGTTTACCCTTATTTTTTCTTAACTTATTCTACATTGATTTTGCTATTTTATTTTCTATAGTCATTGGTAATGTGGCAGTTCTCTCTCTCTCTCTCTCTCTCTCTCTTTCTCTCTTTCTCTCTCTCTGTCTCTCTGTCTGTCTCTCTCTGTGTCTCTTTTACAGGGTTTCTCTGTGTAGCTCTGGCTGTCCTGGAATTCCCTCTGTAACCAGGCTGGCTTTGAACTCAGAGATCTACCTACCCGTGCCTCCCAAGTGTGGGTTCTTCCTGCCCTCGTGGATTGTGGGCAAAGGGAACAGAGATGACAGACGGGGTTCGGAAGCCCTGGGAGTATTATGATGAATAAGTCACGCTGGCACCAGCTGCACAGAGTCAGACCAACTACACTTTGGGTGATTCAAGACTTATAAAGTTTTGGGGGACGGTGTGTAGAAACATCCAGGGTTGGCAAAGGTCATTGGCTGAGGGCTTAGGGTACCAAAATGCCTCATTAATCTGGGGAAGATTTCAGGAGAAAGAAATCTAACTAAGGTTACATGGCATTCCTCAGGGAGAGGCAAGTAGGGGAGCTTAGAATTCCCCACACAAAGTCAGAGAAGGAGAAGATCAGCGAATGAAGGGGGCCTTCCTTATGTGCCGAGCTCAGAGGCTATTCGGTCATGGTGGACTTCTTCCTCTCTTTGAATGGTAGACTGAGCTCCCAGATGCGGTTGGTTGCTAATTAGGTTTTCATCTAGAACTGACTCATGGACTAAGAAGGAAACCCAGGAGTATGACGAAGCCAACTTTCCTCCACGTTCACACCTCTTCAAACTGTGCCAACATGGGAAGATGCTTAAAGGACCAGAAAAAAGAAACCCAAACGTCTGGTTTTAAATCATCAGTGATGAAAGAGGATTAAACTGAATAAAGCAAAGGGAGTCAGTTCAGGGCCAGGCCTAGAGGTTCAGCAGGAAACTGATTCTGAAGAAATGAAAATCGTAGACATGGGAACATTGGAAACTCACGGGAAAATATGGTGGGCAGCGCGGTTGGCAGGCCAGCAGGAGGAATCCTAGGTGTTAAAGGCAAGGGGAGAGAGCTGTCATTCACATCACAAGGGGGAAACCTTCCTCACCATCTCTAGGACCTCTGGGATATATTAGGAGCCTGAAGCTGGGAACCAAGATACAGTCTGAATGCACAGAAGGCTAGTCGATAAAACGATAGCAGGGAACATCCAAACCTGGGGAAGGAAAAGGACATCCAAGGACATGAGACACCCACATGTGAACGGCAAGAGCCACGTTTCTCTCGTGGACACGGCCTGGTGTTTTTAAGCTGTGAAAGTAAGAGGGGGACTATTTCAGAAGGGGACAGGAGCCAGTGGAGGGGACCAGAGAAAAGGTGGGGGAATCTGAGCAGTGTACCTTACAACACACATAAAAATGCCGAAAATAAGGCCATTCTGTGAATCTAACATATGTCAATGAAAATGTTTAAAGGAAAGAAAAGCTATGCAACGTGGACAAAAAGAAGCAAAACTGCCTTTGTTCGCATACAGTATAAGTATTTTTTTTGAACACCCCAAAGAATCTTCCCCAAGAAGTGTAGGGTGTTGGAACAAGCTAGCAGTCACAGCGGTCTGCAGACAAGGTTAACACAAGCCAGTTGCTTTCCTACATTCTGACCATGAACCAGGAGTCCTCCCTCCCTCCCTCCCTTCCTTTCTCTTTTAGACAAAGTCTCACTGTGTAGCCCTGGCTAGCCCGGAACTTGCTTGTAGACCAGGCTGGCCTTTAACATACAGAGACCTGCCTGTCTCTGCCCCGTGAGTGTTGGGATTAAAGGTGTGCACCACTACTCCTGGCTTGAACAATTGGAGTTTAAAATTTAAAATACAATAAAACAGTACATCACCCCAAAATTTAGGTATAAATGTAGCCAAATGTGTATATGATCTCTGTAAGAAGAACTAGAATGTCTAAGGAGAGCCAAAGCGCTGAAGGAACAAGGAGACACTTGGTGCTCATGGATGGGAAGTCTATCGGCCTAGAGGTCACTCCCAGAAAGTTATTTTGTGGATATCAGAGAAACAATTCCAAGGCTTTGTTTGTTTATTTATTTATTTGTGTTTGCGTATGTGTATGTGTGCAGGTGTTGTAGAGTCCAGAAGAGCACATCAGATCTGCAAGTGGAGTGACAGGTGGTTCTGAGTTACTGTATGATGCTGGGAATCTATCTCAGATCCTCTACATGAGCAGCCAGCCACACACACACACGCACACACACACACACACACACACACATACTCACGCATACGCACACGTGCACATGCATACACATTCGCACACACACATGCATGCACACACGTGCACACATGCACATGCATACACACTCGCATACACAAACCACACACACACACACACAAACACACTCCCCTCACAAAGAACTTGTGCCCAACATATCTAACAAACTCAAATTCGCATTTAAGACACCTCCTGTTCTAAAAATATGGGGAAGACTTAAAACTGACTAAAGAAACCCACATAAAAAGATGTGCATCACCAGTGACCCCACCAGTGTCCCCAGAAAAATGATAACTGAATCCACAGTGGTGTGCTGCTACTCAGGGTTGTTATGAGGGACTAAGACTCCAAGACTTGTAGTGCCAACTGCTGCGGGAGTCTGGAGGCATGAAGAGCCCATACGCTGCATGCAGAAATAAGGAGCTGCCCTTGGAGAGCATCTAAGATGTTTCAGTAAAGTGCACACTTTCCTCATGGGGTGGCAGGCAGATCGTATGGTATTCACCCGAGAGAAATCAAATACATCTCTACAGAGATTAGTAATTACATGTAACTACTAACTAACCTGAAAGCAACTCAAATGGCCATGGAGAATGAAGGTGCACGGTCTCAGAAGGGTACCCAGCTGTGCCCACAGTGACTGGGCACAGCAAGAGTGGGTTTTGAAATCTTGCTGGATGCAGACATCCAGACACGAAGTCCAGGACTAGGGACATCCAGATAAGACTTGCTTTGTATCAAGTTTCTTTACTAGTGCGACACTAATAATTTGGGCTATTGCAGCAAGAAAGGACTGCTACCTCACGGAGTGGATAGCACCCAAGGGTGCTGCTAGCTCCATGGGAACCAGACGGAGCTAGCCTGAGATGAACACTGGTCTAGCACAGTGCAGGCCTGGGTGGGGGACGGTGTCAGACCATGCTTGAGAGAACCCCTACCTGATGTCATAATGCTCAAGCAAGGCATAGCACTCCTGAGACCACTTCTGAGACAACCCCAGACATCCGGAGACCGCAGGCTCCACTAAGAGGAGCGTAAGTAGTGGAGAAATGGAAGAGAAAGAGAACCAGAAGGATGTGGGCACAGTGAAGAGAGGCAGAGCTGGAGACTCGAGGGTAGTGGGGAACAGACTGACGTGAGTAGCCGGTGATGCCGCCTGAGACCATGATGGGGTCCTGGCCACGTCTGGGTCCAAGGCCCTGTAGCAGCAGGAGTCTGTTACCACCAGGGGCTTGGTCTGAGAGCTGGCCTTACCATTCGTTTCCCTGCTGTGGTGTGGACCAGAGAGAGATACCCTCCTCACCTCTTACTACCTGTGGCGGGCAGCAGACCTGGCCCTGGGGACATGAGAGCGGGCCCTGCCCTTCACCAGCCTCAGCGCTCCGGAGAACAGGCCCTGCACCTTGCCTAGAGCAAGCAGAGATGACCCTGGTGCTGGAGGCGTGGGCAGGCTGCTGGCCAAGGCTGGGAGTGAGTGAGTGTGGGAGGACTGGCTCTTCTGCCACCTGTCTGCCGGGCACTGACATGGGCAAGGCGCCTACAGCACCTACAGCAGGCAGGAGAGCGGGCACTGAGGTCACCAGGGCAGGGGAGCAGGCCCTGAACCTTACCTGGACAACTCGGTAGAGCTGACTCTGAGGGTGTGAGTGCGCGAGAGCTGGCCCTGCCTCTTGTCTGCTGGGTGACTTTCACAACAAGATTTTTTTTTTCTCTCTTGGGAGAAGGTTGCAAAGGTGGCGGGCAGGTACGAAGGGACAGGGAGGTGAGTGGGATTACGGTACATGTTGCAAAATTCACAAAGAACCAATAAAAAGTTTAAAAAGAAAAAAAAAAAGCCCGATCTGTGTCCATCTGTTGATGAGGCTACAGAAGGTGCCGGCTGGACCCTCTATGGGGCTATGGGAATTGTGACAAATGCTGTCGACTCCCGGCTGGACCCTCTATGGGACCATGGTAACTGTGGCGAATGCTCTCGACTCCAGGGAGCCTGGACTCACCTGGGAGACGGGCTTCTGTGCATGCTATAGGGGATTATCTAGCTTTGTGACTGATCCGGGGAGATGCATCTTAACTGTGGGTGGGACGGGGATCCCAGGGCGTGTAAGTGGTTAAGGGAGCTGAGTCAGTGAGCGTCTTCTGCCTCTTTGCTTCCTGATAGCGGGGTCCACCGTGACCGGCTGCTTCGAGCCCCGTGGCTTTGACTTTCCAGCCACGGTGAACTGTCCCTTGAACTGTGAGCTGACCCAAACCTTTCCCCACTAAGCTGCTTTTGACAAATGATTGTTATCACAGCAGCAGAAGAGAGGACTGAGACACTAACACATCACTACAGGCAATGGGGTCTTCACAACAGGAACCAGCTCTTGGGGTTCCCCCGAGCAGTCACGGAGCCAGGCCTGTGAAAACCTCCAGTGGCTCACAGCGCCTGTGCCCACCTCCATCCTCATGGGTCTCTCACAAGGACACAGTGACTGACTAAACAATAAACCAGGATGACCCTGAGGTCCTTAAAGTGATCACCTCAACACGAATCCCTTAGACTTTACATCTTCAGAGGACAGTGGGGCTGCAGGGTTCCGTGGTGTATGGAGGACACTTCAGCTCACTACACCAGTGTCATTGAGGGCTCTCCTGACTTCTTATGCTTGCAGATTCCTGCCATCCTGCCTTACCTGGTCACTTCCACTGGCTACCAGCGTCTCCCCTGGGACATTTGTGCACTCTGCCCCACAAAGCAGCTGCATTTTCAGTAGGTCACTGGAGTACTACGTCTTCTTTCTAAATCCTCTTAGAGTTTCCACTATCAACAAAAAGCCCTCCTGAAGACCCCACCCCTAGCTTGGCCACATCCCTCTGCTCCCCACGCCATCGCCATCTGCACTGACTCTCCTGTGCCTCCCTCCATGCAGGGCCAGGCCCCTGTCTGCAGTTTGTTCATTTGACTGAGTTCTGTGCTTGCAGATCTTCCTCCCTCTGGATAGCTCCGAGCAGTCACACCAGGAGGGCTGCTCAGCGACAGGCTGTGTGACAGGAAGCCTGGGTCAGAGTGCTGTCTACTTCCCTGGCTTGATGACATGCACCGTTGCCCGAGTAATTCATCTGCTACGGGGCTCCACAGCTCAGTGAGCTTCCACAGGACACAGAGACGGGTGCACTGTGCTCACCCCCGATTTCCAGGGTCCCCAACTCTGCCTGGAGCACAGCGATGGCCAATAGGTGCTTCTTGAAGGGACATGCAGATAGAAGCAGAGACTGCCCTTGAAGAGCCCGGGTGAGAGATGGAGAGCCGAGCTTTCGCCTTAGGCCATGTTTCAAGTTCCTTTATAACACATAAATATACCACTAAGATGGCCATTATTTTAAAATATGTGAATACAGAATTAAACAGGTGAAACAAAAGCAATTACCTTCTGTATTAAAGTCATATAAGTCTACTGTACACTCAGACTGCATTGCTCAATTTTTACAGAAAGAAAATTGGTGTTTACCAAGCCGATGTCATTGGGCAGGATGACATTTTTAGTGTAAAAGACTGGTGTGCTGCGCGTGGGTGGGAAGGGTGCAGAGTATGTGGAGGACCGGAACAGCATCTGCTCCTCCCAGTGACCGGAAGGGAAACTGTGAGGTTACTTAGGATGGAGACAACTGCAGAAAACCTTCAAGATGGGAGCAGGGACCCTGCTGTTGTTTTATTTGTTCCAATTGGTACTACTAGAAAGCTACCCATTTCCTAAGTGTGACTAGGAAGCAGCTGTTCGTGTCTACTGTGTCCCATGCTGCTGACCTGGTGGCCAGTGAGCGCGCCAGGCAGCCTGCACTGGCCCCAGGGGCCTTGGCAGCCCCCGGTTTTTGTTTTTGTTTTTTTTTTTTTTGTAGTCTCTCCCTTCAAGGCTGAACAGGGCTGAGCAGGGCCGCAAAAGATTGTGTTGCTAGCTCAGGACTGCCACCTGCTGCTGACGGCTGGAAGCACAACCGCAGGGTCCCTGTGGACAGAGGACGAAGGCAGAGAGTAATCAGTACTGGGAGATGGTGTGCATCCGGGGACACAGCACGTGGGGCCTGTACTGCAGCAGGCACTGCCTGAACTTCCGCGTTACGGACAATCCCCAGGTACAGCATTCCTGACTCAGCATGTGCCCAAGCACAAAGGCATGTCTCACCTTTCCTCAAAAACTCCTACTGCCAACTCAGAGGTCTGCTCCTTCACCTCGTGCCCCCTCGGGGTAAGCGCCAGCAGACACAGAGGGGCGCTCCTTGACCTGGTGCCCAGTGGTTGGTCTCTGGTAAAATCCAAAGACTTGACTTTTTTAAAGAAAAAGATAATCTTAATGTTTACTTTTGTTCTAATTAGCTTAACGCATCGGAGGGCTCCACCGTGGCATCACTCCGTCGGGCTTGAATCAAGCCCCCCGCCCCCCGCCCCATTGCGTTCCTCCCCAGCCTTCCCACCCTCTGCCCGCTGTGTGCTGCTTTTCCACTTTCAGACCTTTGCCCCAACTCTAAGTTTCCACAAACAAAGATGTGTAATATTTGTCTTTCTGTGTCTGGCTTGTTTTGCTTAATGATCCAGCTCCGATAACTTCCTGCAGAGACATGATTCTAGTCTTGTGACTAGAACTCCGTCTGCCGTGCACACGTTTTCTCATTATCAGGGTGGTTACGGTTGATTTCTTATCTTGACTATTATGAATAGTGTCACAATAATCAAGGACGAGCAGCTGGATCTCTGGTGTGGAATATGAGATTCCTTCAGGGATGTACCCAGGAGGTATAGCTGGGTCATTCAACAATCCGGTATTTAGTGTTTTAAGGAATGTTGACCTCTTTTCATGGTGGCCTTACTACTTTACATTCCTAACTATACAAGGGTCCCTTTCCCTGCATAACCTACGTCATTAAAAACACAAAGAAAAACAAAACAACAAAAAACCCCAGTTAATCTGAATAGAGATGGAATCTCTCATGTAGTTGTTTGGTTTTATGGGTTTTTGTTTGTTTTTGTCAGAGACAGGATTTCTCTCTGCACTACAGGTTAACCTTGCAATCCTCCTGCCTCAGCCTCTCAGGTGCTAGGGTTCCAGGAGTAAACCACCGTGCCGGTAAAGGTCTCCCTGTGTAGACCTGGGAGGCCTTGTCTTGAACTCCTCCCTCAGTCTTCCACATGCTGGAATTACACCCTGGCCCCTGGTTAGTGCTCCTGAAGCTGCTTCCTGTCTACCAAATGGAGCCTTTTCCTTACCACTGGCAGAGGGACAAATGGCTCTCACTGGTGCCTATTAGCGTGTATTACCTACATGCTGGGCACCAGGATCCCTGCTTTCCAAGCACCTGTTCCACATTTCAGAGTCCATGTTAGCATCCTAGGCCTTCTCAATGCCTCCCCTTCCCTAAACATTTCCAGCCTCCTGGCTCTCCCCCAGCTACATCTTCTCCTTACAGCCCTGCAGTTTCAGCAACACTTACTTCCATTCCCTCCTTCCTCTGTCTGTCTCTGTCTGTCCCCCCCCCCTTCTCTCTTTAGATGTCTCTGCCTGTTCTCGCTCATATCTATAATAAATGCCTTGCCCTCAACCACACCAGGGGGTGGTCCACGTCATCAGATCATACACACAGCAGATGCTGCTTCTTTGCATCGGCGATGGCAAGAGACACACATTTTATATAGTGACAGGTTATTTGTATTCTGAGAAGTGTGTCTGTTCTGGTCCTTAGACCACATATAAGGTTAATTTTTCTCATTAAGTTCCTTACATATTCTATGTATTTACTCCATCAGATAAATGGCTGGCACGAGTATCGCCTTTACTGTCTGGCACTCTTACAGTCGGAGCAACTAGTCATAATCAGTCAAGTCCTGCTCTTGCTTCAAGTGTTGGAATCCTGTTTAATCTGTCAGCAACACACTTGGAGTCTTTCCTCTGGTCCTCTCAGAATTCCAGGTCACCCTTTAAAGTCTTTAGTGCACTGAGTAAATTGTTGTATAGGGTGAGAGCTGGGCATTTCCAATCTTTGACAGTTTGTGAAAACTTGACTAACGAGGAGCGGGTTTCCAGCCCTGCTGCGTCCCAACGGGCTGTGTGTCTGTTCTAAGTCACTCCCATGCTGTTTTGTTAACTATGACTCTGATTATTTGGAAACTGTGTGATGAACATCCAGCAATGCTACTGTTTTTTGGGGGTTTGTTTGGAGTCTCTGTGCTTCAGAGTGAATTTTATGATTTTTTTTTTCCATTTCTGTAAATACTGCTTTGGTATTTTGATGGGGAACTGCATCCAATGTGATAATTTTTGGTACTATGTAACAATCCTTATTTTCTTTACCAGTGGACACAGAGATCTTTTTATGCCTCCAGTTTCATTCTTCGACATTTTATGAGTTTCATTATAAAGATGAGGTTTAACCCTAGGATTTTATCTTTTTGGTGTTTTTTGTGTTTGACTGTCTCACTGTGTAGACCAGGCTATTCTTAAACTCAGAATCCCCTGATCCTCAGCCTTCTAAATGCTGGAATTAGAAGCCTAGGGTTTTTGTTTTTTGTTCTTGTTGTCTTTAGGCTATCATGAGTTGGTTTTTTTTCTGCCTGTTTTCCCCTCAGTAGCTTGATAGCTCATCAGAAACGCTACTATGTGCTGTATGCTGCTACTTTGCTGAACTTACTGGTTCTAAGCCTCTTGGTGGAGACTTTCAGAGAGAAGCGTCCGCACACAAGGGTACTTAGATTTCCTTGCCTGCTTCTACTCTTCCCTTGAATTTTACAAAAAAAAAATCTGAGGAGTGCGGATATTAGATCTTTAGACGTCTCGGGAAAGTCACCAGTGAATCCCAGGTTTTGCGGGGAGACTTTATGACTGGGTTGTTGTTGAACCTTCATTGCTGTTCCCTCGACCTGTTTCTCTTCGGTCTCAGAGGAAGTGGCGACAGGTACTCCTAATGACACTTGCTTCATCTAGGAGTTGGGTTTTTAAAGATGTCTGTGATCTCTTCCCCAGCTTTATAAACCAAAGTATTTTTAGAATGAAACTCATAACTGTGGTGGTTTGAGTAAGAATGCTTAGTTGCAGGGAGTGGCAGTACACGGGAAGGATTAGAAGGCGTGGCCTTTGTAGGATGTGTATCACTGGGGGGTGGGCTTTGAGGTTTCAAAATCCCATGGCAAGCCGGGTGGTGGTGGCGCATGCCTTTAATCCCAGCACTTGGGAGGCAGAGGCAGGCGGATCTCTTAGTTCGAGGCCAGCCTGGTCTACAGAGCGAGTTCCAGGACAGCCAGGACTATACAGAGAAACCCTGTCTCGAAAAACCAAAAAAAAAAAAAACAAAAACAAAACAAACAAAAAAAAAAATCCCATGGCAGACCCAGTCTCCCTGTCTGTGCTGGAAAATTAGGGTACAGCTCTGAGCTACATCTCCAGCGCCATGCCTGCCATGCCTGCCCCATGCTCCCTCCATGGTAATAGAGGATGAGCCTCTTAAAGTGTACACCAGCCCGGGTAAGGCTTCTCCTGTAAGAGTTGCCTTTATTATTCAAGTCTCTTCACAGCAGCAGCACAGTGACTAAGACAATAATAATCTCTGAGAAAAATCATCAGAACAGAAAGAGTCCAACGCCTTTATTGTCTCAGCAGACACGCAGGCTCCTGGTCACATCTCACTTCTACAACACAGAGGGAGAGGCTTAACTTAACACAAGTCCCAAACACACAAAACTGAAGTTGTACCCAAACCACATCTTTTCAATGAGGAAAAAACCATCAGAAAACGCCACATGGTTTCTAACCACACACACATATGCTTGCACACATACATGTTGGGGGGTCTGAGGTCCACATGTGTCCTGTGGTAAGCCAGCGATCTGGCTCTCTCCCGCCCCACAGCTAACACTGTGACAGGACAGGCGCACACACACTCTAGCCCTGTCTCCTGGGACTGACTATTTAGATTTATCCTCACACATTTAAAGAAGAGTACAGCTTTTTCCACAACAGAATCTTCTTTCAGAACAACTTTTTGCAAAGTATTTAATACTGTGACTCCTTTGCTCGAAAAGACTAGACTTTCCGAGTTTCCCACCCAAACAGAAAGACCACTCTCCACTCCGAGCAAAGGCAGCAAGATGGAGAAGCCCCTGAGGGGCAGCAGGGGTAGGAAGCAGCTGCAGGAGGCTGTGGCAGGCGTCTGCTGGGGACCCCGTCAGGCGCTGAGCACCACAGGCGTGTGCAGCTGGTACAGGGCTGTGCTCTTCCCTCGGCTGCCCTCCGGCTCCGCTTGCTCCATGACCAGCCTCGGATCCACCTAGTCGTGCAGAGAAGAGAAGCAAGTCAGGCTCTGGATGAAACCTGTCTAGACGCCAAATCAGATGTGCTCACAGATCTGGGTTCTTTCCATTTTACGAATCCATTTGCAGGTGTTCTCCACTTTCATAATTCACCCCACATATCTGATTATCCATTTTAATACACACTGTGGGGGTTTAAATTCCATGTGTGTGTGCACACGCCATAGCATGTGTGTGAGGTTACAAGACAGCTTGTGACAGATGGATCTCTCCTTTCACCACAGGGCTCCAAGGTATTATAGGTGTCCTATCAGACTAAGCCACTTTGCTGCCCTGATCAAACATTTCAAAACTGATGTTTAATACTGGGGTAAGCTTTACTGAGAAATCCCTGACCTGTGCACACGTGGGAACAGTGCACACTGACTCCCATGCACACCTCTTACAGCTACTGCCCATCACTGTGCCAAGCTCATGGCTCTGCCTGGCAAGCTGGGGGCTCCATGCACAAGTCTGTAATGGCGGCTGCTCCAGGGATAGCCCTAAAGACAGCAAAGGCTGGCCTGCAAAGACATACCTGGCTCTAATGCTAGAGCTGAGACCTGCCCCTCCAACAACAACTCACTCCACCCTCTTAAGAGAAATGCTAAGGAGCCGAGGGGCATATCCTCTGCACAGCCAAACTGTGCCTTGGGATCCCACGCTCCCGTGCTGGTCTGCACTGTGATAGGATCAAGGGGTGGGGTGTCTTTGGGATGACCAGGGCTGGGGGAGGGGAATACTGAGGTTTAGCACCTTTGTAAAAGATACCCAAGAGCTTCCTCAACAGGGAAAGGGGTCAGGGGCTGTCTCCTGTGCCCTACCATGATGGCCCAGCACCAAAACTAAGGTGGGGGTGGGGCAAGAAAGGCACAGCAGTGTTTGAAGGAGCTCACACTTGCCTTTCCCAGAGGCCTGCCTCCTCCCAAAGCCACACAGAGGATGCGGCTCAGAGACTGACGACCGTCTGCTCCATGGCTGCCCACTGCCCACTCTGCCTGGAGAGCCTGCCCGACACCCTGCTGTCCTGGTCCGAGCCCTGTCCACCCAGCCCCCTTCCCTCCTCCAGCAGCGGCTGGTCCTGCAGGCATCAGCCCACGTACCTGGTTCCACTCATAGGGCTTCTCATGCCACTGGGGAGCGATCTTCTCTCGAGGCTTCGACCGACAGAACAAGCTACATTTTTAAAAAGAAAACCAGAGGTTTTGTTGCTGGCTTATTTTACAAAGACAAGGCTTTGCTTTGTAGCTCAGGTTGGCCTCAGATTTACTACATAGCCCAGGCTAGTCTCAAACGTCTCATTTCCTGCTTCAGTCTCCTAAGCTGAGGAACAAATTATTTTAATTATTCATTAGCAATCAAAAACAGTAGGATGATCTTTAAAAAAAATGTGTATATGTATTTAAAGTCTATAACTATCCCAGAATTAAGACTATGATAGGTTTTCAAAGTATCAAAATTCATACAGTTATAACATTTAATTTATAGGTCATTTAAAAACAAGAAATAGAACATAACAGACTTTAAGGAGATTATTATATACATCACCTAAAATGTTTTACAACAAGCAACTTAAGAGACATGCTAATCAGGAGACAAGAACACATGACTCTGTTCAGAAAGGGGGCAGGGACAGACACTCGGGGACAGACTGGTGGGAGTGGGACTGACAGTGGTATTTCCTTGGAAAGATATGATTCTATCTTTCTCAAGATCGGGCTACACTACTCTTGGTCATATATCCAAAGGATGAATCTTCCTACCATAAGTACATTCGCTCAACCAGCTTAGTCACTACTCTATTCTTAATAGCCAGAAATTATAAACAACCTAGGTAACCCTCAACAGAACAATGGCTAAGGAAAACATGGTATGTTTATACAACAGAGTATTACTTTGCTATTGAAAAAAAATGGCCCATAAAAAACATACACTCAACAGTCAAAGAAAATGAAAAATACAAAAAGCTTGTAACCCAAAACATCCAGGAAATCCAAGACACAATGAGAAGACAAAACCTAAGATTTATAGGTATAGAAAAGAGCAAAGATTTACTTTTTTTCCAATATGAAATATTTTAATTGTCCTGTTGGCCCAGATTTCTTAATCATTTAACAAGTCTACTCAAATAGGGACATCCAAACAGAGAAGCTTCAAATAACATTTTCTTTTTTCTTTTTTTACTCAAAAAAAATTTTTTTATTTACATTCCAAATCATTTCCCCTTTCCCGTTTCCTCCCTCCCCGAAAAGTCCCATAAGCCCCCATCCCTCCCTCTTTTCTCCATTCAACCCCCACTCGTTTCTCTGTCCTGGCGTTCCCCTACATCCAGTCTTTCTCCTCCACTGCTGGTGGAATTGCAAGCTGGTACAACCACTCTGGAAAGCAGTCTGGCGGTTCCTCAGAAAACTGGGCATGACACTCCAGGAGGATCCGGCTATACCACTCCTGGGCATATACCCAGAGGCTTTACCTGCATGCAGTAAGGACACATGCTCCACTATGTTCATAGCAGCCTTATTTATAATAGCCAGAAGCTGGAAAGAACCCAGATGTCCCTCAACGGAGGAATGGATTCAGAAGATGTGGTATATCTACACAATGGAATACTACTCTGCAATTAAAAACAATGAATTCACGAAATTCCTAGGCAAATGGTCAGAACTTGAAAATATCATCCTTAGTGAGGTAACCCAATCACAAAAGAACACACATGGTATGCAGTCACTGATAAGGGGATATTAACCCAGAATCTTGGAATACCCTAGACAGAATTCGCATATCAATAGATTTCAAAGAAGATGGAAGGAGAGAGCAAAGATTTATAACTTAAAGGGCCAGTAAATATCTTCAGCAAAATTATAGAAGAAAAACTTCCCTAACTGAAAGAAAGAGATGCCCATGAACATACAAGAAGCCTACAGAACTCCAAACAGACTGGACCAAAACAGAAAGCCCTCCAAGCACATAATAATCAAAATACTAAATGCACTAAACAAATAAAGAATATTAAAAGCAGTAAGGGAAAAAGGTCAAGTAATATGTAAAGGCAGACCTATCAGAATTACACCAGACTTCTCACCAGAAACTATGAAAGCCAGAAGATCCTGAGCGGATGTCATATAGACCCTAAGAGAACACAAATGTCAGCCCAGACTATTATGCCCAGCAAAACTCTCAATTTCCATAGACGGAGAAAACAAGACATTCCATGTACAAAACCAAATGTACACAATATCTTTCCACAAACCCAGCTCTACAAAGGATAATGGGTGAAAAATACCAACACAAGGAGGGAAACTACACTCTAGAAAAAGCAATAAAATAATCTTTCAACAAACCCAAAAGAAAATAGCCACACAAACGGAATTTCACCTTTAACAACGAAAGTAACAGGAAGTAACAATCCCTTTCCTTTAATATCTTTTAACATCAATTGACTCAATTCACCAATAAAAAGACATAGACTGAGAGACTGGATAAACAGGACCCAACATTTTATTGCATATAAGAAACCCTCCTTAGTGACAAAGACAGTCACTATCTCTTGAGTCAAAGGTTGGAAAACAATTTTCCAAGCAAATGGTCCCAAGAAACAAGCTGGAGTGGCCATTCTTATATCGGATAAAATCAACTTTCAACCAAAAGTTGTCAAAAAAGACAGGGAGGGACACTTCATACTGGTCAAAGGAAAAATCTACCAAGAAGAACTCTCAATTCTGAACATCTATGCTCCAAATGCAAGGGCACCCACATTCATAAAAGAAACTTTACTAAAGTTCAAAGCACACATTGCGCCCCACACAGTAATAGTGGGAGACTTCAACACCCCGCTCTCAGCAATGGACAGATCATGGAAACAGAAACTAAACAGAGACACCATGAAACTAACAGAACCTATGAACCACATGGATCTAACAGATATTTATAGAATATACCACCCTAAAGCAAAAGAATATACCTTCTTCTCAGCACCTCATGGTACCTTCTCCAAAACTGACCATATACTTGGTCACAAAATAGGCCTTAACAGATACAGGAATATTGAAATAATTTCATGCACCCTATCAGATCACCATGGTCTAAGTCTGGTCTTAAATTCAAACAAAAACAATGGAAAACACACATATACATGGACGCTGAACAATGCTCTACTCAATGATAACTTGGTCAAGGAAGAAATAAAGAAATTAAAGACTTTTTAGAATTTAATGAAAATGAAGACACATCATACCAAAACTTAGGGAACACAATGAAAGCAGTGCTAAGAGGAAAACTCTTAGCTCTAAGTGCCTCCAAAAAGAAAATGAAGAGAGCTTACACTAGTAGCTTGATAACACACCTGAAAGCTCTAGAACAAAAAGACGCAAATACACCCAAGAGGAATAGACATCGGGGCTGAAATCAACAAAATAGAAACAAAAAGAACTATACAAAGAATCAACAAAACCAGGAGCTGGTTCTTTGGGAAAATCAACAAGATAGATAACCCTTAGCCAGACTAACCAGAGGGCACAGAGGCACTACCCAAATTAATAAAATCAGAAATGAAAAGGGAGACATAACAACAGAAACTGTGGAAATTCAAAATATCATCAGATCCTACTACAAGAGTTTATATTCAACAAAATTGGAAAAATCTGGATGAAATGGACAATTTTCTAGACACATACCAGGTGCCAATGTTAAAACAGGATCAGATAAACCATCTAAATAGTCCCATAAGTCCTGAGGAAATAGAAGCAGTCATTAACAGTCTCCCAACCAAAAAAAGCCCAAGACCAGATGGGTTTAGTGGGGAATCCTATCAGATCTCCAAAGAAAACCTGTACTGATACTCTTCAAACTATTCCACAAAATAGAAACACAAGGAACACTACTCAATTCATTCTGTGAAGCCATAATAACGCTTATACCTAAACCAAACAAAGACCAAAGAAGGAAAGAGAACTTCAGACCCATCTTCCTTATGAACGTTGATGCAAAAATACTCAAAATTCTGGCCAACCGAATCCAAGAATACATCAAAACAATCATTCACCATGATCACAAGTAGGCTTCATCCGAGGGACGCAGGGATGGTTCAATATACGGAAATACATCAATGTAATTCACTACATAAACAAACTCAAAGAAAAAAACTACATGGTCATTTCATTAGATACTGAAAAAGCATTTGAAAAAAATTCAACATCCTTTCATGTTAAAGGTCTTGGAGAGATCAGGAATTCAAGGCTCATACTTAAACATAGTAAAAGCAATATACAGCAAACCAGTAGCCAACATCAAACTAAATGGAGAGAAACTTGAAGCAATCCCACTAACGTCAGGGACCAGACAAGGCTGCCCACTCTCTCCCTATCTATTCAGTATAGTACTTGAAGTCCTAGTCAGAGCAATCAGGCAACAAAAAGGAGGTCAAAGGTATACAAATTGGAAAGGAAGAAGTCAAAATAGCACTATTTGCAGATAGTATGATCTTATACTTAAGTGACCCCAAAACTTCCACCAGAGAACTCCTAAAGCTGATAACAACTTTAGCAAAGAGGCTGGATATAAATTTAACTCAAACAACTCAGTAGCTTTCCTCTACTCAAAGGATAAACAAGCTGAAAAAAAATTAGGAAAATGACACCCTTCACAATAGTCACAAATAATATTACATACCTTGGTGTGACTCTAACCAAGCAAGTGAAAGATCTGTATGACAAGAACTTCAAGCCTCTGAAGAAAGAAATCAAAGAAGATCTTAGAAGATGGAAAGATCTCCTATGTTCATGGATTGGCAGGATTAATATTGAAAAATGGTCATCTTGCCGAAAGCAATCTACAGATTCAATGCAATCCCCATCAAAATTCCAAATCAATTCTTCATAGAGCTAGAAAGAGCAATCTGCAAATTCATTTGGAATAACAAAAAACCCAGGATAGCGAAAACTATTCTCCACAACAAAGGATCTTCTGGGGGAATCACCATCCCTGACCTCAAGCTCTACTACAGAGCAATAGTGATAAAAACTGTCTAGTATTGGTAGGGAGACAGGCAGAAAGATCAATGGAATAGAACTAAAGACCCAGAAATGAACCTATATACCTATGGTCACTTGATATTTGACAAAGGAGTTAAAAACATCCAGTGGAAAAAAGACAGCATTTTTAACAAATGGTGCTGGATCAACTGGAGGTCAACATGTAGAAAAATGCAAATTGACCCGTTCTTATCTCCTTGTACACAGCTCAAGTCCAAGTGGATCAAGGACCTCCACATAAAAACAGATACACTGAAGCTTATAGAGGAGAAAGTGAGGAAGAGCCTTGAATACCTGGGCACAGGGGAGAATTTCCTGAACAGAATACCAATGACTTATGCTCTAAGAACAAGAATTGACAAATGGGACCTCATAAAACTGCAAAGCTTCTGTAAGGCAAAGGACACTGTCAATAGGACAAAACGGCAACCAACCGATTGGGAAAAGATCTTTACCAATCCTACATCCGACAGAGGGTTAACATCCAATGTATATGAAGAACTCAAAAAGTTAGACTCCAGAGAGTCTTATAACCCTATTAAAAATGGGATAAGAGTTAAACAGAGAATTCTCAACTGAGGAAACTCGAATGGCTGTGAAGCACCTAAAATATTCAGCATCCTTAGTTATCAGGAAGATGCAAATCAAAACAACCCTGAGATTCTACCTCACACTAGTCAGTATGGCTAAGATGAAAAACTCAGAGGACAGCAGATGATGGCAAGGATGTGGAGAACACTCTTCCATTGCTGGTGGGATTGCAAACTGGTACAACCACTCTGGAAATCAGTTTGGCGGTTCCTAAGAAAATTAGACATAGTACTACCTGAGGACCCAGCTCTACCACCTCCTGGGCATATACCCATAAGATGCTCCAACATGTAATAAGGACACATGCTCCACTATGTTCATAGTAGTCTTATTCATAATAGCCAGAAGCTGGAAAGAACCCAGATGTCCCTCAACAGAGGAATGAATACAGAAAATGTGGTGTATTTACACAATGGGGTACTATTCAGCTATTAAAAACAATGAATTCATGAAATTCTTAGGCAAATGAATGGAACTAGAAAGTGTCATCCTGAGTGAGGTAACCCAATCACAAAAGATCACACATGGTATGCACTCACTGATAAGTGGATATTAGCCCAGAAGCTCAGAATAAACAAGATACAATTCACAGACCACATGCAGATCAAGAAGAAGGAAGACCAAAGTGTGGGTGCTTTGGTTTTTCTGAGAAAGGGAACAAAATACTTACAGGAGCAATTATAGACAAAGTGTGGAGCAGAGACTGAAGGAAAGGCCACCCAGAGACTGTCCTACCTGGGGATTTATCCTATAAACAGTTGCCAAACCCCGATACTATTATGGATGACAAGAAGTGCTTGCTGAAAGGAGCCTGTTATGGTTGTCTCTGGAGGGGCCCTGCCTGAGCCTTGCAGATACAGTGGCAGATGCTAGCAGCCAACCATTGGACTGAGCCCGCACGCGGGATCCCCAATGGAGGAGTTGGAGGGAGGACTGGAGAAGTTGAAGGGGTTTGCAGCCTCATGGGAAGAATGATGATGTCGGCCGACCAGATGCCCCAAGGCTCCCAGGGACTAACCATCAACCAAGGGGTACACATGGTTCCAGCCAAAAGTGTGGCAGAGGAATGCCTCGTTGGGCATCAGTGGGAGGAGAGGTTCTTGGTCCTATGAAGGCTCAATAGATGCCCCAGTGTGGGGAAATGGAGGGGCAGGTAGGAGTGGGTTGGGTAGAGGGGCATCTTTTTGGAGACAGCAGGTGGGAGGTTGGGTTGGGGGTTTTCTTGGAGGGGGGAAAGCAGGTTAAGGGTATAACATTTGAAATGTAAATGAAGAATATATTCAATAAAAATTTTTTAAAAATGACATCATAAAATTTACATGCAAATGGATGGAACTCAAAAAACCATCATCCTGGCCGGGCAGTGGTGGCGCACACCTTTAATCCCAGCACTTGGGAGGCAGAGGCAGGTGGATTTCTAAGTTCAAGGCCAGCCTGGTCTACAGAGTGACAGGACAGCCAGGGCTACACAGAGAAACCCTGTCTCAAAAAACAAAAAAAGACAACAACAAAAAAAATCATCCTGAGTGAGGTGTCCCAGACCTAGAAAGACTAATATGATATTTATTTGCTTTTATGTGGATATTAGTTTTTAAGTCAGTGATAACCAAGCAACAATCCATAGCACCACAGAGGGCAGGGACAGAACAGGGCACCAGAGCAAGCATATGGATCTGATTAGGAAAGGGAGACAGAATAGAGAGATGATGTTGGAGAGGGGCTGGGATGGAGGACCAAGGGGAGGTGGAGGAGGTGTGGTGGGAAGGGAGTGTGGAGACAGACGGCTACAATTACGGGGCATGTGAGGGGTAGTGTGGAAACCTAATACAGTAGAAACTTCTTTCAATATATATATATAGACACACATATATATGTATCATAAATATATAAATATAAAATGCATATAAATCCACATACATACATACATGAAGGTGATCTAAATGAAAGTGTCAAATAATGGGGGAGATAGGTCATCTCTTGTCATCTAACAAAGTTTCTAGTACCAGGACTGGGTTACATCCAATTGAGTTGTGGTCAAAGGTCTCCATGGGAATCCCCAAACAACCCCAGTTGTTAATCTCCACAAACTGACGGCAAGGCCGCATTGCTGACCACAATGCCCATATTAACCACGGAGTTGTTGAGCTGGTGCCTACAGAGAGCTTTGGCCCCTATGTTCCAGAGTCTTTGGTACAGGAAGGTTCTCTGTACACTATCCAAAGAGTAACAAACACAAAGTCAACCACACACTCTTTTATCTCAATCTGCCCTGCCTATGAGCTATGCCAGGGCAATGGTGGCACAAGCTTATGGGAGGAACCAACCAATGTCTGATTTGATTAAGGCCTACTCCGTGAGATGTGACCACACACAACACTGCTTGGGTGACTTGAGACTAAGTAGCCGAGGACCTAGGGGGAAAACAAATAATACTGTTCTAAAAGAAAAAGAAAAAAAAATGCATTGATAAAATGACTACTAATCACAGTCTACTAAGATCGGTGCCTTGTTCAGCTGTCATCAGAGAAACCTCCTCCTGGAGCAGAGAGGAACAAATACAGAGACCCACAGCCAGACATCACACAGGAGAGAGACCTGAACGCTCAGCCCTAAACGGGTTGTCTCCATCAAGTTCCTGCCTCCCCTTGCAGCTCAGGGAACCCTCAGAGAGGACGAGTAAAGAGTGTAAGCCACTAGGGAAGGAGGGAACCAGGAAAAGAGCCCTCTAGATGAACACAAGCGAAGCTCATGAGTTCACAGAGCCTGAGGCACAGGGCCTGCATGGGTTTGACCAGGCCCTCCGTGTATATCATGGCTTCCAGTTTGGTGTTTTTGCAGGAGTCCTGAGTGTGAGAATGGGTGTACCTGACTCATGTGCCTTCTGTTGGTTTGTCCTGCCCAACTCTGTAGTAACAACTTTGGTTTGATTATATTTATTTTAGCAGTATGTCTTACCATACTTACCCTAGAAGTTTCTGACGTGCATTCTCCTGCAACTGAGCGATTCTTTCAGGCCCAAGATACTTGGATCCATTTGGCCCATCACACACTAGCTTGTTGATAGCAGCCCTGAGAATATTAATCTGTAAATGAACAGGGACATACCACGTGACTACACATGGCTGCATTTTATCCCACAGCAAACAGACCACGGCATTTACACTGTGTTCTGTGACTAGCATCAATCAAGAGTCTAGGGAATTAGTAGAATGACAGAAATAACCTTGAGAGTGATCAGGTCCATAAGCCCATATCTAATCTCTCCTACATGTGTTACAGCCAAGAAGCCAACGCTGGGACATTGCTACAAGTATGGATGCTTAGATCGGACCCATTTCCTATTAGCATCCCATTTCTCCTCTAGGACCCAGGTCCAAGAACCACACTGAACTTACCATGCCTTTTCTGGTATGGGATGGCTTCCCAGCCTTTTCTTGCTTTATAAGGCTTTGGCAACTTAGAGGTGTTCTGGTTGGGGATTTTGTAGCTCCCCACTTTGAGTTTGTCATTGTCCAGAAGGGAGACACTGTCCTCTCTCTCACACTCCATAGGTAGGCCTGCCCACACCAGAGGATACAGCCATCGTGCTTGACTGGGGGCTCTCCAGGCCTTCAGGCTTCCCTACTTCTAGTTCAAGTCTCATGTTTTCTCAGATCTACAGAACCTGCTTGAACTTGGAGTAATTTTTTAAGAGATAACTGTTTTCTCCCAACTAATTATTCAATCATTTCTCTTCCTAGACACATAGATATTTTAAACTCTAGGTTATAACCCAATATACTTACTTTCATATATGTAGGTCCAATGTACACTGTTCAACCCTGCCCATGGCAAGCAGCTTTCCCTCCCACCGGCTCCTGTCCATGGATGCATCCTCTCCCTGTGTGCTTCAGAAGCATCCATCCTTCCTGGTGCTACAGGATGCTCTACACCTACATTTCTGGCCCCCTTCCTACAGCAAGTAGTTTCTTCAAGGAGATCTGGCTCCCAACTTGGGCAATTCCATTAGAAAACATGCTGCGTGTCACCCATGTTCATTGCCCCAGAGAAGCTACCTCTCTCTCAGCAGCTCTCCCAGAACAGGGCATTACATGCTACCTCTCGGCAGCTCTCCCAGAGCTGGGCATTACATGTGATCTCTCAGCGTTATCTCCCAGAGCTGGGCATTACATGCTACCTCTCAGAAGCTCTCCCAGAGCTTACATGGGATCTCTCAGCATTATCTCCCAGAGCTGGGCATTACATGTGATCTCTCAGCATTATCTCCCAGAGCTGGGCATTACATGTGACCTCTCAGAAACTCTCCCAGAACTGGGCATTACATGCTACCTCTCAGCATTATCTCCCAGAGCTGGGCATTACATGTGGACAGGAGGACATTAGCACAGACCTGTAACTGCTTCTGTACTTACCTGGCCCTGCAGTACTGAGTTCACACTGGCATCTCAGGCTCTAACCCAGTACCACAGGGGTCATGCTAGCCTTACTTGCTTATTTGTAATGCCCCTCCCTAGTAAGAACTATGGTTCCCAAAGCCACATCCCCTTATATAACCAACCCAATAATATGGAAAACGACCTCAGACCTGCTGACCTGTGCCTTCCTAACCCCAGAGCGACCGACTGCAGGACGGTGCTCATGTGGAACATCTTCCACCCCCACTTTCCAAGCTCCTTTCCTCTTTACTCCTTTGACATGAGTATGTGTGACATTTGCAAGTTATGCTTACTGTCCCTGTCCACACATGTATCCCCCCATCCTGGGAGACCTGACACCCTGTGTGGAGTGTATGTCATACATTAAAAGCTTACTATCTGGGGACACTTAGAGGTGGGGCAAATGCATCCTGTGTGTCCTCTGCCTTCATCTATTACCATCAGGCTCTCAGGTGCCCCATGCAGTTATTCACTCCCTACCTCCTGGCAACCATCCATCTGCTTCCTGTATAGAATGTCTTCTCTACAGGCTCACACACACCCTGTGCTGGCTAGGGTTGTGCTAACCTGACATAAACTTCAGTTATCTGAAAGAAGGAAAACTCAACTGAGGAAAGACCTCTCTAAGATCTAGCTGTAAGGCATTTTTTTAAATTAGTGATTGATGGGGGAGGTCCCAGCCCATTGTGGGAGGTGTGATCCCTGGGTTGGTGATCATGGGTCCTCTAAGAAAGCAGGCTGAGCAAGCCATGGGAAGCAAGCCAGTAAGCAGCACCCTCCATGGCCTCTGCATCAGCTCCTGCCTTCAGGTTCCTGCTCGAGTTCCTGTCCTGACTTCCTTTGATGATGAACAGCGATGCAGAAGTGTAAGCCAAATAAACCCTTTCCTCCCCACCTTGCTTTTGGGTCATGATGTTTTGCCACGTCAATAGTAATCCTAACTAAGACAAGTTGGTACCAGGAGGGGGGTATTGCTGTGACAGACCTGACTGTGTTTTGGGGAGGACTGTGGAAGGACTGTGGAACTTTGGGCCAAAGTTATATGGGATTCATTTACGATCATCAGGGCTCTTCCAAGGAGCGTGAGTCACTTCTCCAGCTCTGCCCTCTGCAGCCCACAGTTTGTCTTTTAGGCTCCAGCTGGCTCCCCTCCACAGCGGCTGCTGTTCATGTTCATCTGCAAAGGGCTGGGGGCTTCTGTGGCAACTTCTTTGCCTGACCCCTTCTGTCCTGGGCCTTCATCTGTCACTGAGGCTGCACCGTCACCAATGGCCACTGAGTGCTGAGAGCTCAGTGAATGTTCTGTGGGAGCTTGGAATGTTGAGATCAGTGCAGAGGATGAAGGCCTGGCCTGTGTGCAAAGGATAGAGCCCTGGCTTGTGAAGTTTCAAAATGGAATTCAAGGACTTTCAGAGTCGTTCGCTATTCTGGATTGAGATTATTTCATTCTGGTCAGCTGGGGCCGAAAAGTCAGTCATAATCAATAAGAGGCAACACTGAAATGAAATATGCACATTACTGGACAGTTGATGCTGGTCAGCTGGAGCTAAGAAATTAGCAGTGACTGAGAAGAGACCAGGATCACCAAGGTGAAACCTTCTGGGAAGTGTTTTCTCAAAGCCAGCACACAAAAGTGACCAAAGTTGTACTTGGTAGTGTAAAAGTCACCTGTGTGGAGCTGGTTTTGAGATCATGAAGAGATCACGGAGAGCAGCTGAGGCTCCTGCTAGAGGCCATCAGGGAAGGCGCGGCCCAGTGTAGGAGACAACGCTGGCTTTGTGCTAATGCCAGCGCCACGGGTGACCACCAAGAGCAGCGGTGAGGGGAGTCAGCTGGAGCCTAGAAGACAAGCCATGTGGGCTGCAGAGGGCAGAGCTGGGGAAGTGACCCGAGCTCCTTGGAGGAGCCCAGAAGATTGTGAGCGAACCCCAGATAACTGGACATTGAATTATTTACACTGTTGGAGTTTGGTTTCCCTCGTTTCAGATGATGACTGTGTCCTGGTTCTTCCCTCTTAAAGATGGTATTTAATTTGATCTTTACAGAAGCTCACAGTTAAAAGACTTCGGCGTTTTTAAAAAGACATTTTGGATTTTTAGAGAAATTAGATAGTTTAAAGAAACTGAAATATTAATGTGTTTTGAATTTGTAAAGACCATGAAAGTTTTAAAATTATTTACTAGTGTAAGTTCTTGGGGATGAATAAGAAAAGAAAGGTGTGTCTTAACAGAGATGGATTTGTGTGTCAAGTTGACAAGAGATCAGTTCTGGCCAGTTTTATGTCAACTTGACACACAAACTAGTCATCTGAAAGGAGGGAACCTCAACTGAGAAAATGTCTCCTCAAGATCCAAACACTGTAAGGCATTCTCTTAATTAGTGATTGATCAGGGAGGGCCCAGCCCTCCATCCAGCGTGGGTGGTTCCATCCCTGACTGGGGTTCTGGGTCTATAAAAGAACAGGCTGAGTGTGGCAGTTTGAATGAAAATGGCTCCCACAGGTTCACAGAGAATGGCAGTATAGGAGGTGTGGCCTTCTTGGGCCACAGGAGTAGGCATTGTGGTTTCAGAAGGTCAAGCCAGGCCCAGGGCTCACTTTCTTCCTGCTGCCTGCAGATGTAGAACTCTCAGCCCCTCTCTAGCACCAGTAGACCCTGATTTAACCTGGTAAGAAGCCAATACTCAGAGGGCAGCCTCACTGCAGCCCACGTGGAGAACTCAGGCTTCCTGCCTGCCTGCCTCTCACAGTCACTGTCAGCGCTGTGCACTGGGACGCGCAAGGGCCCTCACCTGCATCTCCTCACAACCCAGCCGTGCAGCCTCTCATTTGTTCATTTCCGTCCTATTTTTACTTGGCTGCTTGTTTTATTAGTGACTATGATTCTGGCTAATGTACTATGGATACGGTCAGGCACCTTTGCCTAGTATGCAGCTTTTCCTCATGGTCCTACCAGGATCCTTTGCAGAGCCAATTTACCCTTCATAGACAGAACCTTTGGTATACACCCATTAGCCTGTTCCAAGTCCAAATTTATGTGTAGAAACTATTTGTTTCTAGAATGTTTGTTCTCCATTTTGCAATTAAGTCTGTGATCAAAGAAATACTTTCAAGAGCGGCAAGGCCTCTCAACAATGGAGCCACCCCTCTGGTCATCTTAAGTCTCTCCATGTGAGGCACAGTGATCACTGACAACAATAAAAGCTGAGGGCACTGCCAGCCCGTGTCCCAGGAGTTAGGACGCTGTGACTCAGTGCTCCTCCCTCCCAGCCCCTAGGGGGCATTTCTCAATTTTTAGAGAAAGAATAATAAACATTTTTAACCAGCACCTGCTCACTTGATCGGCCCTGGCTGCACAGATGCACTCACGGGTCTGGTATAGCAGTGGGGTCACTGTGCGACACACGCATGTCTGCGGCTCTCCAGGCTGAGTGCGGCAGGCTGTTTCTTTACCTCCCTACGTTACTAGCAAGGAAGGCTCAGTGAGGTCCACACACGGGGAGACAGCGGAGGAGAGGAGAGCGCAGGCCATCAAGAAGTAGCACCGCACAACTCGCTGGATAAGGAGTGGTCCTTCTGTGCTGGCAGAGGCCACCATGAGAATCAGGCAAGCACAACAAGCCTGTGGTTGATGCTGTCACATGGGTGCAAAAGCAAGTAGGAGGGAAGAATCTATGACGCGTAACTCACCTCAACGATGTCCTCCACGTTGAAGCACACATCGAAGGCCAGCTCGATGTCATGCTCTGGCAGTATAGGGGCCTCTGTAGTTGAATTCCATCCCAAACCACAAAGGACCCCAGTGTAACATTTTCCATCACGGTCAACTCTGAAAGGCATTTAGAGGAGTTAAGCTAAGCCATGATCTCAAGGTTAGATACGTGACTGGGAAAGTTACCTGGTGCTTTTTCTAGCACTGGTACTGTAAATTATGTGATTCCTCAGTTTTTACACAGAAATACAGATTAAATATCACTATAAGGAAGCTAATTTAAATATTCATTGTTGTAGGATAGCTGATCACACTGAGAGACTGTCTACTAGAAAAACCAGTTTCTAGTTGTGCGGCTCAGCCCTAGCACATACCTTTAATCTAAGAGCTTTCTGTTTGTTGTAAACAGGATTAAATAAAGTCAACCACAGGTCAAGAGGTGGGAGAAGCAACCAGTTGACAGGGCGTGAACTTAGGAAAAAGACCATCAAGAGGAGTGGGAGGAAGTCAGGAGGATGGATAGACAGATGCACAGAAGTAGAAAGGAGGGACTTGCAGTTGGAGAAGGAGCTTGGGTTGAAGAGGAAGGCCAGCTAGGTGCTTCCCTTGCCTCCGCACCAGCAGGCTTTCACCCCAGCATCCTGGGTCTCATTTGTTAAAATCCAATGATTGGGATTTTGTTTTAAAAGCATCAGCGCATATTAACAATGTTGGGTTTCTTGTACAAATTCTTATTGTGTGTGTATGGGTGTTTTGCCTGTGTGTCTGTATGTGCACCATATGCATGGCTGGTACCCTCATCTGTAACAGGAGGAGTTACAGATGTTTGTGAGCTGCCATGTTGGTACTAGGAATCTCCAGAAAAGTAGCCAGTGCTCTTCACCACTAAGCCATCTCTCTAGTCCTTAATGCTGGGCTATTCATTCTGTCTGGAGCAGATGAGGAAATGAGAAATCTCCTTCACCAGCTTAAGACGAGTGAAGGGATCCCGTGTATAAACAAACTTGAGGACTAGAAGCTTGGCTCCAGACTTATAAACTGGGTTCTGAGTCGTCTGCTTTATAAAACAGTCACAAAGGTGGCTCTTAGGTCCAGCAAGGTGACCATGCAAGGCACGTGCTGCCAAGCCTGGTACCTAAGTGCCATGCCAGGAACCCACATGATGGAAGGACACAACAAACTCCTACATGCTGTCCACTGACCTCTATATGTGCACTGTGACACACACACTTGCAAAATATATATAAATGCAATAAAATGGGTTGGAGAGATGGCTCGGCAGTTAAGAGCATTTACTGCTCTTGCAAAGGACCTGAGTTCTGTCCCTAACACTCACATGGCTACAATTTTAACTCCAGTTCCAGAAAATCTTATACCTTCTTCTGACCTTGTCTGATGTCAGGTATGCACATGGTGTACATACATGAGTGCTGGAAAAAACACTCATATACACAATAGAAAATCAATTAATATAAATTAATGTTATTTTTGGTTTTTTGTTTGCTTTTTGAGACAGGGTTTCTCTGTGTAGCCCTGGCTTGAACTCACTCTGTAGACAAGGTTGGCTTCAAACTCAGAAATCTACCTGCCTCTGCCTCCTCAGTGCTGGGATTAAAAGTGTGCACCACCACTGTCCAGCTTGTAAAAATATTTTCTTAAATGCAATAAAAATTAAAATAATGTTTCTTTAAATTCTACAGGCCTCTACATTATTAATGCAATTTATTATGACTTCAATTTATATAAAACCTTTTTAGAACAGAGGTAATAAGAAACCAGGAGTAACTATCAAGTTTTTAAAAAATTTTTATTTATTTATGTATATGAGTGTTCTATCTTTGTAAATACCAGCATGCCAGAAGAAGGCATGAGATCCCATTACAGATGGTTGTGAGCCACCATGTGGTTGCTGGGAACTGAATACAGGACCTCTGGAAAATCAGTCAATTTATCAGTTTTATTAGAACAGTGTAGTATCTGACAACCCTCCCCCTCCTCCAGTTGTTCAAATGTAGTAACACACACACACACAAACACACAAGTTTGTTTGAGATAGGGTCTTATCTAATAATCCAGACCAGCCTTGAACTTGCTATTCAGCTTAAGGCTAGCTCTGAACTCCCAACCCTCCTGCATCTGCTTCTCAACTCCTACGCTTTGCAGGTACCTGCTGTCATGCCTGTCCTGTGTGATCAGGTGCCTGCCGTCATGCCTGTGCTGTGTGTTATCAGGTGCCTGCTGTCATGCCTGTGCTGTGTGTTATCAGGTACCTGCCGTCATGCCTGTGCTGTGTTATCAGGTACCTGCCGTCATGCCTGTGCTGTGTTATCAGGTACCTGCCGTCATGCCTGTGCTGTGTTATCAGGTGCCTGCCGTCATGCCTGTGCTGTGTTATCAGGTACCTGCCGTCATGCCTGTGCTGTGTGTTATCAGGTGCCTGCCATCATGCCTGTGCTGTGTGTTATCAGGTACCTGCCGTCATGCCTGTGCTGTGTTATCAGGTACCTGCCATCATGCCTGTGCTGTGTGTTATCAGGTGCCTGCCGTCATGCCTGTGCTGTGTGTTATCAGGTGCCTGCCGTCATGCCTGTGCTGTGTGTGATCAGGTACCTGCCGTCATGCCTGTGCTGTGTGTGATCAGGTACCTGCCGTCATGCCTGTGCTGTGTTATCAGGTACCTGCCGTCATGCCTGTGCTGTGTTATCAGGTACCTGCCGTCATGCCTGTGCTGTGTTATCAGGTACCTGCCGTCATGCCTGTGCTGTGTGTTATCAGGTACCTGCCGTCATGCCTGTGCTGTGTTATCAGGTACCTGCCGTCATGCCCGTGCTGTGTTATCAGGTGCCTGCCGTCATGCCCGTGCTGTGTTATCAGGTGCCTGCCGTCATGCCCGTGCTGTGTGTTATCAGGTGCCTGCCGTCATGCCCGTGCTGTGTGTTATCAGGTGCCTGCCGTCATGCCTGTGCTGTGTGTTATCAGGTGCCTGCTGTCATGCCTGTGCTGTGTGTTATCAGGTACCTGCCGTCATGCCTGTGCTGTGTTATCAGGTACCTGCCGTCATGCCTGTGCTGTGTTATCAGGTACCTGCCGTCATGCCTGTGCTGTGTTATCAGGTGCCTGCCGTCATGCCTGTGCTGTGTGTGATCAGGTGCCTGCCGTCATGCCTGTGCTGTGTGTGATCAGGTACCTGCCGCCATGCCTGTGCTGTGTGTGATCAGGTACCTGCCGTCATGCCCGTGCTGTGTTATCAGGTGCCTGCCGTCATGCCTGTGCTGTGTTATCAGGTGCCTGCCGTCATGCCTGTGCTGTGTTATCAGGTGCCTGCCGTCATGCCTGTGCTGTGTGTTATCAGGTACCTGCCGTCATGCCTGTGCTGTGTTATCAGGTGCCTGCCGTCATGCCTGTGTTATCAGGTGCCTGCCGTCATGCCTGTGCTATCAGGTGCCTGCCGTCATGCCTGTGCTGTGTGTTATCAGGTGCCTGCCGTCATGCCTGTGTTGTGTTATCAGGTGCCTGCCGTCATGCCTGTGCTGTGTTATCAGGTACCTGCCGTCATGTCTGTGCTGTGTGTTATCAGGTACCTGCCGTCATGCCTGTGCTGTGTTATCAGGTGCCTGCCGTCATGCCTGTGCTGTGTGTTATCAGGTACCTGCCGTCATGCCTGTGCTGTGTGTTATCAGGTACCTGCCGTCATGCCTGTGCTGTGTGTTATCAGGTGCCTGCCGTCATGCCTGTGCTGTGTGTGATCAGGTACCTGCCGTCATGCCTGTGCTATGTGTTATCAGGTACCTGCCGTCATGCCTGTGCTGTGTTATCAGGTACCTGCCGTCATGCCTGTGCTGTGTGTTATCAGGTGCCTGCCGTCATGCCTGTGCTGTGTTATCAGGTGCCTGCCATCATCCCTGTGCTCTGCGTTATGTGTTAATAAGGTAAAACTAATGCAAGCACTTCACTGTGGTTTGAAGCCCAAGTCTCCCCTGGACCCCTGTAAAGTTTTAGTTTGCTGCCTGTAGCCGATAGGGAGCTGGTGTGGCCTCTGGGTCTCTGGTCCTCCCTCCTTCCCTCTGCCTACTCACCGTCTTGGGTGGCTTCGCTCTGCCACGTCTCCATTCTCATTTTCTGCCCTACCACGGGCCCGGGCAGAGTCGCATCACATGGGCTCAGGACTCTGACACTAAGCTCGAACACTTGCCATCCTCACAGCTGTTTCCCAGGCGCATCATAGTGACCGTCCTGGCTGGTTTTTATGTCAGCTTGTCACAGCTGAAGTCACCAGAGAGGAAGGAGTCTCAACTGAGAAAATGCCTCCATGAGATTCACCTGTAGGGCATTTTCTTAACTAGTGATTGATGGGAACCGGTCCAGCTCATGGTGGGTGGTGCCATCCCTGGGCTGATGGTCCTGGGTTCTAGAAGAAAGCAGGCTGAGCAAGCCAGGGCGAGCAAGCCAGTCAGCAGCTCCTGCGCATGGCCTCTGCATCAGCTCCTGACTTCAGGATCCTGCCCTGTGTGAGTTCCTGTTCCAACTTCCTCCAAAGATGCATAGTGATGTGGATGTGCCCCAAGCTTCATCTCAGCAATAGTAACGTAACCGTAACTAAGACAGTGGCCAAAGGTGATGTGGTGCCTCACTCCACAGAGAATGGTAGGAAGCCCATAACACTGACATCAAACCTAACAGTGACTGTCTTAGTCAGGTTTCTATTCTTACACAAATGTCATGACCAAGAAGCAAGTTGGGGAGGAAAGGGTTTATTCAGCTTACACTTCCACATTGCTGTTCATCACCAAAGGAAGTCAGGACTGGAACTCAAGCAGGTCAGGAAGCAGGAGCTGATGCAGAGGCCATGGAGGGATGTTTCTTACTGGCTTGCTTCCTCTGGCTTGCTCAGCTTGCTTTCTTATAGAACCCAGGACTACCAGCCCAGGGATGGCACCACCCACAGTGGGCCCTCCGCCCCCCTTGATCCCTAATTAAGAAAATGCCCCACAGCTGGATCTCATGGAGGCATTTCCTCAACTGAAGGTCCTTTCTCTGTGATAACTCCAGCCTGTGTCACATTGACACACAAACCAGCCAGTACAGTGACTTTCTCCTCACACAGGTCTCTGTACTCAAGTCTCTGAGGGGAAACCCAGGTTGTATAGAGAGCTATGGTCTACTGAGTAGTTCAGCTCTTTGCTTCCCAGTTCCCATGGGAAGAGAGGCTGACAGGGCTCCTCACTGGCAGCTGGCCACCCATAGCTCCAACTCTCATTCACAGCCATAGACGCCAGGATGCCACTTTTATTTACTATTCCATGTGGCTAATTTAACATCACACATTTGCCTAGTTTAAATAAGATGTTTTGAATAGGTGTGGCCCCCATAGACACAGGGGTCTGAATGCTTAGCTCATAGGAAGTGGCATTATCAGGAGGTGTGGCTTTGTTGGGAGTAGGTGTGGCCTTGTAGGAGGAAGTATGTCACTGTGGGGGTGGGCTTTGAGGTCTCCTATGCTCAGGCCACGCCTAGTGTGGGATACAGTCCCCTCCTGCTGCCCAGGGATCAAGTTATAGAACTCTTAGCTCCTTCTCCAGCCCCATGTCTGCCTGGACACTGTCATGTTTCCCACCATGATGATAATGGACTAGTTACCTTAGTTATGGTGTCTCTTCACAGCAGTCAAGCCCTAACACAGCCTGTAATGTTGTCTGTTCCCTTACAAGTGTTTAAGCTGCTCTTTGAATAAGTCAAAACCCAAGAACAGATGTTCCTCTCCTGACAGTGGGTCCACACCCAACAAAGCCTGTGTGTTAGGAATTCTTCTAACTGTGACAAAATGCCTGACAGAAGTGACCTGAGGAAGGTTAACCCTGAGGAAGGGAGGTCGTTCCTGAGGGAGGGAGGTCATTCCTGAGGGAGGGAGGTCGTTCCTGAGGGAGGGAGGTCGTTCCTGAGGGAGGGAGGTCGTTCCTGAGGGAGGGAGGTTGTCCGGGTTCAGTTTCAGGGGAGCTGAGGTGAGAGTGGCAGCTGGATGTTCACACTGCAGCAGGCAGGAAACAGAGGAGGCAGGCCAGACCAGAAGCTGGTATTGTCTTCACAGGCCTGGCTCCAGTGATCTTATATCCCCACCATCTAGGCCTCACGTCCCAGTGGCTCTACAATCTCCCAGTACAGTGCCATCTGCGCCTGCGGTACACACTCCAGACTTAAACCATAACAGCATCCCAGCTGAAAATACCCACAGGGGAAAATGCATTGATTATAGTGGGCCTTCTGAATACCACAGCACACAGTGGCATGCCAGTCATGACACTCAGGACCACCGTACTACCACGGCAGCCTGGAGCTTGCCGGCATTACTAACCAGAGAAACTGAACAAGTGTGACTTTGGCATCACCACAAAACTAAAACTTACAAAGTTGAAGTCTCCTGGGTGAGGGCCATGAGCCTCTGCAATGCAGAATCCCACTGAAGCCCAGAGTGAACCAGTGCAGGACAGGCCACATTCCAACTCCTCCACGGTGCGTCCTGCTCTCTCCCCTGCCTAGATTCTCCCGTGGGAAAGCCTACATACAGACGAAACGCAAGCCCACACCTACCTCAACTCCATCACTGGTGCAAATAGCATGCTGAGGAGAGCGGGGAGGCCGGGGACGTGAGGCATCAGGGAGGTCTCTCTCAGGAGCATGGTGGACCCTGCCACAGGGTAGAGAACAGCACAGCACACAGCTTAGGGTCACTCCTCCAGTCCAGCTGGCTCATCTGAGTACACGGCTTCTGCCGAGTCTGACCGCCAGGGTCCTGCCTGCCCTTGGCTCCTGCACATCCTACAGACTGACTCATGACCATGCTTAGGTATTTATTCACCAAGAGATAACCCACTGAGCTCCTGTTTTCTTCAGTCTCTTGTTAGTTCTTACCAGGATTTTCCTAGAGCCAATGTAAACAGGCATGAAGAAACAATAATCACCGAATTCCTACATCCTTGTATAAAACAAGTAGTAATATTTTGTTTCTTAAGTTTGCACTAGCCACTGCACTCAGGAAATAGCTTAAAGAGAGTTGGAGAGGTGACTCCGCTGTGGAGTGCTTACTGCTCTGGCATAGGACCCGGGGTCATTTCCCAGCACCTACAAGATGGCGGCTCACAATCATCTATAACTCCAGTTCTAGGTGATCTGATACCTCTTCTGACTTTCATGGGCTCCTGTGCACATGTGGTGCTCATGCACATGCACAGACACACAGACACAGACACACACACACACACACACACACAGAGAGAGAGAGAGAGAGAGAGAGAGAGAGAGAGAGAGAGAGAGAGAGAGAGAACACACACTTAACTATTTTCTTAAAAGAGACAGCAGCTGAATGAGTGAATGCATGCATGAATTCACCACTAATTTCACGTCAAGGCAAATGAGAGACAACAGGTAACAGAAGCCATCCCATTACCAGTCTCGTTAACTGACAGTGAAGCTGCAACCAGCATCCTCTGGTGCAGGTCGGCAGGGCTGTCACTGATGACGACAGAATTGATGCTCTCCTTCTCAATCCATACACATCTGGGAAGAAGCAGCAGTCACAAGCTGTCGCCCACTGGCCCGGTGATGGAGTGTGCGAGCCCTCAGTGAACCTCGGAAGATGGCGGCACAGGCAAATCCATGATCCACCAGGCCCTGTAGCCCTTGAAGCCTCTGCCTGCCTCCCAGCAGAGTGGTCTCCATGTGGCCCATCGGGCTGCCTCTCCACCCACTGCCTCTGAGCAGAGATGGCTGTGGCTCTGCAAAGTCTCCTGCAAGCTTCTTCCTGCCACCATTGCCTCTAACTTTGTCCCATGTCCAAAGATACTCAGGTGCTGCCTGCCGTGTCTACACCTCTTCTCTGCTTCAGGCTACACTGGAAACAAGCCTCACAGACCTGCTCTTACAGAGAATTCGGCAGGCCTCCTGAAGGGCACTCAGAGGGTCTGCGCAAGCCTGAGCATCTGCACTGCTATCAGGACACCTGTCCCTCGTGCCCAGAATAATTCAGAGAAGCTGGTGATTTCCCAGAGTGGTCCTTACAAAATGCACACAGTTAAAGCTTTTCAACTATTCTGGGTACTCTTGAAGTGGGACTTAGGAAACCTGCCTCATCGGTCACCAAGTGTGCAGCTCCTCCTCCCTCCACCCAAGTCTCAAGTGTACTTAGTTTTCTCAATCCTCTCACAAATGTAAACTCTCTAATCTAGTTCTGAGCAGTGTCACTGGAACCTGTCAATCCTCACCCTCCATCCCCCACACTATACCACAGCAAATACCCGGTGGCCTTTGGGACTTAGAAGGCTCTGGAAAGTCTCAAGTATGGCCTTCGAAGTATAGCCAGGACCCCCAGATGCTTCCATGCATCCCAGGCCCCTGTCAAGGCTACTGTCACTAATTTCCTGTCACCATTCAACTATGGTATTAGTGAAAATGACAACCGCATCTGTTTCCCAGATCTCAACTGTCCCAGAGCACAGGTCCCTCAGCAGTCCAGGCACAGAGGGAATTCACTGCCTGCTGAGTTTCTTCTGTGCTATAACCAGCACAGAAGAAACACAAAACTGTACACTGTTTTCACAAGGAGGAGGGACATCAGGGACATGGTAAAACAGTCTTGCAGCTTATTTACAAAGTCATGTAAGTCTCTCATGAGGTCTACAGATAAAGAAACAGAAAATATTTCATAAAACCATGAATTCAGTCATACCTGAACTTGGATATTCTGGTCAGACTATGACACTTCAGCTCATAAGGGTTAAAGGGCCCATGGAGAACAGCCTGTACACAAAATGCATGTTACCAATACACAGTATAAATGGTGGCAGTCCCACAGTCAGCTTGGGCTTTAAAATTATATCAGAGTGTGGTGGCACATACTATACCCTCTCAGCACTCAGAAAACTGAGGCAGGAGGATTACGGGTCTAGGCCCACTTGAGCCACCTCAAGACTGTCTCAAATGAAAGAAGAAAAAAGGAAAACGGGAATCTGCACTGAGCAAACAGGGAGAGAAGAGTGCTTGTCTGGCCAGTTGGTCCCCAGCACAGCAGAGAAGGGGGAGCAGGAGAGAGCGGGAGACAGAGCTCAAAAGGAAACCACGGGCAGCTGCACCCCAGGGCAAACCGTGCAGAGCGAGACGTTTTACACCACTCACCTTGCAGTTTGGAGGACCCAGCCGGTTGGAAGCAAAGCTCTCCAACAGAACCCGGATGAGATGCTTCTCGTCGTCCTTCATAGGAGAGGACACGGAGCCGTCTGGCACGGTGTCCACTGACTTAGCAAAGAAACCCTTGAGGACTTCGTAGCTTTGCTGATCAGAACAAGAAATGTTTATTGTGCCAAAGGCAAGAATTAAAGCAGAAGCATGAATCTCATATCAAAATATTTCATAGATATAATCCTATTCCTATCTGAATGCCATGAATATTCAGGGACACTGTTTTATCAAGTCCATTTAAAATTCAAACAAAAATAATGACTAACTATATTTTCCAACATAAGATTTTAGAGAAAGAACTGTTTTGTTTTGTTTTTTCAGAAAAGAACTAATACACATTAAAAGCAGGGGCTTTAGTATTTGCAGTAGATAGAGATCATTTTAGAAAGCTACAACTGGTCAAAATGCAGAGAAGCAGTCATCAGCCCAGCTGGTACCCTCACCCCTTAGGCTCAGGAACACTGTGGATCTGGGATGGAAAGACCAGAGGACCAGGAACTCTGTTCAGATTGTAACCCCTGGAAATGAGAGGGAATCACAACCAGGAAGCCTCAACAACACGGCTGCCTAAAGAAGACCCGAGTAGCAACCACTCCATCGACACACTTGCTTGGAAAGAGGGAACTCACAGGGCCCCACCTCTAGATAAAGAGCTACAGGAAGTAATAACTCCCGAGAGAGGGATGTGCCCCTAACTGGTTCTCCAACACGAAGTGCTCAGTCCCGACAACGTACACATATAAGCAACACTGAATGTTGTACTTCTATACTTAGGCATTCATATTCACATGAATATCAACAGTAGAGAAACAGAGCCATGAATGTGAGAGGAGTGAGGGGAAGTATGGAGGAATTGCAAAGAGGGAAATGGTATAACTGTATTTTAATTTTTGAATATTTGCAAATAATAAAGCTTAAAAAGAAGTTAAAAGAAATTCTGAAATGCTTAATATATATGACTTGCTTATTGACTACTTCCATTATGGAAATAATTTTAGAATCCATTAAAGAAGATAAAGCTCAAATATAGAATATTTTCAAGTTAACTTTCATTTCTAAAACAAAAACAATTGACTAGGAGGCTGCCAAAATAGCACTTGCCCACTACAGCGTCCCTGGGAGATAAAGACGGCGCTTGAGATCAGCGCTCTTCAACCTGAGGGTCGTGAGTGACCCTTTTAGAGGGTGAATACCCTTTCACAGGGGTTGCCTAAGACCATCTGCATATCAGATATTTACATTATGAGCATAACAGTAGCAAAATTAGTAATGAAGTAGCAATGAGAATAATTTTATGGTTGGGGTCCAACCAAGGAACACTCCACGCATCACCTACCCTGTGCTCCACCCGCTGCCCCCTCCCAGCCTGGCCCAGCCTCGCCAGCACACACATGAGCTCCACACACAGACAAGGCTCATACCTTTGACTCATAGGACTCTTCTGCGAGCTCAGCATAGCCCTCCCTGATGAGAACATCTCTGATGTTGACGGCATCCTGGGCCCCGGAGTATCGGTACACGTCCACGTGAAGGATGCTGTGTACAATGGAGAACACCTTCACCAGGAGAGGACAGTCGTTGACCAGGGAGGCAAACCGCCCATTGGCGCCCCTACTCCAGTGCTCTCCACAGATCAGAGACTTTGCTGATGGTCGCATTTTGCAAATCTTGAATTCCAAAGCCTGGGGCAGAAGGAAAAGCACTCTGTAACAGTTTCATAAATGGACGAAACACTAATGATAACTTCTCCTGAAATGTGACTTTGTTAATCAGCATTTCTAGAAAAGTCCAGAAAGCTAAATAATTAGCTTTTTTTTTTCTTCACTTCTTTTTTTTATTTTTAAATTTATATATTTATATGTTTGTTTTGGACAGTCTCACTATGGCGGCTGGCTTCAAACTCACTGTGCAGACCAGGCTGTCCTGAGCTCTGGAGATCTGTATTTCCCTCTGCCATGTGTCAGCCACAGACTGCTACCCTTTGTCACCCACTGCGTGTGCTCTTTGGGAAGGAGTATGCGAGTCTAGGTCTCAAGAAGCACCTGGAGCCAACAGAGCCTGAGCACCGCATCCTCGCAGGCGGCATCTGAGTAAGAACGCCCACCCCCCAGAGGTGCAGACATTCACATGCTTGATCACTCGAGTTTTTTTTTTAAGGCTTGGGAAGATTTCTAATCTTGTGTGGTCTTGTTAGAGGAAGCAGGGTTTCAAAAGCACATACCAGACTTCCTCTGCCTACAGACCGGGATGCAGTTCCTCCAGCACCACACCTGCCTGCTCTCTGCCATGATAATGGACCACGCCTCTGATGCTGTAAGCCAGCCCCAATTAAATGCCTTCCTTTGTAAGTGGCCTTGGTCTCTTCTCAGCAGCTCAGACAGTGGCTAGGACTGACTACAACACTGAATTAAAGCCCTTCTCTCTTGCTCAAAGTCAGACCTGCCTTTCATTCTAGTTTTCTCCAAGACTAATGTGGCAGCCATACTATGGTAATATAATTTTTGAGAGTGGCTACCACATGTGGCTAGTGTGAGCCGTCCTTGTCTGTTATGAATGTCAGCTGCCACGGCGGCCTCTAGACAGCTTCCCCTTGGTGTCCAACTCTCATCCCAGCCTCTTCTCGGCCTTACCTGAAATGGAAGCTCCAGAAACTGACAGGGGATCTCCCTGAGGAGATCTAGGTCAACATGAGACCTGTTCCCATAGTCTACAAAGAATACCTGCAAGACAAAGGAAACAAATCTCTGACAGAGTCTCTACAAGGTTCTCTTTGCAGCACAGTGGGAATGCAGTGGCCTCTGCTTCTACAACTACATACATGAGACTCAGTCTACACGCAGACAAAGAAAATTCCTTATATTCTCATTTTTTTTGGGGGGGGGCAGGAAATGCTAATTCAAATCCACTGTTAGAATCCTTTTATTGATTATCTGGAAATTTCACATACTGCACCCTGATCACATTCTCTTCCTAGTCCTCCCAGGCTCACCCCCCCACACACACACCATTGTGATCTCCCCCAAAACAGAAGAAAAAGAAGAAAAAAAATACCACGTCCAATTTGTGTCTGGAGCACAGTCAAACTCCCAGTAGGCAGCCCTTAAAGGAAACTGAGTCCTTCCCACCCCTGCCAGAAGCCACCAACCGTGAAGAGCTACCCTGCAAGGCTCAAGAGCTCTCTGCGGTGGCTTCTGCGAGGCTGTTACTTTCTCTTGGGGGTAAGGGAGGGAGGAAGTTGTTACAAATGCCGCCGAAGTCTCTCGAGTTCCCACTCAGAGTGACCACTCTCTATGTCTTTGCTTCATTTATTTGTTTGTTTATTTATAGTCTTTACTCCTGAAACGGAGTATCTCTATGTACGTAGTCTTGTCTGTTCTGGAACACACCATGTAGATCAGGCTGGCCTTGAATTCACAGAGGCCTGCCACTGCCCCTTGCCCCGAGTGCTGGGATTAAAAGTGTGTACCATTGCTAATCACTTTATATTTCATTCCTTGTTAAAGGCAGATTTTCTATTTTTTATATTTATGTGCACTACATGTATACACTGCCCATAAAGGCTGGAAGACAGTGTCAGATCCCCAGGTCTGGAGTTACGAATGGTTGTTAGCCTCCATGTGGATGCTGGGAATTGAACCTGGGTCCTCTAGAAAAGCAGCCAGTGCTCTCAACCACGGAGCTATCACTCTAGTCCCCAAATTTTCTGTAAAATTCTAGGCTTATTTCCTTTCCAGTTAACAGAAAAACATACCTCAGCAGAATTTCCAGAAACATAAAGAATTTGAGCTCTAAAGTAGCTTTCCTTGTTGTAATCAGTAAAAGGTGCCAGGCAGACCAAGTCCGGATGTGGGTGGATTGGCAGAGGGACCAGCTCTAGGCGGTTTATCGCAGCCGTCAGCTGTTTCAGCAGCTCTGCATTCCTCTCGTCAATCCTGTAGCCCCAGAAGTGCCCTACTTCTACCACCTGCAAGGGAAGAGCACGGGCACACATGAAGACCACCGACGGGCCACATGGCCAAGTGTGGGCACACATGAAGACCACCGACGGGCCACACGGCCGAGAGTGGGCACATGAAGACCACCGAGGGGCCACACGGCCGAGAATGGGCACATGAAGACCACCGACGGGCCACACAGCCAAGAATGGGCACATGAAGACCACCGATGGGCCACACGGCCGAGAGTGGGCACATGAAGACCACCGACGGGCCACACGGCCGAGAGTGGGCACATGAAGACCACCGAGGGGCCACATGGCCGAGAGTGGGCACATGAAGACCACCAACGGGCCACACGGCTGAGAGTGGGCACATGAAGACCACCGAGGGGCCACACGGCCGAGAGTGGGCACATGAAGACCACCGACGGGCCACACGGCCGAGAATGGGCACATGAAGACCACCAACGGGCCACATGGCTGAGAGTGGGCACACATGAAGACCACCGAGGTGCCACACGGCCGAGAGTGGGCACATGAAGACCACCGACGGGCCACACGGCCGAGAATGGGCACTTGAAGACCACCGACGGGCCACACGGCCGAGAGTGGGCACACATGAAGACCACCGACGGGCCACACGGCCGAGAGTGGGCACACATGAAGACCACCGATGGGCCACACGGCCGAGAGTGGGCACACATAAAGACCACCGAGGGGCCACGCAGACCAACAACAGCCCTATTTCTGTGTCAGCATCCTCCACAGGTCCCTAACAGCCTCTGTGAAGCAAATGAGGAGCTTCTTGTCAGCATGGGTGCATGAACCACATGTGCCCTGAGGGGCCTCCGTGGCCCAGGTCCTGAAGGCTTTGAGAGGTCTGGATTTAGTCCAGATAAGTCAATACCATGGGGCCTCCTGTGCAGGGCCAAGTCACAGTCCACAAATAAGGACAGCTCGTGAGGTCTGGCAGAGAAAAGCCAACATGGTGTACGACTCTGAGCAGCAGCCTCCCCGGGGCAGCCACGCCGGCAGTGTTCACACGGGCTCGGATTCCAGACTCCTACGTGAAATTCCCCAGTGAAGTGTAGCTGTAGATTTACTAGAAAATAAACACACTTGCTTATATATTTTTTTGTGCTGGGGTTTGAACCCAGGGTCTCATGTACACAAAACAGGAGCTTTCCCTGTGTCTACACAAGTTGTTTTAAAGAAATTAAAAAAAAAACCAAAATAATATTTCAACACTAATTTTGTTGATATAAACAATTCTGTAGTATATGCCATGCCAACTAACTTTTTAAATTTTATCTTGTCAAACGTTTTGGTTTTTTTTTTTTCTTTTGAGATAATGTCTCAGGGTGTAGACCTGGCTTGCCTAGAACTCTCTATAAAGACAAGGCTAGCCTCAAATGCACAGTGACCTGCCTCTGTCACCTGAGTGTTGGGATTAAAGGTGTGTGCCCCACAGCATGTTACTTTCCTTTTGATCCAGTAACAAAGTCTCGCTCTCCTTGATGTTGTCTGCATCCTATCTTGGCGAGCGCTGCCATGCCTACCCAGTCAGTTACCAGGGAGGAGCCGGCTCACAGCGCGCGGTGAGCTGCTCATGGTCACACTCTTCAGACGTGGAGGTGGGAAAGGCTCTAGGGACCGAGTGGGACACTCTCACCTCAGTGACATCGACTGTCAGGAGGAGGTCTGAGACCGTCCGGGGTCTGTCCACACTGTTGAATGACACTTGCATGGGATCTACTGTCTGCTTCTGGAAGTCCACGTTCACCCTGAATAACAGGAAAAAAGAAAATAAGAATTAAGTGGTTTTATTTCCACATGTGAATTACCACCTGATCTATTCCAACATTTCTGGCACTAGAGATTGGTTCTTAATCAGTCCCCAAAGGCCTATACGGTCACTGTCGGGTGGCAGGGGGTCCTTGGGAGGTGGAGCCCAGGCCCCAATTAACAGAACCAGCCAACTGCGGACTAAAACTTCTGAGGCCATGAGTCAAATTAGCTTTTCTCTTGCAAGTTGATCATCTCAAGTAGTTGTTACAGAAACAGAAAAGTGACCTAACCAGAAAGGTTAAGTTTGATCTCACTGCAAAAAAAGGTTTGATGACTTCCTTGGCTGTCCTAGAAGTCATGAATACCCTAATAACTATCCACTCCCTCCAGGAATGCACCCTCAAAGACAGAATAACTGCTTTTAAAAGCATACATTCTAAAATAAGGCCTGCACAATCCCTTCTTTTTGCATTTCAGAAAACTAGCTAGAAAACAGAGAACTCCACCGGCAGAGTGAGTGTTTGCCTGGACTGTACAGAGCCTAGGGTGTGGTCCTCAGCAGGCACGAAACTGGGGAGTGCACGCTGTGACCCCAGAACTTAGAAGAAGGGGCTGGAGGGGCGGATCAGTGGCTAGGAACAATACTGACTGCTCCTCCAAAGGCCTGTAGCTCACCCCCCCCGGCATGCACATCATGCAGCCTACCACTGCCCGAACTCCAGCTCCAGGAGGAACCACGGTCTCTCGTCTCCACAGGCACCCACACACATGTCCACATATACCCACTCAGACACACAGATAACTAAAAATAATAGGTGGCCGAGCAGTGGTACATGTCTTCATTCCCAGCACTCGGGAGACAGAGGTAGGCAGATCTCTGAGCTCCAGGATAGGTCAGCCCGGTCTACAGATCAAGTTCTAGGAGATCCAGGGCTACACAGAGAAACACACACACATTTTTAAGATGAAAGCAAGAAGAGCAGAAGTTGTTCAAGATCATCCTCAGCTATCGGAGTGTGAGGCCAGTCCAGGTTTCAGAAGACCTTGACTTTAGAGATGGCTCAGCAGTTAAGAGCACTGACTGTTCTTCCAGAGGTCCTGAGTTCAAATCCCAGCAACCATATGGTGGCTCACATACTGGGATCTGACACCCGCTTCTGACATGCAGGTGTACATGCAGATAGAGCACTCATAAATATTTTTTAAAACCTACTTTAAAAAAAAAAGAGTCCACACTCAGCTCAATATAATGCTAACATAAAATACATGATTATCAAACAGGCTCTAGAAATATCATTCACCTCTTAGAGCAGAAAGACAGTAAATGCTGCAGGATGTGAAGGAAAAATTAATGAACATAAGACTTCCTCTTGATACTTTTATCCTAAAATAAGGGAAAGAATGCACGGAGAGACCCAGCTCCTCCTTGGTTTGATCAGTAGGTCCGCAGTCACAGACAGCCCCAGGTACAGGTGTCAGCAGTCGGACTTGGACAAAGACAGACAGGGATCTTTGAAGGCTAAGCCCGCCCTTCTTCTAAATGATCAGAACAGAGCTTGGGCTGAGGAATGGCTTTGCTTCTAAAGTGCCTGGCACAGGCATGAGGATCTGAGTCCTCGTGGGTCCCCAAAACCCAAGGGACAAGCCAGAGGTAACACCTACTGCCACAGCACTGGTTGAGGTATAGATGCAGGTCCCTCCCTGAGGCACACTGGACAGTCAGCCCAACCAAAACGGATGAACTCACAAAGTTACAAAAACAGCCTATCAGCCACTGGCCTCCATAGCCACATCTAACAAGTACACCAGCACTGACAGCAAACACCCAAGCAAAAAGAACCCACAACAGCACACACTGGACGGATCTGGCGTGCCTGGGTCTCCCTCACCAACTGCTCATGTTCACAAGACCCTTTCTGGAATCACAAAGATTACACAGAATAAGAGACAAAGTTGACTTTGAAGAAAACAATAAATATAGCCAGGGGTGGATCTCTGTGAGTTTGAGGTCAGCCAAAGCTACATAAGGAAACCCTGACTTAAACAAACATTTAAGAAGGAGACCCCTGCCTGGGCTACAATGACAGAGAAGAGTCTGTTCTAAGCGCTGGCTAGGGTTTAACTTGTGTCCAAGAAGAGCTCTGCATGCCACCCAGGCCGTGGGACCGTGGGGCCATGGGGCCCCTTTTGCTCTGCAAAAAAAAAAAAAAAAAAAAAAAAAAAGAATTCTCAAACTGATATTCATAAACCCCAGAAGGAAGAAGGGAAAGAAAAGCACAGGGCTAATTTCTACAATCTAAACTGAAAACCTAAATTATTTCACTCAGTCCTTCGATGGCTTCACAGCAGGCACCACAACTACTAAACAGACTAAACCACAGAGGATAAGTGGATGACAGCCCCAGGACAGCCATGGAGAGATGAGGGCACCAGGACTCTAGGACAGCGCCACCTGCTGACACAGCCAGGCCAACACCAGCTACAGCTCCTCCAGCAGTCTTGTGAGAACATAGTTGGCATCTTGTGGAAATACCTTGTGTTCCTGAGCTTCGACACCGACCCGCCTTGCACCTTCCCCTCGATCTCCTCTGCAGCATGAACACTGAGCTCGAGGGACACTTTCAGCTGGGACATCTTGACTGCCAAGTTCACAGCAGGGAGGGTCTTAAATCTTTCTGTTGGATTCCGTGAAAACTCCACAAAAGCTCTGTTCCATCAAATATGAATTAAAGCAAGAAATAATAATATATGATAAGTAATAAAACAAATTCTCTGAAGGTTAGGGAAAAATTCTCTTCTTAAAATGCTAGTAACTCTTCATTCTAATTAATCAGTAGAAATATTAGTGGGTTTTAGACAGATTATTTGCTGAGGGAAGTAAGTCACAAGTCAGGGAAGCCAGGCTCAGCCCTGCACAGCACAGCGCAGAGTGGCAGCTCACAGGAGGCTCCAGCCAGGAAGCCCGGTTTTCACAGTTGCATCACGGAGCAGGCTCCCTGATTCTAACAGAGGCTGAAGCCGTGATGCAGGATAACCACCAAACCATACCACAGGGGCTTCCTCAAGACCCTTGAAGACAACTCCTCGGCTAGTTAGTAAGTAGCTGTGACAGTCCAGCGTCCCGCCCCTGCGCACTGCCTGGTGCCACCCGTGCCTCCACCTCACACAGCTTCTACAGAGTGGGGGCTGGGTGAGGAGGAGAGCAGTCATTGCTCCTTGATTGCTGTTTTATATCTCTAACTGGTCCTGGCAGAACCAAAAAGAACATAGTTGCTTTCTTCTGAAATACTGATGTGATGTTTCCACTGTGAGTAAAAAGCCAAAATTATAAGGAACACACAAACAAAGCCCTGGGTTCAACCCTCAGCTCTGGGGAAACTTTTCTAATCAATTTCAAAACTGTAATCTTGTGTACATAAGCATTTCCTTTCAGGGACAAAAGCACTTGGTGATTCTTTTAACTAACCATTTGTTACTGACCTGCTGATAAACAGGGCCAAATTAACTGAGCTTCTGTACTCTGCGTCTTCCAGTTGCCTATGACACGCGCCTGTGTGTTACAGGCGTACACAGATACAGGCTGCCCTTTGGGGGTCCCCACAGTCACAGAGAACTAGATCAATGACTTGCCCTGGAAATCTGGGTGTGGGCACTGAAGAGCAGACCCCTGAAAGACCCGGGACAGGCACGTACAGCCCGGGGGCCCCCGCACAGCTCCACCTGAGAGACAGCCCAGCGGCCTCCATGCAGACACTTTACACACATGCAGCCCTGGGAGAGGGCTCTGTGAACACGGACGCTGGGGACTCCTTCGTAATTGCCGCTGACTAAAAGGCGACTACTTACTTTGCACCATCAAATACAATGGATTTGACTTGACCACACTGTCTAAAGAGAGACTGCAGTTGCTTGTAGTAAAGGAATCCGTAGGGAGGAATGTGCTTCAGCTGGAAGGGAACACAGTGCATGTCACCGCCATCAGTAAGGACCTGACTGCCCCAAGAGCCAGCAACAGGAGCTGCCCTCGCTTGCAAGCTCCGCCCATGTAGACGCGACAGACTTGGCCCACCTGTGTACCCAACCACATGACTTTAAATTATAAATGTTTTAACACAAATGCATGAAATGAAGGCTGGTTTTTCCCTTGTCGAAACAGTTCAACAGCTGATTGCAGGTTTTTTTTTGCTTTGTTGCTTTAAAATTATCATGCTAACTATAGCTTCCTGAGACATCACCATTCTGATAAAGAGTGACAGGAAAGAAATTAGGGGACACGGACTGGTCACCTCAGAGGCTGTTTTGCCCCTCATGGCAGCAGAACCAGGCTCCTACCCAGCAGTCTCAACTCTAGCTGTTCAAAGCCCTCTCAGCCCTCTACCCCGATGAGCAATGATCACTGTGTCCCAAGCTCTGGTCTCTCAGCCCCTGCCACCCCTGAAGAGTGAAGTGTCTCCCAGCTGCGATGGCAGCAAGGGTGCGATAGCACTGCCTGGACCCGAGTCTAAGCTCAAGCCTGTGGAACCGCGACATCACGAGCTTGCTGGGATAACGGCAAAGCCTCCACTTTAAAGGATTAATGTGAAGCTCAGAGAAAAATACATTGTAAAAAAAGGCTTGGCTCCTCCCAGAGTTCTCAAGCAAAGCTAGCTTTTAGTTTGTATGCTGCATGGTCAGTTGTGTCAAGAGACTAGGCTGACTGGGGCTGAGAAGCGAGTCTGAGCAGGCTCCCGTGGGGCCGTCCACTGCACACAGCTGAAGGACAGACAGCAGGAAGAGTGCAAAAGAAGCTGATCAAGGCGTTTCCTCCAAAGAGAGAAGTAACAAAAAGCCCACAGTCCTTGGAGCGTCAGAGCTCGCGGCAGGCAGCCGTTAGGTGGAAATCTTCCCCCGGGCGCGGCGCACCCGGCACCCATTTCGCCTGCTGAGCTCTTCAAAGACCAGACTGGAAATGTTCCAGAGTCTGTGGCTCTGTCCTTGTCAATCTTCAGACTCTCCACAGCTGCAAGGTAGTGCAACACCACCAGGGGCTAAAGCGAGCAGTAACTGAGCACGCGCTCCAGCCAGGAGCCAACTTCGCCAAGCGCTTTTCATTGCCCTAAACCAACCAAGGAGTCTGATGGAATCCCAGTGCTCAACTATGTAATGCCACCGTGTCACGTGTAACTTCTGGACATAAACAAATGGCCCCACAAATCCAGCAGTCAGTGCCCATGACTCCTCCCCACTCCCACCTCCTCATTCACGCTGCTTACAAGCTCTCCCGAGGTCATTCATACCCTCTAGGTCTAGGGTAGACTTTGAGGGGCTTCAGATCTGAACTTAATTTCCTCTAAGTAGCTATGCAGGGGGATCACTGCTACTTACAACAGTAGGCTGCCATTTTTTATTTTGTGTGCCATTGTCTATTGACAACTTACTCTCCAGGGCCTTAAATCCTTGAAGTGACAATGCTCAAGGCAGCTCTCACCCTGAATATACAAACTCTCTGTACACTGAGTCTCTAAAGATGAGGATGCTGTAAGAAAGCAGCAGTCTCTGAACGGTGAAACAGAAGGGCTCACTTGGAGCAATCCACACACTGTTTATTTGAGCACAAGCAGCCCGCTGTGCCAGCCACACTATAAGAGGTCCTTTTGGCTACCACACTCACACTATTCTCTATGTGTCACCTACCACAACTGTTGTCCTGGGGTCCTTGCCGGCCAGTTCCCTCGCTGCCATCTCCTCGTCTGGTTGTCCAAAAGTAAAGTAATTTGGATAAAAAGCGCCTGCCAGCACAACCTGGAAAGAAGCACATGCTCCAGCCTTCTCCCCACCACACTCACATCATCCCAGAGCACTAGACAAACCGTCACACACTGCACTAACTACATCTCACACATCCGGTGATCCCCACGACAGCCATACTCCCCGGATCTTCTCTTCAGAACAGCTAGGATGCTTCTGAGAACGGAGCCAGTGTGGACGCAACAGTGCACTGAGCTGTTCTCACTGTCACCCAACCGCAGTCCGACAGGCCAGGTGTTCTCCCAGGTGTAGAGACATCGCTCCATGGGGACTCTCCAGAAGGACAGCAAGCTGGCACCTAATGTTCACATCTAAAAGGCATGCTGCCAAACCCTTTCTTCAGTAAGACTCCGCCTCATAAAGCACACCCACAGAAGATTGTCCCTGGCCACATGTCAATTTCCCATCCACAAAAGAACCAGTGTCCCCACCGTGCCTGGTTTACAGGTGCCCACTTAAGCCCTGTCCTCTATGCATGTGGTGGCATGAGTGACATCGGCCTCTGTCGGCTCATAGATCTGAAAATTTGGTCCCAGTTGGTAGAACTGTTTGGGAAGAATTCGGAGGTGTGGACTCGTTGGAGGAGTGTTTCACTATGGGCGGGCTTTAGGTTTTAAAAGGCCCACACCGGTCACTCTCTCTGCCTCGTGCTTGTGAATCAGATGTAGGCTCCCAGCTACTGCTCAAGCATTGCGCCTGCAGGCTTTCCTACTTTCATGCTCCCAACCATGACGGTCATGGACTCAACCTCTGAACTGGAAGCCCTCAACAAACTCTTCCTTCTGCCAGCTGCCTTGGTCTTGGTGTTTAAGACAACGCAGTGGCACTGTTCATGTGCAAGACACATCTCTGTAACATTCTTGGAAGGTTTCACTGCAGAGTTAGTCACCTGCTTCATGACCCAGAGTTAAAGGGGCACACGCACGCACAGAGTCGCTGGACTTTACAGCAAAAGGCTCTAACACTGGCCATTGTGACAGCACCAGGAGTGTAAACAAGGAAGGGTTCTGGTCTTGCACACGTGAAACCACCATGCACCCAGATTCCAGCACTAACAGCAGAGAGAACAAACGCACACGCTGTCAACCATAACCTGAATCAGAACCCGATGGCGATGGGTGTGGTGGCGCACACCTTCAACCCTAGCACTCAGAAGGTAGAGGAAGGAAGATCTCTGTTAATTCAAGGCTAGCCAGGTCTACATGGTGAGTTCCTGGCCATCCAAGGTTACATAGTAAGACTATCTCAGAAAGAAAACAAGGAAGGAAGGAAGGAAGGAAGGAAGGAAGGAAGGAAGGAAGGAAGGAGGGAGGGTGAATAAATGAGTAAAGGAAGGCCCAGCACACCTGCAGGATGAAGCGTTGCTTGTACGGATATTCT
>BTHU01000012.1:127606798-127766798 GCA_036184795.1 Tokudaia tokunoshimensis | reverse complement strand
CCTGCTGCCCTTCCTAGAGGACAGCTCAAGCAACTGCCAGCAGTGACCGCAGGGTTTTTTCTTTCTCTTTTTTTTTTCTGAGCTTATTTTTTTTTATTAGATATTTTCTTTATTTACATTTCAAATGTTATCCCCTTTCCTGGTTTCCCCTCCAAAAATACCCTATACCATCCCACCTCCCCCTGCTCACTAACCCACCCACTCCTGCTTCCCTGTCCTGGCATTCCCCTAAATTGGGGCATTGAGCCTTCTCAGGACCAAGGGCCTCTCCTCCCTTTGATGTCCAACAAGGCCATCCTCTGCTACATATGCAGCTGGAGCCCTGGGTCCCTCCATGTGTACTCTTTGGTTGGTGGTTTAGTCCCTGGGAGCTCTGAGGGTACTGGCTGGTTCATACTGTTGTTCCTCCTATGGGGCTGCAAACACCTTCAGCTCCTTGGGTCCTTTCTCAAGCTCCTCCATTGGGGACCCTGTGCTTAGCTCAATGGTTGTCTGAGAGCGTCCCCCTCTGTATTTGTCAGACTCTGGCAGAACCTCTCAGGAGACAGCTATATCAGGCTCCTGTCAGCAAGCACTTGTTGGCATCCACAATAGTGTCTGAGTTTGGTGACTGTATATGGGATGGATCCCCAGGTGGGGCAGTCCCTGGATGGTCCTTCCTTCAGTCTCTGCTCCACACTTTGTCTCTGTATCTCCTCCCATGGGTATTTTGTTCCCCCTCCTAAGAAGAACCAAAGTATCCATACTTCGGCCTTCCTTCTTCTTAAGCTTCGTTTGATCTATGAATGTATCTTGGGTATTCCAAGCTTCTGGGCTAATAGCCAATTATCAGTGAGTGCATACTGTGTGTGTTCTTTTGTGATTGGGTTACCTCACTCAGCAGGTCTTAATGCCATCCCAGTGCACAGGCAGTGACCACGCTGAGACAGAGTTGGGACTCTGAGCATGCGTTACCAGCCATCAGTCAGGCACCGAGGAGGAGTGTGACTAACCTTGGGGTGCCGCAGCTTTCCTCGCTGTCTGCAAGCCTGCCAGGCCTGCAATAACAAGAGTCCAGTTTCAAGCAGCTGAACTGAATTCTGGTGTCAACACATGGCTAGACACAGAAAACTTGACATTTAATGTTTTAATCAGTCCCAGGCAATGCCTGAGACATCCACCCACCGCTCCCTCCTGCAGTTGTTACTCTGTGAGGGCCACCAGAAGGCCCTGTCAAAACCATGAGAAGACACCTCTACCCACTCATAGCCGGGGTGTGGGGACACACTGGTGCTTTGCGTGGCGCTTCTGCCTCCAGGGGTGGAAAGACACTCACCCTGAACGCCTCCACGAGTGCCAGGCAGTCACTCCTGCTGCTACCTGAGAAGTGCACTTTGTTCCTGCAAACACATTGAGAAAGTGTCACCTAGTGACACTAGGACGGTGACCCCCACCCCAAAAGGGACAATGTCAAATACCTATATCCATCCAGATGCTGCCGAAAAGGCATCGTGAAAAAATTCTTCAGAGAAAGAGCTGCCGCTAAAGACAGAAACCAGGGGATGAAGCCTGCCAGCACACGCTGCCCACAGCTGTCCCACAGCTGTCCCACACTTACCTATGATGAGACATTCATCCAGGCACCCAAACACATGTCCCAGCACAATGAGTTTACCCAGCTGCTGACTGACAGGGAGCTGTGCCAGCACTCGTCCCAGGAAGGTCAGTTCGCCATCGTGGGGATTTTCGTCCTCTCTCTGCCCACTGACCGCCAGTGCTCCAATCTATGAAACAAGTTAGTGCCGTTAGCGAGGGCCGGCTGGATAGCCACACTCCACTCTTCTTAAGGCAGAAGGCGCAAGACAGGAGCTGCGTACCAACTTCTGGTGAATGCGGTTCTGAGACAACTAAGGTAACGTGCAAGGATGATGGCTCCAGCACGCTCCTGACACTCACTCCCTCTGTGTTTTCAGGAAGTATGTCATGTCATGGAAGATAACATGCAAGGACCCTTCCAAAGGCCCAGCCAGTCCCAAGCTCAGCAAACATGGCACACACGGAGCTCTTGGCCCTCGTCGCCGTCACTCACCGAGCACACCTACACTGACAAAGCCCGTCTGCAGGGAGAGCATTAGGACACAGCTGTTCTCAGCCAGTGAGGGCAAGTCACAAGAGCAGAGCTCGAGTCAAGAGTGGGCCAAGGAGAGCCGATGGGAGAGTCTCAGGTGACGGGGGCAGGAGGCTGAGGACGAGGTGCAGGACGGAGCTAGGGAAAGAGCTAAGCAGCCTGGCCGGATGCTTCTCAGGATGGGGCCATAAGGATGGGGAGGGGTGGGCTTCAGAAAGACGGGGAGTGGGGGGGTCGGGGGGGGGAGATGAAGGGCAGACCTGGGACTGGAGTCACATGCTGAGCTTTGTAGCCGCTAAACTTCTTTACAGACTGAATGTGAGGCTCCCCCACAAGGTAAAGCCTTAGCTTCCCCACTGCTGAGTAACTACACACATCCCACCTCCTTCAGCAGAAGAATGGTGCGCTCGATGTCACTCAGGCTGGGCGGAGACAGGGCGGTAGCCAGGAGAGCCCTCGGTTCACCCATGTCAAGCAACTTCACCTTCAATATTGTGCTTCCCAGCGGACAGCGCTGAAAAGAACACAACTTCAGTACCGAGCCGATGCTAAACCACTTAGCCGTTCACAGGACTTGTGCAAAGAAAGGGAGGGAGAGAGAAGGAACAGAGAGAACAGCAGAGAGGGGTAGGGAAGAAGACAGGACAGAGGACGGACGCTGGGCCTGGCAGCCCACCCACAATCCCAGCACGTGGGAGTCGGAGGCAGGGAACACAGGCTCAACAACAGCCGTGCTACCAGACCCTGACTGAAAACAAAATAGACATGGGGGGAGCGGGGCGGAGCGGGGCGCCATGGTCTGCGCGCCATGGTCTGCGCGCCATGGTCTGCGCGCCATGGTCTGCGCGCCATGGTCTGCGCGCCTGGTCCCAATGCCTGGGGTGGGGGTGGGGAAAAGGATCTGAGTTGGAAACCAGCATGGGCCACAGCAAGACCCTGTCTCCAGAAAGAGGGGAAGAAGACAAAGTCAAAAGCAGGAAAGAAGGAAGCAACAAGACACAGGGGGGATGGCGAGGGTGGAAGTTAGGAAAGACAAAGGCTGGGGCACAGTTGCCCCTTATAAAGAACAGCAGAGACCAATGTGTGAAAGAAAACCTTATTAAAGGGCACAGACACAGGGCGACATTCCTCAGATTAAGACTTAAGAACAGGAGGGCTGAGGGTGGCCTGGTGGTTAAGAGCACCCACTGCTCTTCCAAGACCAGGATTGGGTTCCCAGTACCGACATGGTGGATAAGAACCTTCTGAAATGCCGGCTCCAGAGGACCCGACACCCTCTTTGGACCTCTGCAGGCACTTCATGCAAACACCCATACACAACAGACAAAAATATTTTTAAAATTTTTTTAGAAATAATTACAAGCAGGGCTAGGACAGTGAAGAAGGTTTAACAGGTGAATGGCCCCGTCCCCTCATAACCAGAGCTTGGTAACAATTTACATTGTGAAAGTTAAGACCCTCCCACAAGTTCTCTAATTTCCACCTCTCTCCATGCACACAGACAGGTAAATCCCTGGGGCTGGTTTCCAACCTAGCCTACTTGTTCAATTCCTGAGGGATGGCACACAGTCAAGAATAGCAGAGAGAGAGAAAGAGAGAGACAGAGACAGAGACGGGGGGGGGGGGGAGGGAAGGAGGGAGGGAGGGAGAGTCTCAGCAGTATAAGGGTCACAAAACTGCACATTTACAAGCAGCTGACACTGACAATGAACAGTCTTCATTACCAGCATCTCAGGAACAACGTGGTCAGGGATAGCGCTGTCCCAGAAGTCCCTGTGGATCAGTCTGTAGCAGTATCCTTTAGACACTCGTCCAGCACGGCCTGCAAAAGAGAATCAACTCCATTGGCACTGGTCACTTTAACATCAGTGTGGAGAGAAGTGTAAAATAACAACCATTAAATGCTGACATGGAAAACATTTATCATCTACCACACTGAGCCAGTAAAAACAAGTTGTCTTTATTCTAATATTATCCCAAGTGAAATTATCCTAAACAGTTAAATTAAGATTGAGTGCTGCTTTCTACTCCATAGACAAGGTTTAGAAAAATCTAGTGTGACAAAAGAAAACAAATTGGCCAAAACGCAATAGAAACCAAGTCACTTTGAAGGATACACACTTCCTGCAAGATTTAGTTCAACCCAGTAAAATAAGACTCACCACAGAGAAGCCACGACAGAAGCCTGGCTCACCACAGACGGTATTAGAGTCCCATGGAGTAGCCCTCTGCCCAGGACGTCCCTGCGGCTGTGTCTGCCTGTCCTGGGATTTCTACAAGACATCCTTCAATATGGCCACTTGATATTAACTAAGAACTGTACAAGAGCTCGGAGCCAGGCTCCACCCAAGCAGAAGGCGACACCACTGCTCCTCTGTGTGACAATGACTATTTGTGGAGTGAAAGCAAATCTTACAAGAAAAAAAGAGTGAGGCCTGAGTGTCCTTAACAGATACAAACCTTAAATAAACAAACAAGCCAGGTGTGCTGGTGCAGGCCTTTAATCCCAACACTCAGAAGCCAGAAAGGTCTCTGTGAGTTCAAGGCCAGCCTGACTTACACATTATGTTCCAGGACAGCCAGAGCTACATAAGGGAGATTCTGAGAAAAAAAAAAAAGTCAAAACCCTCAAAACAACAACAGAAAGGTGCACACCCATGACCCCAGCATTTAGGAAGTCAAGGGGGGGCGGGATCTACGCTAGGGCGGAGCTAGACCAGCTACATAATGACTACTTACATAAAGACTTCCAGGTGCGGCTGGGCTACACCGTGAGAGCCTGTCTCAAAAGGAATAGGGGCCCAGGGAGCTTTATTTCCCCACAAGTGGGTCAGAAAAGGCCGAGGGAAACTGGACCTCTCCTGCCTCGCTCTGGTTCCTTTGAGTGCGTTCCTTCACTCTTTCTTCTCTACCCTGAGAACAAGAGGATTGTCTATATAGATCTCAAGATAATCTCTCTAGCAAACTAAGTCCTTCCAGCAAACTACAAGATTCATGACAACTTACCAGGAAGCAATATTCCTCTGTGGAAATAATACCAGGGTCAACTGTCATGCAGGAATCACTCCACTATCCAGAGTCTCCGGAGGTATTCAAACTAGCCAGTCCTGAGCTGTCCCCCTGCCTCATCATTCCATCATAAAGCCCAATGAAGGTACGGTCTTAACCTTGCCCTCACCTGCTCACACAGTCAGAGTATCTCCTATGTGGCCCTACGTAGCATCTGTACCTCCTGCATCTGTTGATGAGAACCAGGGCTTTTATCTTCCCAAGCCTCTCTTGCATCTCCTATTGTGGCCACACCTGGCTGACCTTCTCATGATGGAACAGACACAAGGCCACAGGAGGGTTCTGTCTGCAGTCACCCCATGTGCACGAGCTGGAAAGTAACCTTAACCCAAAGTTCACCCTGCACAACTAACTCTAGTGGACGTTAACGAGGAACAGATGATGAACATGAGCTTAAACTGGAAATAAGAGACACGAGAGAAGCTTCGTGACCGAGAGCTACATGAGGAATTCTCGTCTCATCTATGCAGCAGAACCTGACCAAGTCTAAAATCTCTTCTCTACAGAAGACCCTGGAAGAAGACTTGGGGGAAAAACTCCTGCAAAATAAGTGGCTATATCAACATTCTCAAAACTCAGTTTTATATTACAAACACAAACGACCTGATTTTAAAATGGGCACAAAGCTGGGGATGGTGGTGTAGGGCTGTAATTCCAGGGTTTGGGGGAAGAGACAGTAGAATCGTTCCCAAGTTCAAAGCCACCTAGTGTACACAGTGAGTTCCATGCCAGTCAGTCCTACATAGTAGGACTCAAAAAATTAAGCAAATAAATAAATAAATCTTAAAAAGCAAGAGACAGAGAAGCACTCCCTGAGGAACAGACAATACCAGCAAACACGAGGGATGCTACTTAACCCTGGGAACTGTTGTGGAATTGCAGGTCAAAAACCAAACAAGGTGGTAAATGGCATCCAGTGATGGCTAAAATAAAAACCAGGCGGCACCTGCTACCAAGGAAGGGGGAGTGGCTCATACACTGTGGAGGTGCAAAAAGTGGCCACCATGGATGCCTTTCACACTGACGAAACTCTTGACAGCCAGGTTACAATGGCGCCTTCCTCATCTCCTGACAAGAAACATCAGGAGAGGAGAGAGAGTCCAGCCGTCAGGAGGCCTGAAGCCAGACTCTGGTTCAAACCTCAGCCCACCTGAGGAGAACCTTGTGCAGGTGCTATTGCCGCTTCCCTGGGTCTCAGAACACCACAAGCTCACCTCATACCCCTGATGAAGGCTAAGAAGGAAAGAACGCAGTGAAAACCAGTGTCTGCATTGAGGCAGGAGCATACCAGTTACTTGGTCTATGCACATACATGTTTGATTTTGAGGCAGTAATTTCCCAGAGGAATTCTTTGGCCTCCTGCCTACCTCCTTCAGGAGGGTCTCTATAAAGTCAAGCCATTTCTCAGGACACACCCGAGATAATGTCCTCCTGAACAGCTACAGGAGAAGGCAAACTGGGCCTGGCATGTTATAGACTCGCTTCTGTGGACAAAGCACCCATCCCCCCAAAGGTCCCTATCCCTTCAGCTTGGCAAACAAAACGAGGATTCCTCTGTGGGACTCACTAGGAAAAAGACCCTGCAAACACCAGGTTTAGAGGCAGTCCAAGGCAAGTCAGCCAAAATCACACAAGTGATCCACTTGGTTTCCATAGCCATTCGATACATTTTTTAAAAAATTCACTCTGAAAATGATAACTACTGAGCTAACAGGCTGTCTGTCCCTTAGGAGTTGACACTAAGACAGCACAAGAAAAGAACATGGAGCCAAAGGTGACAGAAAACCAAGATTCTGGTGCTTCAACTTAAAACCAGCCCCAGTAACAGAAATATCTGAGAAGAGAGAAACCACTAAAACAAAGCTCGCGGGAAGCCTCCGTGCACCATGGGACCACTGAGGCCTCAGGGTGTCTGCCACAAAAGCCTTACCTTTTCTCTGGTCACAGCTGGTCTTGGAGGCCCAGCTTAGTCGCAGACTCTGATAATTTGTATCTTCATCACAAACCAGAGTTCTGGTCAGACAAAAATCTATAACTGTCATAAAAAAAATAGTATGAAAACACAGCAAAGTGGGATTATGACAAGACAACCCAGGGTGTGGCCACGCAGCTGCTGGGATTATGACAACCCAGGGTGTGGCCACGCAGCTGCTAGAGTTGGCATGCTTGCAGACACCTCTCTCCTCTGGGAGTGTGCCGACTGTGCCTTATCTCTTGCAACAGGAAACCAAGGTCTCTTTCTACAGCAGAAGTGGAAATCTTTGGACGTGAGGACCAAATTATCATAAAGACCTGTCTGGATGCACCCAAAGATTAAAGTTACCCCAAAATTTCATTATATCAGTGGTAGGGATGATAGGCGTATGTTCTGGATTGCCAGGATTCAAATCCTGTGTTCTTTTCTGTCTTGGTGCCTATGTGTCTGTCTAGCAGTGAGTGTAAGATGTCAGCTAGATTCTCCTTGAAGCGAGGAGAATCTATCAGGCCCCTCAGCTTCCCTCCAGACAGCACCTTCCTCTTGGGCATGGTGGAAGTTGTCCTTTGGAAAGACACAAGGCAGACTCCTGCCCGCCTCAGGCTGTGCCACACCACCTCTCGCCCCTCATCTGAGCCCTCGGTTGCCTCACACCACCAGTCCTAACACAGCTCTTGGTGGCATCAAGCAAGAACAGCGCTGTCCTTATCTCCATCACGGAGGGGCTGTGACGTGGCAGCCGAGTAACCCTTTCTTCCCAAGCTGCTTTTGATCACAGTGTTTCATCACAGCAATGGTAAGCAACCCAACTAAGACAAGCGCTATCTAAAACATCTTTTCCCCCCCAAAACTGGAATTTCCTTTCCCCTAGTTCTTTTCCTATACAACATTTGTCTCTACATGAAACTGTAATTCATCTGTTGTCTCCCAGCAGATTGTAGTCAACATAATAGTCTTCCTCACAGGGGTAAAATATGCATGGTTACAGGCACTGGTCCCTTAAGAGTTAACTCAACAGTTAGCAAGCTAAATACATATAATCTACACACAGAGACATTCATGAGTTCACAAGCTAAACATATATACATAGGACCAGACAATGGAGTTGTCATGGCTTCCTTCTGCACTACCTCCACATGCCTACCTTTCTATCACAGGACTCCACCAAGGCAGCCCCAAGATTCTGCTTCCCATAGGATGCCTTGAAATTCCCTGGCATATCCTAGAGATGGCCCTGCCTGAAAAAAAACTTATCTGAGGAAACAATGATGAGTCGAGAAGACTTTGAGAGGCTGGACCTTTGTGAGCCTCTAAGTCCCTTCCAAGCATGGGGAGTAGAGAGCAGAGGACACCTCCAGGGGTCAGACGAGCCTGCAGATGCCTCTCTATAGGGAGAAGCGAACAGAGAAAGGCCTTACCATATTTGACATCGGGCACTGTAACAGAACTCTCTGCAATGTTGGTTGACAGAATAATCTGTGGAGCATCAAACAAAACAGGTTGGTGTGTTCTCACTACTCAGGACGCTGTTGCACATTAGAAAGGGGTCTTGACGTTGAATATCAGTGTATATACTGGCTCAAGATGACAAATTAACTATCTTTGCACTTTATGCAGGCCATGACTCATCAAGAAGCTCCCACTACGTGGAAAACCAGACACATACAGACACATACTGTACACGTGGTGCTTACAAGATTCATGTATGGCATGGCCCAGGGTCTGCGCATGAACCTATGATGAAATCGTTAGTGGAGGGACCGTGGACTTGCCAGGAGCCAAAAAGCAAAAGCAGGCCAAATCTAGAGCAAGGGTTGTTACCCTGAGCATCCTAGAGTAGTATCCAAAGCCTAGTTTGCCTAAAGATTCCAAACATCCTCAAGAATATCCGAGATTTGAGCCAAAAGCTCCGGGTCCCAGACCTGGTCCTCCCAGGGAGCTCTGACAAGTAGTGGAAAAAGCTGACAACCTCCAGACAGCTGAGGCCTCAGCTTCTGATAAGGCCATCACCAAGGCAGCAGAGCCCTGGGGATTCAGGAAAATAAAATACACAAAAATCTTAGTTTTGCCAGGCATGGCAGTATACCTACAATCTGAGAACGCAGGAGGATGGGACAAAGTAACCTCAGGTTCAAGGCCAGCCTCGGCTATAAACCAGGACCTATCTCAAAACAAAAAACCCCATCTTTCAGTAACTGATTTACAAAATTACGCACAACACGAAAGGGCACAGATTCCCATCAACACATATCACTTGGTGACTCAGTAGCGGTTTGGGGCGCACCGGGAGAGGCCCAAGCACCTGTCCTTCTCCAGCAAGGATGATCATGTCCCACACACAGCTTCCTACCTTTCTGTACCCAGGGACTGGACTTAGAAACACATTATTCTGTTCCTCTAGAGTCACACTGGAATGGAGTGGATAGACCTGTAACCTAAGAAACAAAGCACTAAAATGAACGTCACAGGACACATAGCAGACGCAAGTAACAACTCAGTGAGGTAATTAGATGATGTAAGGTGTGAGCAGCACAATGATCTAAAAGCCCAAACAAAGGGCACCATCCACACATACCTTTTGTGAATCATGTTTGTGAGAAGCTCGTGCATGTAATTTATCTCACCCAGACCTAGGGGGAAGGGGAAGGCAACTGTGAATTTACTGCTAAAAACTAATCTTTAAAGTGGTAACTTATTTTTAAGGGTCCTTATATCTTTATGCATTCAACAGAGACGCTCTTAGGGCCTGTTGCATGCACTAGCCACATCCTGCAAATGCAGTCAGCAGAACGAAGGCCCTGCTCCCCAGGAGCTCAGAGCAGGCGTACAGATAATGAGACAATCCACCGATGACTAGTGAATGGCTACTGAGCATGTGCAGCATGGAGGATGGGCGGGGAGGCAGGCAGGGGCAGAGCTGGGCTTGCCTGTGGTCTCAGAGCTCTGCTGAGCAGAGTCCTCAGTAAGAGGAGGAATTTTTTACTGTTTGAGAATTTCATGCCTGCACATAACGTGTTTTGATCAAATCTTCCCCACATTCCTGGTACTCCAACCCCTCCCAGTAATGCCAATCCATTTCTCTCCTACCTTCATGTGCCCCTTTAACACACACACACACACACACACACACACACACACACACGCGTGTGCGCACCAGAGCTCCCTTGCTGCTGCTGCTGCCTGTCTGGCTCTGTCTTGTACAGGCCACAGTGCATGCAGTCCTAGCCACTATGAGTTCACGTCTAACAGCACTGTCACTATGAGCTCACGTCTGTAACAGCACTGTCTCTTCCAGCAGTACTGGCTGTGGTTGTCTACACACACCGTCTCCTTCTGGCTCTGACAATCTTTCTGCCCCCTCCATAATGATCGCTGATCCCTGGTGGGGTGGGGAAGTGCATCATGTAGAGCTAAGTACTCCATAGACTTTCATTCTCTGCACAATCATTAATTGTGGACATCTATTAAAATCACCACCTACTGCAAAACGAGGTTCTTCTTGTGAGTGTTGAGAGGCTGATCTGTAGGAATAGGTATAGAGCTTAGGGAACAGTCTTTTATTATGTCCATTTAGCAGAATGCTGGTATTAGGCTCTCCCTGAGGGCCTATGACCTCACCAGCCTCCAGGTTTTGGCCCAGAAACAGCTATGAGTTCTACCTTGTGGAGTGGGCTTTTAATCCCACAAGAAAGTAGCTGATTGCTCCCACAGCATCTATGCTTGCCACCATGGGACCAGCAGGCCTATCCTGCCTGTCAGATTATTACTGTAGCTCAGAGCTCACAGCTGGGTAAGAGTGTTAGTCATTGTTCTCCCCAGTCAGCACATATAGAACCTTCCAGCACTATTAAAACTAGTCAGAAAGAGATCAACTCCCAGGTCTGTATTCTGGAGGCAACAGCCTGTAATGCGTGGGAGTCTATGGGATGTCCGCAGACCACAGCTCTACTGTACAGCAGCACCATTTAAACTGCTTCTGCAGAGAGGAATCATATATGGTAGTAGGTTTCTATATGGAGTTTCCAAAGCTCTAGCGTTAGGAAGGCCGCCTATACCCGCTTCTCTGCCCTGTCCCCACCTGTGACACTATTTACCCCTCCTGTCTCATTACTCCCATTAGTCCCCCTGCAGGTTTTGACTATCCCTCCAATCTTGAAACCTAACACCTGCCATGGGTCCTTACAAGGTCCCTGACTTCTGTAAGTACTTCAACTTAACATACACAGAGAGAAGGGTGGGGGTGGCATGTGCACCCAGCACTCTGTAATCCTAGCACTTGGAAGGCAGAGATAGGAGAAGCTTCTTGAGTTCAAGGTCAGCCTGGTCCACATAGTGAGACCCTGTCTCAAAACTAAATAAACACACATATCTAAAGAGTCAAAGATTGTAGCCAAAGGAAAGAACATGAAGTTTGTCTTTCTGGCTTCAGTCACCTCACAGAATGACTGTCTCCATTCTACCCATTTAACCTGCAAAGTTACCAATCTCATCTTTCTTTTCAGCTGAACAACAACCCACTGCATCTGTGACATGTTTTTATTGCCCCTCAGTTGATGGATATCTGGGTTGCTTTCATGTCTTGGCTACTGGAGCTAAAGCAGCAGTGCACACGGATGAGCAAGTGACTATGTAGGAAGACACAAGCGCCCTTAGAGTCCTTCAGTCCTCAGCGCGTGGCCACGCCCACATCCCGTGGCCACGCCCACATTCCCCACACTTGTCATCCTGTGTTGGTTTTCTTTTATCTTAGCCATCTGTTTACAATAAGATAAATTCCCAAAGTAGTTTTAACGTGAATTTCCCTCCCTGATGACTAAAAATTTTTCTTAAAATATTTGTCAGTTGGGTTGGAGAGATGGCTGAGCAGTTAAAGGTGCTTGCTGCTCTCCTGAAGGACAGAAGTTCAGTGTCCAGTGCCGATACGGTGACCGAGAGCCATCTGTCACTCCATCTCCAGGGGATCTGACACCCTCTCTGGTGTCCACAGGCATCAGGCAATGCACACAACGTACAGATATACATGCAGGTAACACCACTTATGTACATAAAAAATAAACTCTAAATTTAACCATTTTTTTTGGCCACTGTCTTTTTTTTAGAACTCTATTTCCTTGCCTTGGTTTTTCCCTGGGTTATTTTCTTGGTGGTTAGTTTTCTGAGTTGTTTGTATATTCTAGACGCCAACCCTTGGTCAGGGTTTTTCTCACCCTGTAAGCTGCACCTTTGTTCGAACAATGGCGTTCCATTAGCCTCGATGCCTGCACTCCTGAAGTCCTGTTCAGAAAGTCCTTCCTGTGCCTGTAAGGTGAGTGTGTTCCCTGCCTTCTCTATCAGACACTGTGCTGTGGTACCTGATCCACTTGGAACTGGATGTGTACAGGGTGTGAGATAAGATATAGTTCTGTTCTTTACATGGTATCTAGCTTGACCAGACCCATTTGCTGAAGATGCTGTCTTCTCTCCAATGTGTATTTTTGGCCTCTAGTCAAGATCCTGGTGACAGCAGGGTGAGTGTGTGCTCACAGGTGACGGCAGGGTGAGTGTGTGCTCACAGGTGACTGCAGGGTGAGTGTGAACTCACAGGTGATGGCAGGGTGAGTGTATGCTCACAGGTGACGGCAGGGTGAGTGTGAACTCACAGGTGACGGCAGGGTGAGTGTATGCTCACAGGTGACTGCAGGGTGAGTGTGTGCTCACAGGTGACGGCAGGGTGAGTGTGTGCTCACAGGTGACGGCAGGGTGAGTGTGTGCTCACAGGTGACTGCAGGGTGAGTGTGAACTCACAGGTGACAGCAGGGTGAGTGTGTGCTCACAGGTGACGGCAGGGTGAGTGTGTGCTCACAGGTGACGGCAGGGTGAGTGTGTGCTCACAGGTGACGGCAGGGTGAGTGTGAACTCACAGGTGACGGCAGGGTGAGTGTGAACTCACAGGTGACGGCAGGGTGAGTGTGTGCTCACAGGTGACTGCAGGGTGAGTGTGAACTCACAGGTGACGGCAGGGTGAGTGTGTGCTCACAGGTGACGGCAGGGTGAGTGTGTGCTCACAGGTGACTGCAGGGTGAGTGTGAGCTCACAGGTGACGGCAGGGTGAGTGTGTGCTCACAGGTGACGGCAGGGTGAGTGTATGCTCACAGGTGACTGCAGGGTGAGTGTGAACTCACAGGTGACGGCAGGGTGAGTGTATGCTCACAGGTGACTGCAGGGTGACTATGTGCTCACAGGTGACGGCAGGGTGAGTGTGTGCTCACAGGTGACTGCAGGGTGAGTGTGAGCTCACAGGTAATTTCAGGGCTGATTTGTGCTCACAGGTGACTGCAGGGTGAGTGTGTGCTCACAGGTGACTGCAGGGTGAGTGTGAGCTCACAGGTAATTTCAGGGCTGATTTGTGCTCACAGGTGACTGCAGGGTGAGTGTGTGCTCATAAGTGGGTCCTCACTTAGTATTTTTATACCAGTACCATGCTGTTTTTATTCTATGGTTCTATAACATAACTGAAAATCAGACATAAGGCTCTCTCCAGCAGTGGTGTTATCGTTCTAGATATCCTGTTCTTTTCTGTTTCCATATGAATTTTGAAATTCTTTCTGAGGAGTACTGCCCTGGAATTTCGATGAGGATTGCACTGACTGTGTGGCTGCTTTGGGTGGGATGACTTTTCTACAGTGTTAATCCTACTGATCCCTGAGTGTGTGTGTGTGTGGGGGGGTCTTTCTATCTTCTAGTGTCTTCTTCAATCTTTTTTCTGTGTCTTAAAATTTTTTATTGAGCAAGTCTTTTACTTCCTTTCTTAGGTTAACCCCAAGATAAAATAACTTTTTCAAAGACAACCTTACAGTTCAATTTGACACTTTATCCTTTTGTACCAGAACTAAGACAAATGCATCATGACATTAATTAGTAATAACTCAGTTGTCAGAGCAGTGACTACTCATGAGCATGGGCTACAGAAGTCTCTTCCCTGCTGTTTTCCAAATTTCCTCCAATGAATACATGAAATGTTTCTTATCAAAACATTTTCTTTAACCAGATAAGGTAACTCCAGTCTGAAATCTCAGAAATTGGGAGATGGAAGCAAGGTGATATCCAGTTCAAGGCGAGACTTGGCTACATAGACAGCTCCAGACCAGGCAAGGCTACACTAAAATTCTGTCTCAAAACCAAACAAACAAAAAACCAAAATGAACTGGAATGTAACTCAGTGGTGGGTTCCAAGTGGTGAGTTGCATCTGATCCCACGAATACAAAACTAGTAATAATACTCTAAAGGATTTGGTCCTTTTCAGTTGGTTTGAAAATGTGCACTGACCTACAGCATGTGTATGCATACGCCTCATGTGGGTTATCAATATTTTAAACATGTTCAACTGTGCCTCCCCAAAACTATTTTAGATTCCAACTCTAGTGACTGAAAATGTGAGCGACCTGACTTAGCAACAGTCATTGCACGTACAGGAGCTACAATACAGTCCTGGTGATGTCAACTGGGACCTTCAACCAATGGGACAGATGGCTGGTCTCATAAAAAGAGGGAAGGGACAGAGGCACACAGGAGTGTCAGGTGACAGCAGTGTGAGTGGAACTGCCAACAGAACAACCTGGAGGCCTGAGGATGGAGAGCCTGGGGCCTGAGGGGGAGGGAGAGTCTGGGGCCTGAGGGGGAGGGAGAGCCTGGTGCCTGAGGGGGAGGGGGAGCCTGGTGCCTGAGAGGGAGGGAGAGCCTGGGGCCTGAGGGGGAGGGGGAGCCTGGTGCCTGAGAGGGAGGGAGAGCCTGGGGCCTGAGGGGGAGGGGGAGCCTGGGGCCTGAGAGGGAGGGAGAGCCTGGGGCCTGAGAGGGAGGGAGAGCCTGGGGCCTGAGGGGGAGGGAGAGCCTGGGGCCTGAGGGGGAGGGAGAGCCTGGGGCCTGAGGGGGAGGGAGAGCCTGGTGCCTGAGAGGGAGGGAGAGCCTGGGGCCTGAGAGGTTCAATAATGCCTAACTGTTCTCACAGCAGGCAAACACACCACTCTTGCTTTGAGCATTCAATTTGCCATGCCTTGCTGGAACAGCCCTGAAAAAACTAATTCACATCTGCTCAAAACAAGTCAGTCAGTGAAACTGTAAACATAATATGGCAGACTTGATTTGCATTAGTATGTAACACAAAGTCACACAGCGGAAGGTAAAAGGTCATTTATAAACACCTTTCTGGCCGTGCTCCCTCGTGAGGACTTCCTGAGGAACACCACAGCTTGGCCTTTCCTTGTGGACTCTGAAGTCATGTGGCAAATACACCCAGATGCAAAGTCTACACACTGCCAGCTAGTGGTAGTTTCTGTACACAACATGAGTCTATTCAGCAAGGAAAATGTGACAAGGATTTGAAGCTCACATGTTACATTCCAAAATTAAGTTTCTCTTGTTGCAGGCTATTGTTTCCATTGCTACACACACAAATATTTTCATGTTCTGTATACTACCTTTCAGCAACAAAATATGTGAATTACTGCTATAATTTCATCAAACTACACTACTCGATAAAGTCATTTTGACAAAGTGCCGTTAGACACAATTGAGTCTCTTCAGATAGGCGCAGTAAGAGCGCATTTTCTTTAGCACTGAGAAGGGACTCAGAGACAGCTGGTGGGTCCCCAGGGCTTCATGCCGCACTGCAAACTCTGGACATCACTTCACATTCATGACCATGCAAAGGAATGTTCTTAACAAAGCAAAACATCTTACCAGAAACCGTGAAGCTGACAAGCCTGCCTTACAAAGGTACCCCTCCTTCCTTACTACGGACTCTCCGTAGCAATGCAAAGGTTATGGACAAGCCAAGTCGCAGCTGCTCAGCTTCTCACGTCTAAGAGAACAGGCAGCCTGAACACCACTGTTCAAAATGCGCTGTCCAGAGTTAAAATTCCAGTCACCAAGTCATGACATGCACACCTGGCAGGAAGACCAGCACGCTGCTCCGCTCCGACACAAACTGGGCCCCAGACCAGGTCTTGTTCCTGTCAAAATGTGAGGTGAATAAGTTTGAATCAAGGCTGAGAGAGTCCCTGCTGCTGCAGGCTCTGGTCATGAAAACTCTTGCAGACCATGTGAGGCAACGCTCTCCAGCTCACATGAAGATAAAGGTGAGCAGAGAGGGGCCAGGCAGACAAAGGCCAGGCCTCCTCATTTCCACTGCATTTGCCCACAAGACACGATCTGCAAAAGTTTTCCTGCAAATTTAGATACTATAATCCAGAACCCCAAGATACAAACCTTAGAATAACTATAAGCAAACCTTATTAAGGCCCAGATTATCACTACAAAGGATGCCTACAGATGCAGATCTAGAATAACCACTTCTTACTACCAGGGTTATTTTGTATGAAATGGAATTTTTCTCCTCCACAGACCTGCATTTCATGCCTTCCTTATGCAGTCTGGGAACAGCGGGAACAGACACAAGGACCCTGAACTGCTCTGCACCTGATCCCCGGCTAGAGAGACAGACTGGAAAGTGCGTGAAGAAGGAAGGAGGCCCTGTCAGCTCAGCAACAAGACCTAAGTAGACAAACAGGACAAAGGGCATGGGGCTGGCGCTGGAGAGAGGTCTCAGCCTGGCTTCTCTTCCAGGGGATCCGGGTTCACTTTCCAGCACCAACACGGTCACTTATAAGAACCTGTAACTCCAGTTCCAGGGATCTGATGCCCTATTCCAGCCCCATGGGCCCCAAGCACACATGGTACACAGACACATGCAGGCAAAACATTCAGATACACATAAAAAGAGTTGTGGAGCTGTGTGTGAAATGACGGTTCAGAGACAGCAGGGGCATGAAGGAGGCAGCCATATAAAAGTCCAAGAAGGGCAAGCAAGGCTGCCATCTGGGAATAGCAGCCTCAAAGGAGGAGAAGGGCAGGCACAGACCCACACAGAAAGGCGTGTCAACCAACTGGGGAGGAAACAGATCTCTGTGGCGAGCTGGTCACCTGGTCAGGGAGCTCTAGACCGCAAGGGGAACAACACCCAAGGGGTGCAAATGTAACACACACACACACACAGATTATATATACAGGGGGAGGGAGGGAGGGAGAGGGGGTCAAGGGGGGAGAGAGAGAGAGAGGGAGGGGGGAGAGATAGAGAGAGAGGGAGAGAGAGGGGGGAGGGGGGAGAAACTGGAAGGTGGATTCTAACAGATTCAACAAGTTGCAAGATTCAAGATCAATATCAATGTATAAAAGTGGGCTGGAGCCGGGCGGTGGTGGCGCACGCCTTTAATCCCAGCACTTGGGAGGCAGAGGCAGGTGGATTTCTGAGTTCGAGGCCAGACTGGTCTACAGAGTGAGTTCCAGGACAGCCAGGGCTACACAGAGAAACCCTGTCTCGAAAAACCAAACCAAAAAAAAAAAAAAAAGTGGGCTGGAGGTGCAGTGGGTAAGGCATATGCTTAACACATGCAAAGACCTGGGTTCAATACCAGCACCAGGGGGAAACAAACATTGGCTCAAAGGGAAAATGTTCGGTGAAAACTAACTTATCGGAATACAAACTTGTACAACCACTCTGGAAACCAACTTGCAGTTTTTCAGAAAACTGGGAATAGTTCCACCCCAAAATTTAGCCATACCACTCCTGGGCATACACCCAAAAGATGCCCCACTAAACCACAGGGGCACTTGCTCAACTATGTTCATAGCAGCTTTATTTGTAATAGCCAGAAACTGGAAACAACCTAGATGTCCCTCAACTGAAGAATGGATAAAGAAAATTTACACAATGGACTACTAGTCAGTTATCAAAAACAAGAACATCATGAAATTTGCAGGCAAATGCATGGAACTAGTGACTAGCACCCTGATGAGGTAGCCCAGAGCCACAAAGACACACATGGGATGTACTTGCTTATAAGTGGACACGAGCTGTAAAGTGCAGGACAGCCATGCTACAATCTACAGACCCAAAGTAACTGGGAAATAAGTAGGTCCCAAGGGAGGATGCATGAACCTCACTCAGAAGGGAATCTAAACAGACATGGGATGTGGATGGAGAGGAGGTAAGGAGGGGAACAGGGGTGACTATCACGTGGGGGGGAGGAGGGGAGAGGAGGGGAGGGCTGGAAGTGAGAATGGAAATCGGTGGAGTGAATCTCTGGGAGTAGAGGCCTGGGAGGATAGAGAAAGCCTATGGGGTGACCCTCGTTGAAATCCCTACCAGAGGGGAATATAGAGGCTGAAGTGGCCACTTCCTGCGGGCCAGGCAAGATTTCCAGAGGAGGGAGGGGGGACATCAATTCACTCACAAAACCTTCAGCCTTGGGCTGTGATTGGGATGTAAAGTGAATTAAAAATTATTAGAAAATAAAATAAAAATAAAAAATGATAAAAAAAAAAGTAGTGTTTATCCAAAGTTTGTGGAGATTTGATCACAAAAGTGACCATGTAAAATTTTATGGGGTTCAAGACTAGCCTGTACTACATAGGGGGCTGGTTTTAAAGTTATCTTCCCAAGGAGCTAGGGAGATGGCTTAGTCAGTAAGCACCTGCCTCACAATCAGGAGACCTGAGTTCAATCCCTAGCACTCACAGAAACATGCAAGGTGTGGTCACATCTGCTTACAGTCCCAGCACTGTGGAGGGGAGGCAGAGACAGACAGGCCCTGGGGCTCACTGCAGCCAGGCTTGCCCTGATGTGAACTCTGGACCAGTGAGAATTAGGAGGTGGAGGTGTTCCTGATAAAAGGCAAAGTTGGCCTCCAGTCTCCACATACACACATGTATACGTACACAGAACACACACATAAAATACACACACATGCACACACACAAGATTTAAATTTAAATTTAAAAATAAATTTAAATTTAAAAATAAATAAGTAAATAAAATAAAAATCCCCAGGCCTAGTCCAGCGCTGCACACCTGTAGTATCAACCATCGGGAGGCTGGTGCAGGAAACTGACTGAGTCCAGCCCAAAATCAGCCAAGAACACAAAAAAATTCCACTTCAAAAACTAAGGGCCTGGGCCAGAGAGATGGCTATGGGTAAAGGTGCCGGACGTGCCAGCCTGACAGCCTGAGCCCCGTCCCTGGACACATAGAGACGTGGACGCAGGGAAAAGACTCCACACGTGTCCTCACACACACGTGCACACATGCACACACACACATGCAACACACACACAGAGTAATAACTTTTATGAATGGCCGGGGCAACAGCTTAGCTGCCACATGCTCGCTCGCCTCAGGCATAAGAACTGAGTTCAGCCCTCAGGGCCTTGGTAAACTGTTTGCTGCCTGTGACTGTGACTCCCGGTCTAGGAGGGAGAGACAGGAGTCGCCTCAGGCTTGACTGCCACTAGCCTAGCCTAACTGGGATGAGATTCAGGCCACCCTTTGAGAAATCTTGTCTCAAAGGAGTTGGATTGCAATCCTGAGGATGACACCCAGCCTACACACACGCGCACACAAAGGCACACATCACTCATTTCCAGCTATGACCATTGAAAATACCTACAGACAGTGACAAGCCAGTAACCAAGGGCACGGCCAGAGTCAGGTGGTCCTTTTTTTAAGGACGGACTCACATTGCTTGATTCCCTGGAAGAGCTAGACTCCCTGGAAGGATGGGCGGTTCCTGGAATGGAGCAGGGTTAGACTTGGTGAATGGCCAAAAACAAGTGCCCAAGGATGTACAGACATCCCAAGAAGACTCACCACACTCCATTTAGGACAACTGGGGCACAAAAGAGTCAACTGAAACTAACAAAATCCATCATTCTTTTAAAAATAAGATAACAAGCCTTATAAATAAAAAGATTTTTGCAAAGAGTTCTTTTCACATAAAGAACTGTTATCCAAATACATAAAGAATACTTAAGCTTAGCATTGAAAAGAACAAAGCCAGGTATGATGGCATATTCTTTTAATCCCAGCACTCGGGAGGCAGAGACAGGCAGATCTGAGAGTTCTAGGCTACCCTGGTCTACATAGCAAGTTCCAGGCCAACCAGTGCTATATAGTGACACCTTGTCTCAAACAAACAAACAAAACAACAGACAGATAATTGGATTGAAAATAGGCAAAGACCTCGTTGAAGCAGGAGAGAGATGGCACCTGCCCACTCCGAGGGCAAACCCAGACCACACGCACAGCTGGCAAGGCCTCCGAGCCCCCTGCTGGCGGTAATGAGACCGGTGCATCCACGAGGAAAGATGGGCTAAAAAACAAACCCCTCTCCATGTGGACACCAGCAACTGTGCTCCTTAGAATTTACCCCGTGAACTGGGCATCCAGTCTACATAGAGCCGCATGCAAGTTCTTATAGCAGCTCTAGTCATAGTTTGAGACTTGCAGACAATCAAGATGTCAGTTAGTAGGTAAATAGGTAGACCGTGGTCAGTGTAGACAACAGCATACTATTTGCCAATTAAAAAGTCAGGGCCAAGGAGATGGCATGGTGGGTACAGTACTTAATGAGCAGGAAGAGGGGAGTTCTTCCTGTGGGTCAGTCTTAGGGCATACAGAACAAAGAAAATGAGAACGTGGCAAATACAGTGAGGACTCAGACAGCAGCCACAGGAGGAAGGGCTCTCGGGCAGCATTCAACGCTCACGTTGAAACAAGGAGCCCACTCCATCGCAGGTACAGGAACCACAGAGAAACCCACACCTGATGCCAGGTCTGAGGCTGTAGGTGATCAAAGACAAAGATTATGTCTGAGAGTTAGCCGGAGTGAAAAGATACATCTACCTATGGGGAGCAACAAGACAAGGGAACCAGGAGGCTAAAGGAAAATAGCACCATCATTTAGAGCAAGTGCTAAAAACATAGAAAGATGCATTTTGTTACATGCCTAGCTCAGAGACACTGTGAGACAGAGTTAGAAAAGTGAAATGCAGGGAGCATCTAAGGACCCAGGGCCTCACATACGTCTGGTATTCCTGTTCTGAAAATCCAAAGCCTGAGCTGCTCCAGTGTCTGGCACGTCACTTTGGGCTGCAAAGTGGTTTTGAGTTTGGGGTGTTTATGGGTTCAGTCTCTGATGTCTGTGTACACTCCAGTGTACACAACATCCTGGTCCAAGCATTTCAGATGAGAGGCCCAGCCTGCAGCCACCAGCCGTGTATGCACATAAGACGGAGAGACAGTGCCCGTGGCTACCGACTACTGAGTCCACCCCATGTCTGCATGCTTCAAGTCATGCTATATACATAAAGACATGGGGTTTCCAATGTATGCATTTGCATGTGTGTGTACATGTGGGGGGAATATGTGCATACAGGAGTAGGGAGAGAGGAGGGGGGAAAAAGAGGAGGAAGGAGAGAGGAAGAAGGGAAGAAGGGAGGAAATGAGGAAGGGAGGGGAGAGAAGGAAAGGAGAGAGCGTGGGAGAAGATGAGACAAAGTGTTGAGTGCCAGCTAACCAGCCTCCAGAACCATCCTGACAGACGTCAGGACCACCTGCCCGCCGTCTGCAACCAGGGCCTCCCCTGGCCTGATTCTCACCAACCAACCAGGCCTGACTGATGTCAGGACCACCTGCTTACACCTTCCCAGTGGGATTACAAGCACACACCAGCATGCCTGGCTTTTCCCCTGTAGTTTCTGGGGATTAAACTCAGGTCCTGCAAACTAAGCAGTTTACCAGCTAAGCCAGATAGCTCATGGTTTTCATCTGTTGACTTGGATTTAGGTTTTTGTTTTTGTTTTTAAACAAAGGATGAAACTGAAATAAAGTAACTTTTTACCCAAATAAAAGCTGAGAACATTTACCAACAGAGGGCAGAATTTGAAAAGAAGGAAAGCCATCTTTCTTGGGAAAAGTCCAGAAGGGAGAAGTCCAGATTTGACAAGGATTAATTCAGGGGTATCCCAAGGTGTACAGGAAAAATGTCCCCCCCAGCCATCTAGCTTTGGTCACTAAGGGAGGAGAGTACACATCACCACTGTCTGTTTCTAAAATAATAAATGCTATTTATGAGATGCAAACCAGCATTTAGAGCCTAGACTGTCCTAAAAGAAAAAAAAATCTCAAATTAAAAAAAAAAAAAGCTAAAAGAACAAATATCTAAATTGCCTACAGGGTGTCCAAAAATATCCCTGAGACAAGAGAACAAAGGCAAGCAGAGAAAGCCGTGCGACTCCTGCGTCTGTGTGAGCCCGTGTGACTCCATACCACTTTCTGGCCTAATGATAACTTAAAACAAACAACAGTCTTAAAGCTGAACTCGGCAGGGCTACGACTTTCATTAGTAGAAGTTTGCAGAGTGACCGTGACTGCTGCAAATGTGTCCACAGCTTCGAGTGGCAGGCAGCACCTACCTGAAACCCCAGCACCTGAAGGCAGGAAGACCGCAGCTCAAGCCCAAGTGTCTACAGCTATTACCTTAACACTGTAAAAACACTACGTCGTCTCGAATGAGGGGCCAGTGCATCAAGTTCCACACATAGAATTGCAGCCGGACCCGGGCCTCTTACCCGCTTTCTTTCATGTCCAGGTCGTCGAACATCTGAATGAGAGAGACGGCGACTTCATAGACATCCTTTGTTATCACTGGCTCTTCCAGACGGTAGGGGGGGAACTGAGAAAATAAAAGGAACACGACAGCTAAATCGAGTTGCAGATAAGTGCAGGTTAAGACGTGTGCTCACACTTTTAGCCATCACTCTAAAAGATCCTAAGTAAATTGATGGTGGTGGTGGTGGTGATTCCATTCACAGCCACTCTTGAACACTTGGTGGCAAGCATTCGCTGCATGGGATCCCTGAGCTGCATGATGTTGAAGTCGATGACAACGCAGATGGAATCCGAGAGCTGAAGCAGAGGCTACTTTTAAGACACTGGAGAAACTGCATCAGAGGCCTAGGGAACTTGGGTCAGAGCCCTCCCAGGGCATCAAATCCCTGCCTCTAAAAGCACTGCCCAGCGCTGAGAACAGTGCTGACGGCCGTGAACAACCGCGCCTGTTGATCGGGCAGTGAGAGGAACACATTAGCACCTGAGCTGTCACTCTAACACAACTCTGACAGACCACAAGGGCAGGCTGGTTGTAGCCCAGCTGTCTGTTGGGACTGGAAGGAAGGGAGAGGCCCACATCCCATTCTCTGAGCCAACTGATTACAGAAGTGCACTGCCACAAAGCACGGGTGCGAGGGAGGCGCCAGTCTCCTGAGCAGTCCTCCTGCCACGTTCATGCCCAAGGAGGAGGTCCTGATCCCTACACGTCACCAAAGTGACATGTCCAGGCTGGGACAAAGTGCCAGAAAACAAGGAATCAGTTCTTTGAAAAGTACATGCATCAAGAGAATGGGTACACCTCCAGTAGTGGGGACCAAACGGTGGCAGGACAGATGGTCGTCTGAGCTAAGGGCCCTAAAGGGAGCGCATAAACCGCTGTGAGCTGGGCACAGTGGCACACACTTGTACCAGCACTTTGGAAAGTAGGGGCAGGAAGAGCAGAGATTCGAAGTCATCCTCGCCTACACAGCAAGACTGGCTACAGAAGATTCTGCCTCAGAGGAAATGCAGCAACACAGTCTGCCCTAGGGTGGGAGACTGTCCTGAGGGTGGGGCACCGCACTTATGAGCCTGGGTTATACATCAGCAACGTTCTCTCAACAATCCCCCTAGAGTGTACACTTACACGGGTGGAGCTCTTCTAAGGATATTCTAGAGAAAGAAAACAAGTTGAGCACAAAGACAAAGGAGGTCCCTCGCAGGGCCCTTGTAGGAACACCTAAAGTTGGCATCAGAGAAACCAGGAGACCACTGGGGACTAAAGACAATGAACTGTGACAGTGTCAGTTCCCTCAGAAGCCAAGGAAGTTTAAGGCCCACCTTGCTCCATGGTGACAGGAGCAATGGAGCCTGGTAAATACAGGCTGGGCTAAGTGAGGTCAGGAGAGTCACACTGGAGGAGACAAGAAACCTGGGAACTAGAGAAGCAAAGATGACATCCCCACCCCAACCCAGGCAGAGTCTGGGAGGACGGCAGGGACACCTGGGCCTGAGGATATGTTTCTGAAGGGGAAAGAAACTCAATTATGTTTAAACATGAGCAAGAAAAGATGAGCGGCCAGGCAGTGTTGGCACACATCTTTAATCCCAACACCCAGGAGGCAGAGGCAGAAGGATCTCTGAGTTTGTGGCCAGCCTGGTCTATAGATAAAGTTCTAGGACAGCCAGGGCTACACAGAGAAACCCTGTCTCGGAAAAAAAACATTGCAAACACCTGCATTCTCTGTCCCGGCAATCCCTTTCCAGGCTCAGAGCTTCCAGGAAGGCGTGATCCACACAGAGGACATTGTTGGTTGTGATAATGAAGAGGGACAAGGACAAGAAGAAAACATCTTGCAATGCTACGTATACCCCTGCAGCGCAGGGTTCTCTGAGAAGCAGTGGTCTCCAAGACACGCTGACCGGTGTGCGAGAGCACGCCGCAGAGCTGGCCACTGCAGCACTCCCTGTCGTGAGAGCCAAGATGCCAGAGACTAGGGAAAGAACAGCCCTACATGGAGGAAGGGCGACACTGTGTGACAGCAAGAGCCTGCCATCTCTGCAACAGAAAGCTCCCATGTCTGCCTGACAGACCCTAAGAGCTGTGCAAGAGCAGAGTCTCATGGGACGGAAAGAAGGTCTGATGGGTAGAGGGGAGAAGAGGAGAGGACTGAGGAAGGTTTTCACTCATTTCTGCTTCTGTTCCTGAACTGGGTGGAACCTAGGGTCTCACGCGCTGCAGAAGCACTTTCTCACTGAGCACCCAGAAGGATGAACTCCCAGAAGGATGGGACAGGAGTGTTTCATATCTGCTTCTACTTCAGGCTTAACTTCTGAGACCTCCAAATGTCCCACACATGTGAAGACAAGTCTACATATGTCCCCACTCTTCACTATCACCCTCTATTAGAAAATGTACATTTAATCCGAGTTCTGTCTCAAGTACGTTACCCATCCTTCAGTAAATCTATTTTGTAATGACAGAAATCCCAAGCTTTGGTGTTCACCATGAGCGAGGTAGGATGCTTGTCTCATTGGTTTCTGTGCGGATGTGTGATGTGTGTATTTACGAGCTCACAGCTGTAACAAAAGCCCAGTCCTCTCCTCCCTTTTTCACCCTCTACCCCCCTTCCTGCCATGCATCTGTCTGACAAGTTCTAAAAGGGCCTTGCAACCAAACCTGGGGGATTCAATTTGTCGGAGACCAAAGTCCATTCACTATAAAGGAAGCAATGGGACCCAACATACCCCACTATGATAAATGTGCCCCAAATCATTGAGGTAATACTCTTCAATAGCATGCGGCTTGCCTTCCACTTCAAAAACGTATGCAGGGTTCATCTTGTTCTGAACAGGAACAGCAAAGTAGTCTGCGAACTGCTTGCAGTTGATGGTGGCAGACATGAGGATCACCTGCAGGGAGAGCCCAGCCATGAGCAGTGACAGCCACCTCAGAGCCCAGGCCCGCTTGCCACACCCTCCCACCCTGAACCTACTGAAGCCTTTTATTGTATTCTATTTTATTATTTTGTTACATCCTGACCAGAGTTTCCCCTCTCCTCTCCTCTCCTCTCCTCTCCTCACAGTCTCTCCCCCAGAACTCCTCTCTCCTCTCCCCATCTACTCCTCTTCCATTTCTCTTCAGTAAGGGCAGGCCTCCAACAAGTTTGAAGTAGACTATCTTGATTTTTTTCTTGCGTATTATCTAAATTAAAACAGTATAAAGAATGCCCTGGGCCTCCTCCCAGGAAGGATCTGGAGTGTGACATATGACAGCAGAGTCCAGGAGACTGTATCTGTCTCAGTCAGGTTTCTATAGCTGTGATAAACATCACGACCAATAGCAACTTGGGAGGAAAAAGTTTATTTCTTACAACTCTTAGGTCAGAATCTATCACTGAGGGAAGTCAGGGCAGGAACTCAAGGAAGAAACCTGGTGGCGGACACTGAAGCAGAGACCACGGAAAATGCAGATTTCTGGCTTGTTCATGGTTTACTCAGCCTCCTTCTCATATCATTCCAAAACAGTTGCTCAGAAATGACACCTCCCACAGTGGGTAGGGCACTTCCACATAAACCACCAATCAAAAAATGCCATACAACCTTGCCTACAGGCCAGTCTTTTTCTTTGGGGGGATGAGGCTCTCCATATAACCATGACTGTCCTAGAACTCTTGCTGGAGACCAGGCTGGCCTTGAACTCACAGAGATATACCTGCTTCTTTCTCCCAAGTACTGAGATTAAGAGTGTGCCACCAGCATGGGGGAAGTCCAATCTTATAAAGGCATGTTCTCAGTTAAGAATCACTTTACTAGATATATCTAGGTTTGTATCACACTGACAAAATCCAACCAGCGCACTATCCAACTGTTAAAGGGGAGAAACAGAATGAAATCTAGAAAATTTACCTTTACAAACCGTGAATTTGTCCTCAAGAGTTTGCGGACTACCAAGAGCAGGAAGTCCATCTCCTCTGTCCGTTCATGCACCTACAGAGAGAGCGCACCCCACGGCATCAGCCACCCCACGGCATCAGCCACACAGTCAGGGCAGGGAAGGCTGCACAAGCAATCCGTGTAAATACCAGGTAAACACAGGAGTCTATGATGCCAGCATCAGAGGGTGGAGACAGGAGACTCCTCAGAGGAAGCTGCTAGTCACCTACGCAAGCTCTGGCTTGATTCGAAGACCCATCTCAACAAATAAGGTGAAGAAGGACCACAGACGCTTCCAGATATCACCCTTGAGCTCTATGCGTATGAGCATTCGTATGCACATGCACCCTCACATACATGTGCCAACACATGCTGAAACATGCATATCCACAGGCACACCACACACACGAAAATGGAATTTTACAAAAAGCAGCATATGTCACCTGATGAGAGAAGGTAAAGAGGACCTTCATGCTCCTAGACTTTCAACTAAACTAGGTCTTCAGGGGACTCATGCCTGTCCAGCCTAAGAGTACGCTAACAGCGTCTGCCCACAAGCCAGAGGGTATGGAGGTCACTCTCACCCTCGATACTTCTCTTTGGGACCCCCTGGCATTAGGGCAGAGCAATGCTCAGTTCCCTGGAGCCTGCCCCGCGGCTGCTGATCCCTCTCCAGTGGTTTGTCATTCCAGCAAGTGTGGAGTTGAAGATGAACCAGTCTAACACAGGCGAAGGAGCTGCAAGTCACGTTCCATGATAAAAAGAGCTGAAGTGGAAACTTCTAGTTCCTTGGAAAGTCAGTGTGTCAAATGGTGTTTTGCTGAGGCACATAGGAGAAAGGATGTTTGGATATAGCAAATGTGAAAGGACACTGGTGAAGGATATAACTATGACCCCACAGACAGTGGGAGACGAGCACTGAGCCTTGGTTTGGTTTGCTCCGCCTCGCTATTCTTCACTAACAACGCGCATGTATTGGTTCACCTTACATAGCTCAACTTGTTGATAAAACCACCATTGAGAGAAACTCGCCCAAGAACTGCTCGTGAGGCTCCTGTGGCAGCTTGCCGCTTCTGCAGCCTCACCTCAGGCCTGTTGGTGAGCCTGGCAGTTTCTTCAGGATCGAACTACAGTTGCTGGTTTACGCCTAGTGTCTGCCTAGAAGACTGGTCTGCAACTGTTGAGTTGTATTTGGTGTTTGCTACGGGACTGAACTGCTGCCCGAGAAGACCAAGCTCACCCCAAAGGACTATTGAACAGTCCACTTCCCCAATATCCTAGTAACCTTTCTCTTCCACTACCTCTGCTGGGTGGTGGGCTAGAGGAGAGGTTGAACCCTTATTAAAAGTACATTGCAAAAAAATCTGTGCCTACAAAGAAGTGAGGCTCCCAGGATAGGCAAGGGGTTGGCCAGTCCGAAGCTGGTAAAACATACTAAGCAGGGTCAGAGTCCCGGAAGCAGGCAGAGCGTCCACAGGACCTCAGAGGAGCACACGTGGGGGAGGGGGAGCAGCTGCCTCCCAGGCCTGCGCAAATGCAGACCCAGACTGAGCCACCCAGGGGTCCATGACTGCTCCACCAAAGCAATGGGAGCAGGACCTGTTTCCAAAGAAGCCCAGTTAGGTTAGGACACATGACAGCACACGGGAACAGTAGGATTATATCCAGATCTCGCCCTGCACACGGAGGGGAACAGGCACTGAATCTCAAGGATGACAAGGCTTCCCGCTGTAGCTCCTTTTGCTCTCATACCTCTCAGACCCAGAGCAGAAATCCAGAAGGCCCCTTTCAGAGTAGATTAATATGTCTTACCTTTATTAAAGTTTCCCTGCAGTATTAGGGTTTAAACTTAAGAGCCTCTCATATGCTAGGCAAGCACTCTACAACTGAACTACACCCTCAGCCCAGGCTATTAAAGCTATTGCTGTCCTTGATTGATTAGGCAGAAAGTCTGCCTCCCTATGTGGGCTGTGGATGGCACTCTCCACCAGGTTGCTGAGTGTCCCTTGCAACCACTGCACCCTGCTGAGATGCAGGCCAGAGGCCCCTCAAACCACAAAAACACAGTGAGGGAAAGTACTCTAGGGACATCTCACAGAGCACGTGCCAGATCTCATTTGCACAATAACCTGCCTACGGATCTCTGCTCTACAAAGCAACCTTTTCCTAGTCCTCAACATCCCACCTGTATTTTGAGAGACAAAGAACAAAGAATAAGACAGATAACGCACCCTCACAAGCATAAAAAGATCAGAAGGAAGCTTGTTGCAAGGACACAGGATGGCAGACCCCGCCTGGGTAGTAGAGCACCCACCTCGTCAATGAAGACGTGCGTGAACTCCATCAGGCTCTTGGCACTTACGATTTTCTGAAGCAGGACTCCAGTGGTCATGTAAATTAACCTAGTGTCTTCAGTTGCTATCTTCTCCAGCCCTACCTAAAGTTGAGGAAGGAAAAGAGAGGGAAAGAAAAGTATAGGTTTCACTGGCTCCCATTTAACTACCCAAATAAATGTCCATTTTACCTAAGGTAGGAATAAAAAGTTCCTGTATTTTGGAAGATATGTAAGGTCCAAATGAAAAGTCAGGTTCTCAAATTAACTTTTTTCCTTCTTTTCTGGGGAAGGATTAGCTTAAGCAGTTACGCTGTCTACGGTATTTTTATGTGATAAGACCTTATATATTTTAAGGGTCTAATTAAAAAGATCAAATAAGAAGCACCAGTCTGAGAATTCTCCCCTATCTCCTATTCAGCTGTAGAAGGAATTTAAAATTATTTTCAAGAATTTTACTTTCAATACTTTTTAATTATAGCATAGTTCTGATCTTTAATTTCCAGTGGAAAACGGTTTTATACTGACATCAACTTACATAGAGTAAACGACTAACAAGAAATGGAAGTTCACTCTCTCCCTGCGTCTCACCTGATAGCCTACCACGCCACCCAGAGTCCAGGAGCGCTCCTTACTGATCCACCGGGCAATGCTGCTGGCCCCTATTTTCCGAGGCTGGGTGACTACAATGTTGCAGAAGGCAGAGTGCTGTGTGTAGTGGTCCAGGACGTACTGCGGGAGCTGCGTGCTCTTGCCGCTTCCTGTGGCACCGTGTATGATCACCACGGAATTGCTTTCTATCAAGGAAATAACCTGAAATTTTAAAAAAAAAAATTACCTTTCACCACCGGCACACATTAGACAAGGTAAAGCACTGTCTGCCCTAAGACTTTCAGGAGGCTGGCTCACCCTAAACTCAGTAGTCCACCACCTTAACATCACAAAAAGATCAGTTTTACGAGTGGTGACTGAGGTGCTGGCAGGCTGGTTAGTTTATGAAACAAGGTCACACTATTTAGCCCCGAGAGCTTTCTGCCTCCCAAGTGCTGGAATTACAAGTGGACACCACCACACCCCGTGCATAACTATCGACAACTATGGAAACCAGGCCCAAATCAGCAGGATTCTATGTCTCGATTTCTTCTTAAAAAAAAAAAAAGGAAAAGAAAAGAAAGAAAAAGAAAAAGAAACTTTCAAACTTGATTTCTATGGTTCTAAGTCTAAATGTCTATTATTTTATAAAGAGACTGAATGCAAGTCTCCTAAAACCCCTGCCAATATGGTCACAGGACTTTAAGCTGTCACTTCATGTTGTTCAGATGGATTGTGAGCAACTGGAGACACTGTCGCTTACAGGGCACACGCAGCGGTGAGGCCCCAGTCACCCTTCCAACAACAGCTCGGCAAGGACAAGCGGACGTGGGTGTCGGACTCTAAGATAAATAAAGTACATCTACTCCATGAGAGCACGGTTCAGTCTTCAGCAAATAAAAATGGAATCTGGAACACTTCCTATTTTATCTACAACTCTTTTTTACTAAAATTAGTAATGGTTTAAATTTGCTTACTTTTAACCATGCTTAACAACATAACTAGTCAAAGATCTAACCAAAAGGATGTGTGCATGCTTATAAGTCAGCCAAGGAGCGGGGAAGACAGCAGCAGGCGCACGGCCCACAGTGCAGACGCTGGGGCACGGTCCGTCTTCATGGCAACGCCTGGCTGTGTGCTCCTTACACAGAAAGCTGCACCAGGACGGAGGGCATACGACTGTCAGTTTTCAGCGTGACATTACAGGTGAGCACAGGTACATCTGAGCAAGGCGCACACAGCCCTAGCCGGGCTCTGTGACGGACGCTGCTGGCTTTTCTTCTGGCTTGTGCACATTAACCCCCCCCCCCACACACACACGTTACCAATAGTGTTATGCTTTATTCAAACAGCAAAATTACATTGGGAAAAACTTTACCTCTTCTTTACACCGATTTATTGGCAAATCAGGATATTTATAAGTTGTCTCTGGGATGCATGTCACATTACTTAACTTAGCCAATGGTGACCTTAGACCTGTATTCAGACAAAACAAAGTTATTTTGTAGTAGTAAAGTAAGTAAACAAGCCAATGACCTATCTAATCTGTGTATATGTCTTGTCACATATACACACCCCTACACTTGTGCTAAATGCATTCCCTACAGACTGACAGTCCTTCCCTCTTGGTGGGTCCACTATTAATGATATAGGGAGCAACCAAGAGGCTTGTGACCTTCCACCCCAGCCACCAACACTGTTGGCCTACGTGGCCTCCTAAGTCAGCAGACTTCACACACAGTACTCAGCACCGGATTCAATAGCGGCTCACTGATGTGGGATTATGGTAGTGTATACAAGTGGCGAAGTGTATATTCCTTGCTACAAAGTAACTCAATACTGGTGACAAATAAATCAAACACAACTTACAAACTATGGGTGTGGTGAAATGGGGCTGTTTGCTATGCTGAATATATTTGATCTGGTGTCTGTCTGATCCTACCTATTCAGCATGCCTGTGTAAATCCGTGCACCTGCTCTGGCCAGCCTTCAATTCTAAACTGCCTCTGGTCACCACTTGGCAAAGAACCAACCCCAGAATTCCTGCAGATAAACATGCTCCTCTCCCTCGCCTTCAGAGGCTGAGCCCCTCCGCCTCCACGGTCCCCTTTCTCTCTTTCTCACCCTTTCCTATTCCTACAGCAGCTTCCTATTCTCAGATTAAAAACATGAGCTCAATCTTTCTTTCACAATGAGTCTAACAATGTGTGATTAAAGTGTTACTTTTTTTTTTTATCTTGTGCTGGGAATCAAACCCTAGGCCTTACACACACACTTTTTATATACACACATATGCATACATTTAAATTTGGGGGGGGTTGTCATTAAATATCAAACCCTGATCTGTCACAATCTGCCAATGAAAAACTATTCCTTCCAGGGAAATAGTCCTGCTCCTAAGACATCCCTAGCCCTGCTCTGTGCAGGCCGCTGGTCCCCTTCTCTACAGACAAGTCGGCTCACAGCAATGGAGTCTCTGCATATTGTGTCTTAAGTTTCACTCACGGCGGCTCCCAGATTCTCTGGTATGGGCCAGGCTGGGTGGGTGGGTGGGTGGGTGGGTCGGTCTGTCTGTCTGTCTGTCTGTCTGGTACCTTGATTGGTTTGGGGGTGGGTATGGTACGTTTGCTGTTGTTATTTTGGTTGGTTGGCTGGTTGTTTGGGGATAGTTATATGTTTGCTTTGTATTTTTGAGACTGGACCTCATGTAGCCCAAATGTAGCTAAAGATGACCTTGAACCCTATTCTCCTGCCTCCATCTCCTGAATACTGAAATACAGGCATGAGCTACCACACCCTGTCACATATTGCTTTGCCCTGAGGCTTTTTTAAAATGTTAAACCATTTTATTTGAAAAATGAAGAAAACCAAACCCTGTCATCCTCACAGACCAGGCAGTGGCCTCCACTTCTGGCTCATAACCTGAGCTGGAAAATGCCACCATGCCCTTAGGGACTCCTGTGTCCCACCATGCCCTCAGGGACTCCCGTGTCCCACCATGCCCTCAGGGACTCCCGTGTCCCACCATGCCCTCAGGGACTCCCGTGTCCCACCATGCCCTCAGGGACTCCCATGTCCCACCATGCCCTCAGGGACTCCCGTGTCCCACCATGCCCTCAGGGACTCCCGTGTCCCACCATGCCCTCAGGGACTCCTGTGTCCCACCATGCCCTCAGGACTCCTGTGTCCCACCATGCCCTCAGGACTCCTGTGTCCCACCATGCCCTCAGGGACTCCTGTGTCCCACCATGCCCTCAGGACTCCTGTGTCCCACCATGCCCTCAGGACTCCTGTGTCCCACCATGCCCTCAGGACTCCTGTGTCCCACCATGCCCTCAGGACTCCTGTGTCCCACCATGCCCTCAGGACTCCTGTGTCCCACCATGCCCTTAGGGACTCCTGTGTCCCACCATGCCCTCAGGACTCCTGTGTCCCACCATGCCCTCAGGACTCCTGTGTCCCACCATGCCCTCAGGACTTCTGTGTCCCCAAACTTTTAGGACTGAGTCCTTGCTTTCCTGTGGTCAGGAGAGGAAGAAGCCACCACAGTTGTGAGGACAAACACTGCGAGGGCAGAGGAGCAGGTGAGCAGCCGGAAGCAGTGAGAAAGCAGCTGAGGGACAAGCGTCCACAGACGGAGGGTGATGGCGAGGGTCAAGCGTCCACAGACGGAGGGTGATGGCGAGGGACAAGCGTCCACAGACGGAGGGTGATGGCGAGGGACAAGCGTCCACAGACGGAGGGTGATGGCGAGGGACAAGCGTCCACAGACGGAGGGTGATGGCGAGGGACAAGCGTCCACAGACGGAGAGTGAGGATGACTCAGGGCAGCAGAAGAAGGAAGCAGGTCTCTACCTCTGCTAAGAGACCTAGAGCCTGGTTCACGGTGTTACTAAAGGAACCCTGCTGCTCTGAGAGCATGGATGGACTTACAGGATTTGACTACATCCATTTTGAAGGTTGCTACTTAAAAAGAGAACATTTACAAGAAAGAAAAACCCAAAAGCCCTTGGCACCGTGTCTAAACCACAGCCTTTCTCCATCTAGCAGAAGATATCACCTGACAGTTTTAGGTCACTGACTAAAGCAGACCCAACCCGGAGCGAGCTTCACTCTCACCGACACTGCCCCGGGTAGACACAGATGCAGGGAGCAGAAATGTTCAAGGCTGTGTGGCTGATGGCTTTGTATAAACAAAAGGAAAAAGAAAAGCGTCAACAATGATTTAAGGCAAGCCAGCAGATTACATGTGACAAACACAAGTCCAGAAGTAGATAAAAATAAAAATACTGCAACTTCAGAATATGCTGTTCTTATTTTCCATTTCCTTTGTTATCAAAACACTAAACTATTTCCTATAAACTGAGAGAAGGGGGCCTCAGACACTGCTGCTCTCCCCACTACTGTCTCAAACCATCAAACAAGCTAAAATCTGACACAAGTCCAGAGGTCACAGGATGTAAATCCAATGTCACCGCGCTGCCATGGGAGCACAAGTTTACCTTAAAACCTAGAACCTGTCCAGCCAGATACGATCTAGACATTGTCATGCCTCTAATCCCAGTACTTACAAGACAGACAGAGGTGGGTTGCTATGAGTTCAGGCTAGCCTAGCCAGTTACATGGTGAGACAGTCTTTAAAAACAAAAACAAACAAAATCTAGATACTATCCATACCAAAACAAAAAACTAAGCTAAATTACTAGATTTATACCTTAAACAGAAAACTGTGTCTTCAAAATATTAATGTTTTGCTTTCTCCAAGAGTAGGGTGATGTTCTACATTCAAAACTGAGCTCAGCTTGAAAGCTCTGCTCAGCATTCCACAAAGGCTGATCTTACAGGATCAGAAGAAAAGCTTATAGGGATGAAACAACCACTAAAAATACCCCCCTCCAGGAGCTGGAGAGATGGCGGCACGGTGGCTAAGCGTGCACACTGCTCTTACAGAGGAAAACACACACACACACACACACACACACACACACACACAGTTCCTAGGAGCACCCAGAACTCTAGCTCTGGGAGGAGTCAACCCCTCTGGTCCCCATGAACACTGTCACTCAAGTATATACACTCACACAACACACACAAACACATGCACAGTTAAACAGACACATTACACACAATTAAATATTTTTAAAATATTTCCACATGAATAACAGGAGATCACTGTGGCTTCTATTGACTATCTGAAGACACCATCCAGGACAACTATCTGAAGACACCATCCAGGACAACTATCTGAAGACATCATCCAGGACAACTATCTGAAGACACCATCCAGGACAACTATCTGAAGACACCATCCAGGACAACTATCTGAAGACACCATCCAGGACAACTATCTGAAGACACCATCCAGGACAACTATCTGAAGACACCATCCAGGACAACTGAATGTGGCCAGGTAAAAGCAAATATTACAAAAAAGCCACAAGCTGAAGTCAGGCCCTGCCTTGTTATATCAGCTTCCATCTTTACTGAATCACTTACTTTTAAATATGAAGGATTATTCTAATGTAGTGTATGGAACTTAATATGTATCCTGGAATTTCTTGAACAAGTTCTTGAATACTTACAAGTAAAATAGCATTAATGCCACACCAAACTCAATAACATTTGATGGAAGTATTCTATTGTTCTGTTATGTCTATTCTGGATAACATAGTATCTGGCCTGGAAACAGAAGTATCAGAAGTATCTCATGATTTCATTGTAAACAGACACCAAACAAGAAATAGCTGTGCCATCAGGTAGGTAGGCATCTGCACACAGAAGTGCCATTGTGTAGGCATCTACGCACAGGAACGGCCACTGTGCCATCGTGTAGGCATCTACACACATAGGAACGGTCATTGTGCCATCAGGTAGGCATCTGTGCATAGGAACAGCCACACAGGGTCTCACTGCTCTCTCTCCTTCACTCCCGAGATAGGAGTAGCCAAGTCCTTTCTACACACTGACCTACATGGACACACTTTCCCCACCCCATCCCTCCCCCTTCTACTCAAAAACTGAGTTTGGCCACTCCGTGAGATCAATACCTGGGGTTTCTTCTTTCCTCTTCGATCCAATTTAGCTGCCAAATCAGAAGCCATCTCGAAAGATACTCCCAGCATGTCTAGTTCCCATTGTAATGTCTCCCTTTAGTAGGCAAGTTCCTCTGGTACCTCAGCCTCCATTGCATGCCTTACCTTCCACAGCAGGGCCACTATGATGAGGAGGCATGCTGTCCAGACTCAAAAAAGACGACAACCACACCAGGTTGCACTCAGCCCAGCCTGACTCTTCAGTCCGGCCTCAGTTGCATGTCTTGTCCCTCAGCGAGGGCCATGCAACCACCAGCACAATGAGAAGACACACACGGAATCCCAGGAGCAGACAGTCATGGTCCCTCTAACAGATTCTCCACTCCACTCAGGTTTTGATTTCTTACACCTTGTTCAGGAGCCATGTGTCAGGTCACTTCTGGGAGCCTTGAGAAGCAGGGACAATGTCACCAAGTACAGAGCTTTGTAAGGACTTCATGAGACCCATGAGCCTCTCCTCTCTGCCTGGCCAGGTTTCCAGGGCATCCAGACTGTTCTGATGAGCCCAAGAATGATCACATCTCTGACAGGAAGTTCTAATGTCACCCTGCCACCTGAGGAGGAAGTCCACCAAGAAACTGTCTGGATCAGGCTGGCTACAGGCATGTCTGTGGAGGGTTGTCCTGAGGGTCGACCGAGGTCGCAGCCCTGAACTCCATCAGAGTGAGGAAAGCTGGCTAAGGGGCAAGAACAGGGACAGGGACAGGGACAGGCAGGCAACTGGGCGCACCGTGTGCTCCCTGCTCCTAACAGTGGCTATGGTAGGACTAGGGCATGGCTTCCTACCTTGGTTTCTCCTTAAAAAATAAAATGATAAATTTTAACACTAGTATTATAGGTAAGTATTATTACACATAAGTATATAGATGAGCTTACCAAGAAGCTTGCTTAGAAAACATTAAGTTACACAGAAAGAACTTAGCTGAAGAGCATTGCCTCAAATATAACTTGAAAATCAGTAGCATACTAACCGGGCTTCCTAGAAACTCTAAGAGTTCTATGCAGTGGAGAGATATCAGTTGGATTTGGGTTTGCTGGAGATCTATTTTTTTGGTATTAATTCATCAGGAATGCCTGCTTGTTAAGTCCCTTCCCTCCTGACCTCAAGTGTGAGCTACTCAGATAACTGTGAGTATTCCTGGCACTTGTGAACCACTTGATTGCCCAAGAGAGAACAAAACCCTGCAATTTCTCTGTCGGTATCACTTGCTTAGCTATTCAGAGCCTGCAGGGCACCTGCAAACAAAAGCAGTGTAAGAGCAGTGTGAGCCTCTGACCTCCAGCTGTCTGACTGCTCTGGCTAAGACTTCAAGTTCTATATTGAACAGATAGGGAGAGAGAGGGCAGCCTTGTCTAGTGGGATTGCCTTCAAGTTTCTCTCCATTTAGTTTGATGTTGGCTACTGGTTTGCTGTATACTGCTTTCACTATGTTTAGGTATGGGCCTTGGATTCCTGATCTCTCCAAGACTTTTAACATGAAGGGATGCTGAATTTTGTCAAAAGCTTTTTCAGCATCTAATAAATGACCATGTGTTTTTTTCCTTTGAGTTCATTTATATAGTGGATTACAGTTGATGGATTTCCATATATTGCACTATATCCCTGCATCCCTGGGATGAAGCCTACTTGATCGTGGTGATTTATCATTTTGATGTATTCTTGGATTTGGTTGGCAAGAATTTTATTGAGTATTTTTACATCAAAGTTCATAAGGAAAATTGGTCTGAAGTTCTCTTTCGTTCTTTGGTCTTTGTATGGTTTAGGTGTAAGCGTTATTGTGGCTTCATAGAATGAATTGGGTAGTGTTCCTTGTGTCTCTATTTTATGGAATAGTTTAAAGAGTATCGGTATAGAATTCCCCACTAAACCCATCTGGTCCTGGGCTTTTTTTTTTTTTGGTCGGGAGACTATTAATGACTGCTTCTATTTCCTCAGGGCTTATGGGACTGGCGAGGATGTAGAGAAAGAGGAACACTCCTCCTTTGCTGGTGGGATTGCAAGCTGGTACAACCACTCTGGAAATCAGTTTGGCTGTTCCTCAGAAAATTAGACATAGTACTACCTGAGGACCCAACTATACCACTCCTGATCATACACCCATAAGATGCTCCAACATGTAATAAGGACACATGATCCACTATGTTCATAGTAGTCTTATTTTTAATAGCCAGAAACTAGAAAGAACCCAGATGTCCTTCAACAGAGGAATGGATACAGAAAATGAGGTATATTTACACAATGGAGTACTACTCAGCTATTAAAAACAATGAATTCATGAAATTCTTAGGCAAATGGATGGAACTAGAAAGTGTCATCCTGAGTGAGGTAACCCAATCACAAAAGAACACACATGGTATGCACTCACTGATAAGTGGACATTAGCCCAGAAGCTCAGAATAAACAAGATACAATTCACAGACCACATGAAGCTCAAGAAGAAGGAAGACCAAAGTGTGGGTGCTTTGGTTTTTCTGAGAAGGGGAACAAAATACTCATAGGAGCAATTATGGAGACAAAGTATAGGGCAGAGACTGAAGGAAAGGCCACCCAGAGACTGTCCTACCTGGGGATTCATCCTATAAACAGTCACCAAACCCTGACACTATTATGGATGACAAGAAGTGCTTGCCAAAAGGAGCCTGTTATGGCTGTCTCTTGAGGGGCCCTGCCAGAGTCTTACAGATATAGAGGCAGATGCTAGCAGCCAACCATTGGACTGAGGGCGGGGTCCCCAATGAAGAAGTTGGAGGGCAGACTGGAGGAGCTGAAGGGGTTTGCAGCCTCATGGGAAGAACGATGATGTCGGCCAACCAGACGCCCCAGGGCTCCCAGGGACTAAGCCATCAACCAAGGGGTACACATGGTTCCAGCCGCAATTGTGGTGGAGGAATGCCTTGTCAGGCATGGTGGTGGGAGGAGAGGTCCTTGGCCCTATGAAGCCTCGACAGATGCCCCAGCGTGGGGAAATTGAGAGGAGGAGGTGGGAGTAGGTTGGGCAGAAGGGCATCTTCTTGGAGGCAGGGGTGGGAGGATGGGTTGGGAATTTAATGGGAGGGGGAGAAACCAGGAAAGGGTTTAACATTTGAAATGTAAATGAAGAATATATTCAATAAAACAAAAAGATTGCAGTGTGGCAAGAATCAACACATAGTGTGGCGAGAATCAATATGAGCCGTTCAAGTTTAGTGATGCTGTGAACTCCCCGAGCAGTAGCTGGAGGTCACAGTGCGTGCTCAGTGCAGAGTTCCTCCTTTCCAATCCAGGTACATGGAGTAAATTTTTGCCAGAAAAGCTCATCTACCCTTACCCCTCCGCTAAGGGCTGAAACCTGGAGGTAAACGCCAAGTAAACTCTCCTGCCCTGTGTTGCCTTTTCTAAGGGTTACGGTCACAGCAAAAGAAATGCAGCTAGGATGGAAATGCAAAGGAAACAGCCATGCAGAGCCTCTTAAAGGCCCTGAAGGGGAGATGAGACGGGCAGAGAAGCCACCGAAGCAAGAACACAGAGAAAAGACAACGCACTAAAGGCTGCTTCTGCCTTGAGGTGAATAAGAAATGACAGGAAATAAAATACATGGCACCGACCAAAAAGGAAAAACACAAAACTAAGTGACAGGATGTGCATAAGTAAGGGCGGAGTTTTCCTGGAGCGACAGAACACAGCAATCTGTATTATCAAGAAGCGAATATAAATCCCAAGATTAGGGGTTAATGTAGTACTGCTGGGCATAGACCGTACTTCCTAATGATTAAAAAGCGAATAAGGAAATTTTTCCATAACTGTTACATCCTTCAAGGGGAGTGCAAGTTAATAAGGCAGGAGTGGGGACAGAGCTTCATGGCTAGGTGGGCACGGGCCAGTTCCTCAGAGGAGCCTCCTTCATAGGAAAGAGCCCAGCACAAAGAAAACCACTGCAGCTACTTAGCTGCGCCCCAGTGCTCCCTGGTGCTCCCGCCAAGGGAGAACACGCTGCTCAGCAGGGGTGCGTCACAAGTCCACCCAACTCAGGAAGCAGTGGATCTGTGAGTCTTAGGCTGGTCTCACCTACACAGGCAATCTTAGGCCAGCCAGGACTACAGAGTGAAACCCTGTTTCAAAAAGCACTTTTTTAAAAAAATCTTTTTTGATTTCATATATTTCTACTCTTTAAAATTCTGCTTTAATGTTTACTATTAAAAAATCCAGTCTTTGCATGTGAGTGTTTTCTTGTTTCTGTGTGTGTGTGTGTGTGTGTGTGTGTGTGTGTGTGGCATGTGTGTATTCATATGGTCTTGTGGGTGTGTTTATGTGTGATCATAAGTGCACATGGTCACATGTTCACATGCATGTGGAGGCCAGAGATCTATGCCATGTGTCTCCCTATGCCGTGTGTCTCCCTCAAGTGCGCCCCATCTTGGTTTGTGAGACAGAGTCTCTCTCTTGTAGAGACTGGAGCTCATCTGTTTTCTAGGCAGTCTGCTGCAGGGACTGCCAGTCCCTGCTCTCTGAGCTATGGGACAACACCAACCTTCTATGTGGGTAAGTGAGATCCAAACTCAGATCCTCGTTCGAGTGACACTTCACCAACTGCGCCATCTTCTCAGCCCTTCCTAGGCTATGCTGGCTTGTTTTTAGAGATGGGGGACTTGCTGGGTAACCTAGAACTTGGTTTGCAGACCAGACTGGCTCAGAGTCAAAGGTTCAAAGGCTGAGCACTCACCTCGGCCTTGCAAGTGCTGAGATTAAGTGAGCACCACCACACTCAGCTCAAGAAACATTTTAAGTGTTCTTGATCAATAGTAAGGGACTAAATAGTGATTTAATCTTCCAAGAATAGGATATTTGGGCTCTATATTTAAGATAAAAAGCTAACACTTTATATTCTACCATACCCTCATTCCTCCAAAAAAAATTAAGAAGCCATATAAGTTGTTTTGTTTTTTTTTTTACTTTGACCAAAATACTATATTTCTTAAACATTTGGAAGGATGAGGTTTTAATGCATGAACTATCCATGCATTATAAATAGGTATTTAAGGACACCTGCTTACCTGGTCTACTGGGCGGCTGATCCTGTCCATAAATATCAAGTTCTTGTTCTTCAAGTTGTCTGTATTTGTTAATATACTCCATTTCTGAGCTCCTCTGGCTGAGTGACCTGCAAAGAACAGTTAAAAAGTCACCACGCTTCCCCAGTTTCTGAGCCACTATTTTATGCAGGTCAGGGGAAGCAACAATAGTCATTAACAATTCTAAACGCTCAATTCAGTTACTGGATAGAGATGAGCTGAAACAATGAGAGCCATGTGCTGGGAGAGCGACCCGCCACTTGCCACTCGTCGCTTGCTCATCCAGGGGAGCCGGCTTCAGGTCCAGGTGCCCACACATGCTGGCTCACAACCACTTGTAACTGCAGCTGTGGGGATCTGATGCCCTCTTCTGATCTCCACAAGCACAAGGCACAAAGCTGGTGCAGACTTACAGCATGCATACGAGCACACACCCATAAGCATACAAACAAAAGTAAAATTTAAAAACTAGGAATTGATTCTTTAAAAATAAACTAAGCTGACAAAAAGAGCCAGTAAGTCCTCCCGGGGGTGAGGTGGTGATGTGACCATCCATGCAACAGGACAACCTGCAGACAGACTAGGACCTTAAAGCATACTTCTCCTACGGCTTCACCGTGTTCCCTAAACCCTGCAAATCCGCACACATGCAGCCACACTTGCAAGCATGTGCAGAAGAGCCCATTCAATACGCAAACACTTACAGAGCACCTGCCACTTGGAAGGCACGGTCTCAGGCAGCAGGGACAGCACAGCAAGCTAAGCTAGGGGCTTGTTGAGAATGCCACCCAGAAACAAAGCGCACGCTGACTAGAGATAGAGAGCACAGCTTTCCAGGGGATTCTGTGACCTCAGCTCTCAGGAAGCTAAGGCAGGAGGAGTTCAAGTTCAGGCCAGTGTGGCCTACACAGTTAGTTCCAGACCAGCCTGAACTACAGGACACTGTTTCAAAAGAAAAAAACAAAACAAAACAAGGGCCAAAGAGATGGTTCAGCGGCTGAGAGAGCACACTGCTCCCGCGGAGGAGGAGCCTGGTTCAGTGGCCGGCACCCACCCCGGGCGGCTCCCAACGCCTGTGCCTCTATTTCAGGAGTAGCTAAAGCCTCAGTCCTCCTTGGCCACGGACACACACGTGCGCATACCCCCCCCACACACACACACACGTATAGTTTAACCATAATAAAAATTATTTTTAAATCCAAAAATAAAAAGTAAAAGAAGAATCCTAGGATAAAACAGTAACCTTTCACAATATTCACAGTTAAAACCTGTAAAAGTGTTCAACAGTTTTTCCACATAACAGAAAAAAAAACAAGTAAACAAGACAACCATCATACAGAGAATGACACGGTTGTTTCAAGTCTTCCATACACAATAGCTAATAAGGTCCGATGTATCAGAAGTGACCCATTTACTAAATTTACTGCATAGTTGATAAACTCTCACACTAATCTGGTTTTACCTGATAAACAGCAAAAATTAATTTTAAAAGGGAAGTGCCTTAACTACATGGTTGTAGGAGAGATATTTAAAGAGAATGAATGGCATTTGGTCTCTACTTCAATCTTAACAATTTCATGAGAAAGAAGAAAATGAAATTTAATGTAAATAGCACACACCAAGCACTAGATAACGTGTGTGCAGTGAGTTCAAAGGAGGGCGTCCTCCTGTGGACTGAGGTGGTAACTAAAGCCCTGGGAAGGTCAGACAGGGGCAACAATCACAGCCCCCGGACAGACGTCCAGTAAGCCAAGGAGAGAAGAGAGAAGGCTCAAGAAGTCCTCTGGGGCCACTGAAGTCTGCTCAGAGGCCAGGTGCTGTGGCCTGTGCCAGTAATCCACCTGAGAGGCTGAGGCGGGAGCACGGTGCAACTAAGGCCGCCAGGGCGACAGGCAGACCTTGACTCAAGAACTAACAAATAAATCCCCGCTCAAAGGAATTATCCCAACCAGAAAGTCCTTGCCTGATCCCCTCATCTGACTTGAAGGAAGCAGGGCATGAGTGCTAAATAACAGGAGACAGTTTGTAATTATCTCCTTCACACACACACACACACACACACACCTTTCCCTTAGGAGGACACCCCATAAAAGCAGGAAGTGGCTCTGTCTACTGAACTGAGTCCTCAGATCTAAGCCTCCAGGTCACGAGAAGAGACAGCAGTAAACATCTTTGAACAACTGAGCGCCCGCAAACATACGAGACATAGTTGAGTTGAATCAGAGAGCACTTAAGGATTGGGAAGAAGAGGGAGGTTCAAACAAGAGTAGGATCCAGGAAAAAGTGCTAAAGAAAAAGAAGTTGAGCAAAACAAACAATAAAAAGAAACAAAACCCGAACGGACAGCAGCTACAAACGAAAGAGAAAGAACAGGCACCTGAGTAGTCAGTGTATCTGAACCTAGGGTGGGAGTGGGAGGGTCGAGTGGTGGTCTGTGCTTTAATCCCAGCGCTCAGGAGGCAGGGGCAGGTGGATCTCTTAAGTTTGACATCAGTCTGGTCTACATCGTGAGTTCCAGGACAGTCAGGACTACAGAACAAAAAAACGCAGTGGGTCCACGGGAGAGCTGGGGTGGGGAGGTAGGTAAGACTGCAGAGGACCTGAGTGAAGTCTGGTCTGTTCTCCAAGACATGTGATATTCTAGTTACCACATCACAGGGAGGAGAGGCTGAAGAGTAACACAGCTCTTCACAGGAAAAGTGGCATGACCTGGAACAACTTCAGTTTTCATTTGGAAGGAAACCTTGTCACAATAAACATCACTCCTTTCTGCCCTCATTGCAGGCAGTGTAGTAAGAAAGCCTCTCACTGAGGATAATGAAGCCCGACACCTGGCCTTTCCCCGACATGATGGGAACTACAGCCTGACCACGCATGTCACTTGTGATCGCACATGGCACACAGGTCTGATGGGAACAATGTCTATTATTCTTGGCTCACTGGAAAGAAAAGCAACAGAAGAAATGGTTATAAAAGAAAAAGCGACATAATGTCATCACCTAACAGAAAACTAAGAAGCAAAGGATCTTTCATACGCTAGCACTGTTTCATAAGACAAACGTGTAACTAGGAAAATGTACAACAAAGCCCAAGGCACAGAAGTGCTCAGCGGAGCAGGGGTTCCACCTGAGGCTCGAACTCTACGCACAGCCGCGGGCGGGCGACCCTGAGCTTCTGGTACTCCTTCCTCCAGCCCCAGTGAGGGTCACTGGGATGCAATTCGACCACGTGACTTTAAGGGGTATAGTTCTACTTCCACCTCTGCTCTTCTTTGTCCCCACTTTCACTGATAGCCCCCCTTGAACAGAGACGACCAAAGACACACTAGTTATCCCCTAGGTGCTTTAGTGTCCCCTAGCATGTCAACCTACTTCGGTGCACAGATTTGCATCTTATAAGCAATGAACGAGTGCTGAATATAACATTTGCTCACTGTCCCACACAGGACTAACACCAGCGCGCTCTGCCCATTTCACTCAGTTACGATAAGCTTCCACAGAGTGTGTGTTTTGCATATAGTCAAGTCTGATCTATTTTTCCTGCTTTTATTAGAAGGGACAGTGACCTGGCTTCCAAACTGCCTCAGAGTTAAGCTGAACAATAAAAGCAGCAGTGCGGTTATTTTTAGAGCTCTACAGGCATAAAAATACGGCAGGACCTGTGACCCAGAGCTGTGCACAGCAGAGCATCACACCACGCGGCACTCCTCCTCCAGCTAGGAGTATCTGCAGTCTCAGACGCCTGCTTTTCACTCTAGAGAGACAGCAGCATGCATTTGGGACCAGCATCCGGAGCTGCCAGCATCCTTTTCAAAGAAAATAAGCTACATTCAAAAGGTAGACAATTATATAATTCATGAAGACAAAAGGTTTCATATATATGAAGACAACAGAATCTCATTCCTAACACAGAAAGCTGCTTGTTTCAAACACAGTTCCAGTGGGTAAATAAGGAGACATTCCTTCCCTGGGAGACACCCCCCGGGCAAATGAGACCCGCCTGAGAGAAACAACTTCATCCCCAGCTCAAGCAAACTCTGGCCACACTCCCACTGCAGACCTCCGCTCAGCAGGTAAGCTCACGCTCTCTGTACTAAGAGTTAGTCACCCGTGTGCTTGTGGACAGTGCTTCTCAAGACAGTGGTGTTTCAAAGTCCCCTAAAACTTCTATTAGCAAGTGCTATTTTCAGAAACTGTTCAGTATGTATTAGTATCTTTGATTTTATTTCATTTCTGCTTAGTTTTTACCTGGGTGTTTTCAAAGCTTGGGTTTAACATTGACCTGGTTAGAAATTGAAAGACTTTAATCCACATTCTAATCTTATTTTTACCTGCATGCTTTACAAGTGAAAAAAATTCATGTGCTTTTCTGGAAATAGTAAAGAAAAAATATTTACTGTTAAGAACCATAAAAATTTTATGCAAGTAAATATTTAATATCTCCACAGCCTAAAAATGCCACTTTTTAGCTGGGTAAAATGGCCAAAAAATTATTCCTACAAACAAACGCGCCACGCTGGCTCCGAGGTAGTGACAAAGATTCTGCTTCGGGAGCTAAAATGGCATCTGAAGGAGCGGGAGAGATTAATACATGAGACTGAGTATGAACACAAAGTGGAAAAGACAGGCATGGACTACAGCTGGCTGAGAAGCCACCAGACTCCTCACACAATGATCCCAGCTACGGAACAAAGACAACTGGAAGTTCTTTGCTCACAAGTACAACCTTGTCAAACCGGAACTGTTCTCAGCAGGTAAAGTACTATATTCTTTATGGTCTTGTGGTATGTGTGAGCTCTAGACTAAAAACTGCCTCATTACATAAACTCCTTAATCACATGTACTGATGCCTATCTGGTAAAAATCCTATATACCTCTGGATAGCTTACTGGCAGAAATTTACTTTAATTACAAAGTTTCTTCACTAAAAGCTTAATTATAATGCTTTTCTGTTCCTAAAAAGGTGTCTAGGAGACAATTACATCTGTAAGCTGCATTTTGGGAAATGGGATACAAGAGAAATTTCTAAATACTCATTCCTGCATCCCCCTTAGATTTCGAGAACTTTTGGCAGAAAATGATGTACTTCCCTGGGAAATTGTCTACATCTTCAAACAAGTTCTGAAAGACTTTCTCAGCAGTCCTGACAGAGGAGGTCACCACGCTGGCCTGTGGGACTCTGACATCACCTGTCCCCCTACCCCTGTGCTCCCAGGCGAAAGCTCTGAGAGACCAGACAAAGATGAGATACCCACGATTTCAAGTTATGTGGACAGAAATGCCAAGGACAGGTTTCCACGATGTTCACACAGGGCATGGGACCTGCCATTCTATTACCCTCCGAGCTGAGGAGTTAGCAGGGCCACCCCAGAGTCACCCTCAGCACCGATGAGGACAAGCAGTGACACGACCCCAAGCCTCTTGGCTACAATGTCTGAGTTTAGTTAAAATTCCTGTACCGTCAATTTCTCTAAGCAGTACTGTTTTCTAACCACTCTAAATATTCAATATTTTAATGAAAAGTATGCTTTTAACTAAAACACTGTCTAAATGTTTGAAGTTTCTTATAATTCAAACATGTCACAGAACTAAAGAAATTTAATATGAAGTATGACGGATTCTTTGTGAAACTTAATTAATCTTGGCTCTTATTCTAAGAGAGCTGATGTGTAAAATAAATGATTAATGTGAGCTTCTCCCTACACTGCAACTGAAATCACGTGATGTCACCCATCGTGGGCACAAGGGAAAGGGTTCGTGAGCATGAAAATGACCTTCAATTTAAAAGAATTTGACAGAAATTCACTAGCCATAGGCAGGAGTTTAAGAATTACGCCCTTTGAGCGCGGCACAGAGGTCCGCCATGAGGCAGGTAAACTGATGCATGACGGACGGGGATGAAGCAGCCCAGAGTACCAGAAAAGGTGTGCTTAAGGCTCCGGTCAACATCCAAAACAAAGAGAGAAAACGTCATGGCGCACTTTCTGAGTTCTGACTCAAATCCAACAAAACCTCACAGCAGCTCACGGGAACTGCCGACAGTCTCATCTCTAATCATGGTTAAACACATCCAGGTTGGCAGACCTCAAGCTGTTTGCAAAACCTAAATTTAGCAAAAGAATTGAGGTTAAATCTCCGCCCCCCTCTGTGTGTGTGTGTGTGTGTGTGTGTGTGTGTGCGTGCGTGTATAAGGTTCTTTGGGTGCATTTTATTAAAAATAGTATGGGCACAGTAGCTAAATTTTTAGCTAGGGAACAGGGAAAACAAGTTCATCCGTCCACAGAACAGCGGCTGCACAGTGCTTTACACAGCAGACCTTCAAAGTCGTTATCACCAGCCAGACCAATCTATCTGGCAATGCTAAAGTACTTCTACGTTCTGGGCACTGTGCGTTACCGCTCATTCAATGCAAACCTTGAACATCTGAGCTATCCTTCTCACTTGGCGAAGGAGCAAACCGCTCAGACAAGCTCAGTGCCTTGCCAAATGCGAGGCAAGTAGCAGAGTGGGAATCACACCCAGCCGGTCACTGCCGACCCAGGCTTCCTCCTGCAGTCCAAATGCAAATAACTAACAGTTGCCTATCCGATAAGTCCTCCTGAGTGCTTACAGGAGGCATAACATCAAAGTGTTTGTCAAAACCAAGGTCTCAGGATTTGTTTGTTTCCTGAAAGAATAAAATCCAAGGGGTGGGGAGCAAGAAAGCAGTTCTGTTGGTAAAGTGCTCCCATGCGAGCCTGAGGTCCTGAATTCGATACCCAGAATCTACATAAAACAGCTGAGCATGGCCGCATATGCTGTAAACCCAGAGTCGGGTGGATCCCTGGGATCGCTGGCTGGCCAGCCTAGGCTACTTGGTAAGCTCTAGGTCAGTAAGAAGCTATCTCCAACAAATTTATAAATATAAAAAAGGGGAGAGTGAAATGACTCAGCTGGTAACGGCACTTGCCACCAAGCCTGACAAACTGAGTTTCATCCCTGGAACCCAGAAAATAGAGAACTGACTATGAGTTGTACTGTTCTCCACATATGTACATATGTACATGCACACGCCTCTATATATGTATCATAGCATGAACACACAGCACGATCCTTCAAGTTCTTCAGCAACTCCATGTTCTATGTCAGTGGGTACAGGACCACCACCCACCCCGGTATACAAGCCAGGGTCTCATAATCACTTGGGTTCCCTCAGCATGGGTACAGATCAAAGACAGAAACACTCAAGCACAAAGATGACTGGCAAGGCTGGCCTTTGGTTAACACAAATAACAACAACAACAAAGGAGTACAGGCAGCGCTTGGAGAAGGGAAAAGGACAAAACTGAGGAGAGAAATTAGGAGGAAGGCAGAGGAATTAGTCTTCAGCTATGGAGATCACAGGATCTTCTCTTTCTTTCTTTTCTTTTTCTTTTTTTTTTTTTGAGGTTTATTTATTTCATGTATGTGAGTACACTGTCACTCTCTTCAAACACCCCAGAAGAGGGCGTCAGATCCCATTACAGATGGTTGTGAGCCACCATGTGGTTGCTGGGATTTGAACTCAGGACCTTCAGAAGAGCAGTCAGTGCTCTTAACCACTGAGCCATCTCTCCAGCCCATCACAGGATGGTCTCTAAGCAGACATGTGAACAGGCCCTGGTAACAGGTAGCCATCTCAGGGAAAACCCAAGAGGGGAACAATCCATACGGAAGAGCAAATGAGATGCTGCCAGGGAAGCGTGCAGCTGGAGCCTGCAGCACAGAAAACGCCAGGACAACCAGACAGCAGCAGATCACAGGAATTCAGGCAAGTACCGGATGGTCACAACTACGCATTCCAGTTCTGTCCAATAGCAACGCAACCACAGAAAGTCACTTGTGTATTCAACCTTAGGTGTGAGTGTTGGTATGAGAAGGCATTCATTCTATAAATAGTAACTGAGCATTGGCCTCATGCCAGACATTCCTCTAGGTGCTAGAACAGAGAATCATGAGAAGCCAGACCAAAGATGGAAGGTTCTTGCAGTAACATAAGCAAGAGACACAGCTTCTTCCAGGATGGTAACATGTGAACAATAGCCACTCCCTTACTCTGGAAACACACGGTAGTTGCCGGGATAATTCTCATCTTCACCCTCATTGACTGTACACTTACAAATCCTCAAAAACAGTCTTGAGGGAAGTCAGCTGCCCACCCAGAGAGTAAGGTCAAACTTATGAGTCAGTCAAAGCAGGGATGAACCAGAGAGCTGTCAGGCCCTAAGAAGACCCTACTTCCAACTGCGGCCCTCATTTCCCTCATCTAAGGGACAATGGCTGTCTGTGGTGCTCATTAGCATACCAGAGTGCTGGTCAGAGGGCTCACTCAGTACCTGTGGGTCTCCTCAGCTCTCTCTCCCAACACCCTGCCCCAGATTCCTCCAGATCATGGGCTTCTCCTGCCCTAGCTTCCTGTCTCCATAGCACCCACCCTTTCAGTGCAGTGTGCTCATGTCTCCCCCTTGTCTTCCTCTCTGGTCCTTCTCCCTCGTCCCGCACATGGCCATGTTCAGTCTACATCCTTCTCTCCCCGATCTGGACTCTTCCAGATGCCTCTGCCTGCAACTCTCCCCCATCCACAATAAAAACCTTCTCCTCAGCCACACCTTGGAGTAGCCAGGTTCCCATTTTATATGGGAGCAACTATCCTGTCTAGAATAAAGAACTGGTTTAGCAAAACCACTTGATCCCTGGGGTCTGGTAGGCAATTCATTCATTCAAATCCTTGAGTGTTACAATGTGTCAGAGGCTGCTGTGAATGCAGGAACTCAGTGGTAATTCCGCTCTTGGTAAACTCTTAGGCAGGAAACAACACATAGATGACTCTGAAATACACAAAGATGCATGGGCGGGGTGCAGAAATGCATGGGTGGGGTACAGAGATGCATGGGCAGGGCAGAGGTGGCCTCACTCCATGGCTTCCTGACTTTTCCACACCCACCACCAAAACCCAAATCTCCTTTTTGTCAATCCATTGTTTCTCAACCTCTCACCTCCTGACACTGAGACCCAGCTGTAGAGCTGTGTGCTCTCTCTCTACGTTCCCCAGTAAGACCTACCATCCACAGGCTGTGTGTTCTTGTCACAGTGGGCTCAGAATCTTAACCACCCCAAAAAGCATAGCTCCATCCCAACTTCTGTCAAACAGACTTACTACATTCATGGCTAACAGGCATGTCAAAGTTTCTGTGTCCAAGTCAAATCCATGGTGTCCCCCTCTGTACTGGCTGGTTTTGTGTCAACTTGACACGGGCTGGAGTTATCACAGAGAAAGGAGCTTCAGTTGGGGAAGTGCCTCCATGAGATCCAGCTACAAGGCATTTTCTCAATTAGTGATTAAGTGGGGGAGGGCCCCTTGTGGGCAGTGCCATCCCTGGGCTGGTGTTCTTGAGTTCTATAAGGAAGCAAACTGAGCAAGCCAGGGGAAGCAAGCCAGTAAGAAACATCCCTCCATGGCCTCTGCATCAGCTCCTGCTTCCTGACCTGCTTGAGTTCCAGTCCTGACTTCCTTTAGTGATGAACAGCAGTGTGGAAGTGTAAGCTCAATAAATCCTTTCCTCCCCAACTTGCTTCTTGGTCATGATGTTTGTACAGGAATAGAAATCCTAAGACACCCTCCTTCCAGTTCTTTCAAAGGTTCCTCTCCCTTTTGGCTTGGACAGAAACCTTTGTGTCTCCCATGACCACCGGTACTTGCTCACATCCTGTTTCTGATTCTGCCTCTATCATAAGAACATACACAAGGGCTGAGAGGGGGCTCGGTTTTGTGCTGAGCTAGCATGCATGAGACGCTAGGTTCAACCCTCAGGCTGAAGAGGAAAGAAGGCACTTGTCCAGCCTTGAGGACTGAGGCCTTTAATCCCAGAATTTAGGAGGCTGGGGAAGGAAGAGCATATATTTATCTTAGAAAGAAACAAAACAAACAAACACACAAAACAAATGCAACTGTCATTCTCAACTCTCCTTGACTACCAGTCTGAACACTGCTTGACGTAGTAGGAACTCTTAAGAGACATAGGAGTCAGGTCACACAGTCATCAAGGAGCAAGTTCAGTAACTGCAGCTAGGCGAATAGGCTAGAGACCTAGAAGAGCCACGACTCACAGGGCCATCTGTCAGTGGCACACTGACATCATGGAGGATAATTTGCTTTATTCAAGTACCAATTAAAAAACAAGTCTGTGGCCAACAAGCTGGCTCAGAAGGTAAAGATGCTTGCTTTCAATTCCTGGCAACCTGAATTGACTCCCCAGAACCCATATAACACAAGAAAGGAACTAAGTCCTGTAAGCTAGCCTCTGGCCTCCCCCATGCACGATGTGGCACACACACCCTACGAATACGTTTGCATGCGTGTGGCTGCATGCATACCCACAGCAAGCAAATGTAAAAACCCAATCTTAATTATGCCAGCAAAATCTCTTTTCCCAAGACTATACAGATGGTTCCGATGCAAAGAGCACTAACTGCTCTTCAAATGGCCCAGGTTTTATTCCCATCAGCCACTTAGTGGCATGCACCCATTTCTAACTCTAGTTCCATAGAATCCAATGCCCCATTCTGGCCTCCTTGGATACCAGGTACTCACATGGTGCAAGCACATACATGCAGACAAAACACTCATACACATACATTTTTCCACATATCACTGCATGTTCACAGGTTACAGCACACATCTTTGTGAAATCACTCTGCCCAAAAGAACTACTTGCCACCAAATTAGGCACATCACTCTGCCAACTAAACCCATTTTTTCCTTTACAAAGTCATCAGATGATCAAGTGATAAAAGTCATTAAGGTGTTGCTGGAAGGATTAAATAACTGGCTGCATTCGGTCTGAGTGACTACCACATGCTAGGAACACTGCACTGGGTATATGTGTGCTTAGAGTCCAGGAAGGCACTGCCGGGAAATGCCATCCCCACTAGCACTACTCAGAAAAGCACTGCTAGTAACTCGCTAGGTAGGTAAGTTAAACTGACCCTGTCACCCTGTCACTATGTCTGCTGAGTCGAACTCTGTAATGGCGGGCTTCCCTTTTCTCATTTCACTGCTCTGCAAATTCACTTCTGATTTAACAAGTCTTAGTCCATAAAGAATTGAAGAGTTTTAAAAATTGCTTCTTAGCAATTAAAATGACAGTTGAATCTATAAGCTTAGTTCCTGACAAGGTCAACAAATATTTAGTTCCAATATCAAATAAGTGAATTGAAACATTACATTTCCCCAAGGAAGCCTAAAGCAGTTGTAGACGGCTTTAAGTAGAGACTATAGAACAAAGACATTTACCAGAGTAACTCAAAGAAATAAAGTAAAAAATATAAGCAAAGTAGCCCCTCTATGTCCCCTGGGTTCCTCCAAAAAACACAATGACCAAAAGATGTAGAGGTTGAACTCGACTCTCCAGAGACTGACTGCTAACAAGAATAACTTTTAAAACTTAAAGCACTGCGAGCAAGATGGCTCAGAAGGAAGAGCACTTGTCACACAAGCCTCATGACCCGAGTCTCATCCTTGGAACCCAGAGATGCCCAATAAGGTGGCACTCCTCTATACCCAGCTCTCCACAGTGAGGTGAGGCAGAGGCAGGACGACTGTCTAGGGGCTCTCGAGGTAGCTAACACGGAGTAAAGAGAAACCAGAGAAACCCTGAGGCACAAGGTAGAAGGCAAGAAGTGACTCCTGAAAGTCGCCTTCTGGACTCCACACGCACACTATAACCTGCACATGCACACACGCGTGCACATGCTCTCACACACACCTATATATCATAGAAATACAGAATAATAAATTTTTAAAAATTAAAGAGACATTTGAGTTGGGGGTGCATACCTGTAATCCCAGTGCCTACAGGGTTAAGGCAGGAGGATCACTTATGCTCAGTTCAAGATCAAATTGGGCAAAATAGTAAAACACTGTCTCAAAATAATTTTTTATTAACAACAAAAGGCTCCTCAACTGCAGAGGGCGCTGGATTTAGGGTGGGAGCAGAGAGGCCCCAAGCTGGGGTTCTACTCACACAGCCAGGTCTCTTCTAAACAGAAAGCATCCTCCAGACTAATTGCCACCACCTTTCATACAGAACTGAAGGCATACTTAACCCAAAGGTAGTGAGAGGTGAAAGGTTAATGACACTAGAGAGATGGTTTGGTGGTTAAAAGTGCTCTCCGCTCTTCCAAAGAACCAGGGTCCAGTTCCCAGCACCCACACTGGGCAGCACAACTGCCTGCACCTCCCAATTCCAGGTATCTGGCTCCTTCTGCTGGCCTCTCTGGGAACCTACACACATACGCCTTATACCCACAGAGGCATAAATGTAAAATAATAAAACTGAACAAGATGTCAGCATTCAAACTCCTTGCTACTGATCCACTGAAATGGAAGGATGTACTGAAAACTTACGTCTTCACAAAAACCTTCACACAGATGTCTGCAGCCGCTTCAGTCACAACTGCCGGAACTTGGGAACAACTGGGATGTGTGTCAGTAGGTAAGTATGCTACGCCCAGCCAGTGGGATCTCAGTCTACGCTAAAAGCACCACAAACGTACAGAACGTCAACTTCACGTTACTAGGTGGAAGCAGCATCGTCAGAGGGCTACAGACTGTGTGGCTTCCACAACATGACATTCTGGAGAAGGGAAACAAGCAAGCGACAAAAACCATTAGTTGTCGAAAGTTAAGGAGCAGTAAGGGCAGGTGGAACACAGTTATTTCCACTGCCCGTCACACCAGGAGGGCGACGGATGTGCGCCACCACGTGTCCAAATCCACACCGATGTGTGTATGTTAACAACAGGGGCCAGTGCGGAAGGGAGGAGGGCATTTTGGTGACACTGCACAAAGTTCCTGGCAACCTATGACTAACTTCAAAAATCAGAGTCTGGGAAGTCCAGATGGGTCATGGAGATCAGGGAGCAGGAGTGTGTAATGATGGTTTGGCAGAGGACCCAAGTTCCAGTCCCAGCACTCAGGTCACGAGGCTCACAATGACCTCTAACTCCAGCACTAGAGAGTTCCCCCCCCCCCCACACACACACATAAATAAAATGAACCTTTAGAAGGGAGGGTAGGTAAGAGTCCGGATCCGTGAGATGCCTGAGCGGATTGCACTTGCCAGCAATTCTGACCACCTGAGTTCAATCCACAGGAGCCCACCCAGTACAAATGCCTACTCTAACAAGGTATCCTGGCACAGGTGCACACACGTACACACACGTGTGTACACACACACACACACACAGAATCCTTGCAATGAAATTTTTAAAGCAGTCTATGAACCTCGGGCTGCGGACCGAACCCTGTAATCTCAGGACTTGAGGAAGTGGAGGCCAGAAACTGAAGAATTCAGTTATCCACGGAGGCATAAGTTGAGGCCAGGCTGGGCTACACAAGACTCTTTCAAAACAAACAAAGATTAAAAAAAGCCAGGCTGCAAGTTATAATAAACAAATTATCAAATTCTTAGGATGCTCAGCTTCTTGCAAAAAACCTAGGAGAGGACCTATTTACTACGGGCTCTTCACTGGCTCGAGGGACCCTCCCGATCCCCTCCCGGGCTCCCTACCTCCCGAAGGCTGAAGCTGGTCTGGCGGGTGCTGTGGCCTTAACTGGATCCTGGGCCTGGGCCTGGGCCGTAGGGGCCTCGCTGGGGACCTCCTCCGAGCGCTGCACCTCCTCCCGGGGCGCCTCCGCCGGGAAGGCGGGCGGCAAACCCAGCAGCTCCACATTGGTTACCGTCTTGCCTATGGTGAACCAGTCGTTTATCTGGTCGGCCGTAAGCTTGCACAACATCCTCGGTGCCCAAGAGCTGCCTTAACTGCCCGACTGCAATGGTGGCAAAGCCTTCAGAGCGCTGCCCTGCCCAGCTGGGCAACGACCGTTCCAGAAGCCCCTGCCCCCACCCCTCATGGAGGCCAGCCAATCAGATTGTGCTACGCCAAGAGGGTGGGGCCGGGCCCTGCGTGCACGTGTGGGCCTCGAGCCTTCCGGAGCACACGGGAGACCTGTGAGCTGGAGTCAGGTGACCTGGACAGGCACGTGTTTACGGAGACCAGCTCCGTGTGGTTTTGATGCTGGAGTCGGCTGATAATATTTGCTGGACTCACTTGATGCGCCACGTTTGGTTGCAGTCCCTGGGGAGGCCTCCCCTTTTCTGAAAGGAGGAGGAGGAGCCAAGACACGGGACTGGGGAGGAAGGAGAAGAAACTGCAGTCTGTATGTTATATGTGAGAGAAGAGTAAACAAAAAAATAATTTAAGAAAATATTTACTGTATCCCTGCTGCCACCCCGCCTAGAGTCCCACAAGGACTAACCTCAGCTGGAACTGGGCCACAGACCGTGGAGATTATAACTTTATGCCTACGGGGACTCATTGCCTCAAAGTAGGGTAGGTCTTAGGGTTCCCTTCTCACATGACCCAAAGATCAGGCAATTCTTAAAAGGCTTGTAAGCTCTAGGTCATGCACAGACTATTGGATACCTCTTGGGCCTTGGTCTTTGGGGCAGATGTGGCTTTATTCACAAAGCATCTTGAGGTTCTGGGAGAATACGGATGCAAACTGCTAACATCGCTTCGCAATGAAGGATCTGCTAAACAGCGCTCTCCATAAAGCAAGAGAAACTGCTTAAGAGTTGCCCACATTTTAGCCTCAAAATGCAACATTAGGCGCTTTGAATGAATCTGCTGGGATAGCCTGTAACATGTTGAAATTTTAGGTGGTGTACAGTGCTTTTGGACTTGAAATTTCTTTAAAAGCATGTTGATTTCCTAATTAGAAACTTTGTCTTCAAATAGCTTACTATGATGTACCTAGTGATGGTTCACAACTATAATCCTAGCACTTGGGAGCCTGAAACAATTTGCCAGTCTGAGCAACAGAGTAAGAGATTTATCTCAAAGAAAATCAAAATATTCTTTTTGAAGCACATCTTAAGCCTGAGTTACCTCTCAAGACCCTCTTAACACTCCTTAATAGTGCCTGGAGACCCTAAAGTGCTTTTGCATCGGTTTATATCTGTCTACAGGGCATTACAATCAAGTTTTATGTATTCGTCCCAATGATTTTCAGCTGTCGGTTTGGCACAGCCCAGAGTTATCTGAAGAAGTCTTGAGATAAGGCCCCAGGTTCAAATCCCAGCACCAGTGTGGTAGAACACAGCCATCCCTAATTCCGGCTGCAGGCTATCCAATGCCCTCTTCCAACTTCTGGGAGTGAACAGGCACATACTTGGTAGACAGACATAGATGTGAGCAAAGCACTCATACACATAAAAAAAATCTTTAAAAAACTAAGAAAAAAATAAGCAAGAACGATTTTTGTTCATTTGTTTTGGTTTTTAGAAAACAGGGTCTCAGGATGCTCTTAAAACCCTGATCATCAACCTCTACTTTCCAAGGGCTAGGATTATATCATGACACACCCAGCTAGCATGCTTATTAAAAAAATAAATAAATAAAACCTTAGGTCCAGTCTCTAGAGTTCCTGCAGAAGTCTCTTCATCGCTTTACAACAATTTAAAATAATTACTATGCACAGAACGGCTGCTTAATCAAATGTGTACAGCAAAAAGTAGCAGTACAAGGGGAAATGGCAAGAAATGCCAAAAGCCTGCTGTACCGGTGCAGCCCTTTAATCCAAGCAGACAGGAGGCGAATCTCTTAGTTTGAGGCCAGCCTGGTCTACATAACAAGTTACAGAAAGACCTATCTCAAAAAAAAAAAAATTCAAGACGGTTTCCGTTTTCATCGTTGCTTTGTTTCCTTTGCTCTTACTGTTTGTTGGGGGGCAGGGAGGGGGGGCGGGAGTGCAAGTCTTACCAAGTAGCACAGGCCACAACTCGCGATCAAACTCAATAGACCCACAGCCCCAAGCCCACCCTCCACCGCTGTGCCTCTGCCCCTTAAATACTGGGATTGAGCCTCTATGTCTGACCTTTGGTTTGATTGGTTGTTTTTGTTTGTTTTGGGGGTTTTTTGTTTGGTTTTTTTGTTGTTTTGTTTTTTGAGACAGGTTCTCACTGTGTAGCCCTGGCTGTCCTGGAACTCACTAAAATCGACTAGGCTTGAACTCTCAGAGCTCTTCCTGCCTCTGCCTCCTGAGTGCTGGGATTAAAGGCCTGCGCCAACACGCGCCGCTTTTGGTTTAGGTTTTCAGGCTGGCCTGAAAGTCAAATTACAGCAATCCTGCTGCTTCTGTCTCCTGAGGGCTAGGATTAAAGGCATAAACCATGCAAAAAGGGTTTTTTGTTTTCCTTCAGGTCATTGTCCGGATTATCTACTGTCCTGGTTTCAACACTGAAAGTCCTGTGTTCCTGGAAACCCACAAACCCGGGGAAATCTGGTCAGTTTTATGACACCTCCCAGCTCCTCCTGGTTTTAACTCCCACCGAAGCTTGCAACACCCGGGCGACCGCTGGGGGCGCTGTGATGCGCAGGCGCGCAAGACCCGGCAGTCGGCGTCCGGCGTCTCCGCTCCTTCCGCTTTCCCAGCAGGCCCCGCGTGGCGCCTGCGTGCTCTGTGACCTTTCCCGTTCTGTTGCAGAATCCGGTGTTGCCTTGTGGCCTTGGTCCTGCTGAGGTAAGAGCGGGGCCTGGGCTTTTTGCTGTGTTCCCAACCCGGGGGACTGAAGAGGGGCGGGACCCGGTGCGGTGGGGCCCAGGTAGGTAGCGAACGCGGGCGTAGGACTCTGCGATCCACGCTGACCTTGGCTCAGCCCCTGCTCCGCCAAACTGCGAGGAGGACCCACGGGGTTCCCCCCGACTATGACGGAGGGCGTGCCCGGGTGAGTCATCCAGACTGCGAGGGTCCGGGCTCAGTCCTCCAGATCCCCAAGAGTGTCCGGGACTCGGGCGCAGAGGGCGAGGATGTGCACGGCGTTCAGCCCTCCACACTGCAAAGGTGTTTCTGGAGTTAGTCTTCCTGATTGTATGAGGGGAGGGGTTGTTGTCAGTCCCTTGGACTAATAAGAGTTTGCCCAGACGTCAAATCTCTATGCTGAAAGAGGGATTATTCCTCAAGACTTGGAGGGGCAGGGCCCTAGTATCATCCTCACAGAGAAGTTGTCCCGGAGCTAGGTTCTAGTGGCGGTCCACTCAGCCAGGACTATGCCCCTGTGCTGACACATGACATGGATGGACCTGTGTAACTGTAGACTTTGGCAAAGGAGCGTGCCACCATCAACTGTGAGCATCTTGTTACCTACTCAAGTTACTCAACTAGTTAGGGATGCAGCTAAAATCCGAACCAAGAAACATCGCTTGAAAGTTAGCGCCGCCTTTCCACTATACCACAGGTTTCTTCCAAGTTAGGCTTTGGCAAGGCCGGTGTTTGAAATTGCATGAAACCGCATTATAAACCTCAGACTGTTACATATCTCCTCTTTACAGTGTACTGCCAGGAAATAGCTTGCTGTTACTGTAACTTTCACAAACTCTGCAAGCATAGGCAGTCTCAGTAGACAGCCATTTGACCTTCGAGGAGGATGATCTTTTATTGAATCTGGTATTGTAAAACTAACAACTGGGAAATTTGATTGGTCAGAGAGACTTAGGTGGGAAGAGTAGAGGCCTTACTGAATACTGGGAACATGTCACTTGTGTAGTCAAAAACAACCACACTGACCAAAAGGGATATCCAGGAGCAAGAGACAAAAGGGGGGATGTGTAAATGTACTGGATAGCAGGCCTCCACCCTGTCAGGACCCATGGCAGGATCCCTTTATCCTGAGCAAAAAATACTAAGGTCACTTAAGTCCCTTTACACCCTTCTGTTTACCTTTTCTTTCTAAACCCTCCTATGATACCGCATCTCTTTTTTAGGGTGTGGGGAGATGAAGACAGGGTTTCTCTGTAATGGCCCTGACTGTCCTGGAACTCCCTTTGTAGATAGACCAGGCTGGCCTTGAATTGAGAAAGATCTGCCTGCCTCCACCTTCCAAATGCTAGGATTAAAGTCAGGTGCTGATATCGTGCCAGCCTTGATACAGCTCAACACTTCTACCCAGCCTGTGAGATGAAGCCTCTTTAAGTACTTTCTTAGACTTCCAGTGGCCTAGGACTTGCTGCTTTCTATTGGGTCCTTGTAGCAATTCCTTGCTATTGATTTGATCATTTACTGAGTACTCACTGTGCACCGGGTGCCATTTTGGATCCATTTCGCTGTTGTTAGGGGGGTGAGGGAGAGTTCTTTGTTTTGGTTTTTTGAGACAGGTTCTCGCTGTGTAGCCCTGGCTATCCTGTAGACCAGGCTGGCTTTGAACTCACAGAGGTACCCCCTCTCTTCTGAGTCCTGGGCTGCTGGGATTAAAGGCTACCACCTCCCAGCTAGGGTCCTTTATTTTTCAAGAGTCCGTGGCGCAAGTAGGAGGTCCATGTGTGACAGAGAGACCTGACAAAGGAGGTTTAGAGAATTCGTAAAGTCAAGAACCCCAAGGGTCCTAACCCACTGGTCCCCGACAGTACTCTCTCTCAGTCCTTGCCTGTCCCACAGAGATAGATGCCTCTCCACCTACTCAGTGACTCAGGTCCCTTCGCGCTTTCCAGAGGCTGCCTTCTTATGGTATCTGAAGCAGAACAGTCCTACCAGAGCATTTGGATACACATATTAGAAGGAAGTTTAAGGACAGACAGACCTTCTAGGGTAAGATAACAGTACCACGCTACAAGCTAACTCTCACCGGACCTGCTAACCTTCAGGCCTTTCCTCCACTTAAGTTCATTCCCATAGGAAAGAGCAGAAAACAATGGCTATAGAGGCAGATCAGTTCCTGTAGCAATCAGCAATGTGGGTCAGATTTGCTGCGATCTAGTCTTGTTTGGGTCATTAGTAGTTTTGGGGCACAGTATAGAAATATGCACCCTATATTGTCTGGTGCCCTAGGAGATCAAAAGACTCCCTGGAACTGGAGTTATGTTACAAATGGTGGCAAACCACCTTGTGGATTCTGGGACAGGAACTTGTTGAGCCATCTCCACCTCCAGAAGACAGATGTCCCTAAATTCGAGACTAAATGGTGTACACATCTTCCCTGTTTGCCTAGTTCAACAGTAACATTCTGTATAACAAACACTCCTGACACGGATGCCAGGGCTGTGTGCATTTTACATGCACTTACACAAGAGTCCTAGACACGAGTGAAGTGCAGCCTTTATTGTCCCTGTTACACAAGTGAGGTCATGTAAATTAGTGAGCGACACCAGGGCAGCCGCCCTCTCCCCCGTCTTTGAGTTCACCATCTTCTGCTGAAGACGCGCTTCTCCAGGTAGCCTGGCTCTCCCTTGCCTCTTCCTTCAACTACCGAGTGAATATGGCCCAGGTTTCAATAATTCAAGGACAGCCATTTGACTGAACTGAGCTGGTACTATAAGAATAACACATTGTTGTGTGTCAGTGAATGCTTTCTCTGGTTTTCTACAACAGTATGTCAGTTTTATAGCATTGCAGAGTAGGATTCTACGCAGTACTGGTGTGGAACAGGGCCAACGAGGCAAGGCACTGACCGCAGCCCAAGGGGTTTCCCAATCAGGCGAGAAGGGCTCAAAGCTGGGTCCTCCTAGCAGCTGTCAAATTCATCAGATATTTCGGAGCCCCAGGATGAGAATTCGGGTAACTAGTTTGGAGTCTGTGGTAAGCTGTCACCATAACTGGAAACAGTACTTTGAGGTCTGTCACATTCAGCTCATTCCGTACCTTTGTTCTGTATCTGCCTGACAACCTCAGGACTGAGCTACTGGAGGTTTAAGTGTATTAGTTTAACAGGCCTCAGTATTCATTTCCTATAGAAATGACCACGCCTGACCTTGGTTTGTGTTTTTGGTTGTTTGGTTTGTTTTCAACTTGAAATGCTAATAATGCTGAAAGGGGTGCTTCTACCCAAAGGTCAAAAAATGGTGTATGGCTTGGGGCCAGCTTTAGCGGCAGAGAGGCTTGCGGGAGGGACAGCCTGCTAGCAAGATGCTGGAGGGGTGTCAGGAGTTCAGAGAGCTCCACAGAGCCTGTGGGGAACACAATAGCACTCTTGACAGGTAGACGTGATGACGATATCTGGTCAGTAGGTATACGGTAGCAATTATCTTAATGTTTTATCATTTCTATTTCAGATGTTTCAAACCTTTATTAAAAAAGTCTGGGTTCCCATGAAGCCCTACTATACCCAAGTTTACCAGGAAATTTGGGTAGGAGTGGGGTTAATGTCCCTCATCGTTTATAAAATCAGGAGTGCTGGTAGGTTATATTTTTATTTCTTTGCATTTATCAGGGGGAAATGTTTTCAGAAAAAAAAATCCCAATTTTATCTACTAACAAACTGTGACTTTTTAAATTATTATTTTTTCCTGTGCACGTAAATGCATGTGATGTATGTGTGGGCAGGCGTGCCATGGCGCTCATGCAGAGGTGTGTAGTCAGTTCTCTCCTTCCACCTGTGCATGGGTCACCAGGCTTGTATAGCAAGTGCCTTTACCTGCTGAGCCATCCGGCTGCTCCGTAACTATGACCTTAGATGTTCATCAACAAATGAATAAAGAAAACATAGAATAAAGTAGCTGAAATAGCCCTTGTTGGGAGAGCTTAGCTGAACAATCTCATATTTTATTTAGCCATTTTTTTAAAAAAATGTTTGCAGTAGAAATAGAGATTATCCTACTAAATGAGATGAGTCAGACTAAAAAAGATAAATATTACATGTTTTCCTCATATGTGCAGTCGAGTTACACACACATAAACACCTGACATGAAAAGGCTGTTGCAGGCAGGATGAACGGGCAGGGAGGGAGAGGACAGCCGGTGAGGGCAGCACAAGGCGGGACTGTGTGCACCCACCGTAACAGACCGCCTGCTTATATGTGACTTTACAAAAAAGAAATGGCTGGGACACAGGCGCCTCTGAAAGCGTGCTGGGATGGTGTACACAGCCTGCGACCATTAATTTGACTGGCGGCACTTCTGTAGGCCACTGGTGTGACTGATTTCTCCTTTCCGTTTTAGATAAAAGAAGTAAAGCTTTGAAAGGTAAGATTTTCTGCTTTTTGGAATGGTTGAGGGGTGAAAAAGACCATTGTAGCTTTTCAAAACAAGTTATATGAATCCTGAATTAAAACTGACACCTGGTTCAGTGATTCTGTCAGATATAGTAGAAATATTAAATAAAGATCAAGAAGTTTGCAGCTGACCTTCAATCCCAGTACCTAGGAGGCAGAGGCAAGTGGATCTCTGAGTTCAGGATAGTCAGGGCTACAAAGAGAAATCCTGTCGAAAAAACAACCAACCAAACAAAAAGTTTTTAGTTAAATGTTAGAAAGAAAAAACGTGTAGCCCTTTGGGCCAAAAACACATCTGGCACTGACAGAGAAAGTGGGCAGCTGATGCCACTCGGAAGGCACCGACTAGCTGGGCAGGCGTGCTGCTGAAACTCCTGAGGCTTCCATGCAATTCTGAAGGGAAGGATCTGCAAAAAAGTGTGCCCTGGCACTGGGTGTCTGTCTATTCTGTTTCTCTGGTGGCAATGAAACTATGGTCATTCGAAGCTCTGCAAACCCAGGACTGGCCTGAGCTTTGGAGGAGAGCCTTCTCCACTCCTCCAGGGGAATAGCCGAGTCAGCATCACCTGCACACACCTGGCACTGTGCTGAGTATCTTACATGATATGGCCCCATCCCCATCCTGGGTGGGTTGTTTGGTTGGTTGGATGGGGGGGGGGGGCGGTGCGCTAGGGCTTGTTTTTTAGGCAAAGTCTCAGAAATCCTCTTGCCTCTGCGCCCCCCCCCCCCCGCAAGTGTTGGAATTAAAGGTGTGTTCATCATGCCCAGCCCTCATGTTTTTTGTAGCGTTAAGATGAATATCTGCATTTTCTGACTTGTTACTTCAAACAATAATCTACATTCTGTACCACTAACTGTGCCTCTGTTCCTCTCCTCGAAAGGCTCCAGTCCTGCGCCTGCCCATGGCCATCACTGACTGCTCCCCGAGTCCACTCGAGATGACTGTGTCAGCTAAACTTAAGCTTTGTTAGATGGGAACGTGGAACATCACTGTACACTTACCTAAGTACCGTTTATAATGTGGCATTAATAAATGTATCTGAGAAGCACGGCTCCCTGTGGATACATACCACTCTGCTTCCCCCGAGGAAGTCCTTGGGGTGCAGCAGGCTCCATCAGAACCTCGGAGCCACCTTCCTAAGGAAGCCTGAACGAGAAGCAGCATTGCTGCCTTAAGATGATCGGACATTCGGATCTAGATGGTGACTGATTCCAATAGTCAATAATTATTTGTCAAATGCTTCTGCTTCTGCCTATCGTCTGACCTCCCTGTCTTGTTCTCATATTTTGGGAAAGAAAATGTTAATTATTTTAAGGGCTAACTTGAGTTTTTCACTAGGGTCAATAAGAAGGTAAGAGGAAAACACCACCAATCCCAGCTGAAGCAGGGAGGATCCCAAGTTCAGGAGTTCAAGCCAGCTTGAGCCACTGAAAGCCCTGTCTGAAAAAAAAGTTTAAAAAATAAAAATGAACAGAACAGAGCTAGAAGGACAGCCGCACAGTCATGGTCACTTGCTGCTGTGATCACAGAGGACCCGGGTTTGGTTTCCAGCTCTCAAATCAAGCAGTTCACAACTACCTGTTGACTCTGGCTCCAGTGGACTTAAGACCCTACATGTAACGTACACATACCCATTATCCATTACATGTATACCCATTAATCATGGTTTTTTGTGGTCTTCTTTGTTTGGTTGGGGGATTTTTGGGGTTTTTTTTGTTTGTTTGGTTGGTTTTGGTTTTTCGAGACAGGGTTTCTCTGTAGACTAGGCTGGCCTCAAACTCAGAAATCCGCCAGCCTCTGCCTCCCAAGTGCTGGGATTAAAGGCGTGTGCCACCACTGCCCAGCTCATTAATAAGAAATTTAATGGGAAGAAGGCTAGTGTGATGGCTCTGTGGGTAAGGGTGCTTGTCCCCAAGGCTGATGACCTGAATTTGATTCCCAGGGCCCCTATGTAGGGAAAGGAGAAAGTCAGCTCTTGGAAGTTCTCTGACCTCCACTTATGCATCATCACGTTTGCACACATATTTAAAAAAAAGGGGGGGGGGAGATGGCCTTAGAGCACGTAGTAGACATTAAGCTCTGGGCAGAATTATATCCAAATAATTAATCACAGGGCAAAATAAGCAATATGAAAAAACACAATGAACTGTTGTGCACTGATAGCCACAGTGTGTGGGAAGTTGAGACAGGAGGGTCACAAGTTCTAGAACAACCTGTCCTATGGACTTTGACTTTGTCTTACAGAGAAGCCAGGCATGGTGCCTCATCCCTGTGGTCTCAGCTCTTGGACGGTTGAGGCAAGAGGATAAAGAGTTCCGAGTATTAGTGACATAATGAATTTAAGACTAGACTAGACTACTTCACACATATTTAGAGGGCAGTGGGGCACACCTCTCATTCCATAGCTCCTGTCCTAGGGTTAGTTACTATTGCTGTGATAAAACACCATGTCCAACTTGGGGAGAAAGAATCTTAATTTGGGTTACATACTCTGAATCTCAGTTCCTTGAGGGAAGCCAAGGCAGGAGCTGATGCAGAGGCCGTGGAGGAGCTGCTCACCGGCTCGCTCCACACGGCTTGCTTGGCCTGCTTGGTTGGTTGGTCTTTTATTGTGTATCTTACGTGCATTGGTGTTTTCACATGTATGTCTGTGTAAGGGTGTCGAAGACCCTGGAACTGAGTTCTAGATAGATGGCTGTGAGCCACCATGAGGGCACTAATTGTTGAACCTGGATCATCCGGAAGAGCAGCCAGTGTTCTTAACTGCTGAGCCGTCCTCCCAGCCCCCAGCCTGCTTTCTCTCTCTCTGTTTCAGTTTTGTTTTGAGAACAGGGTTTCTCTGTGTAATAAATCCTGTCTATCCTGGACTTGCTGTGTAGACCAGGCTGGCCTTGAGCTCATGGAGATCTGCCTACCTCTGCCTCCCAACACTTGGCCCCCAGCCTGCTTTCTTAAAGCACCCGGAACCACCAGCTAAGGGGAGGTATCACCCAGCCATCGCAAGCTGGATCCTCCCACATCGACCACTAATTAAGAAAACGCCCTACAGCCCCCGTTTGTTTTCAGTTAAGGTTTACTCCTCTCCGATGACTCTAGCTTGGGTCAAGTTGACATAAACTATCCAGCACAGCCCTGGAAACAGATCTAAGTTGAAGTTCTACATTACTGAATTTCAAGCCAGCCGGAGTTTGATGGTCAGAACATGACTCAAAACAATAATCAATAAAACTGGTGGTCTGCACCAGCTCTTCTCAGTCTGCACTGGAAGCGACTAAAGGCCACTGGCATGGATTTAGGCCCCCGCGTGTCTTTTTCCGCTGGTCTGGGAAAGAGCTTGACAAGTTAATATTTCTAAGTTCCCCCAGATGTGGTTGATGCCCAAAACCAGCTCTTAGAAAAGGCCAGTCACACTGAGGCAGGCTCGAAGCTCTGCCTTGACTACCCCCAAGCCCCTTGACAGTTGCTTCAGTTCATGCATGACTCAGTGCAGTTGGGGCTATCACGTGCCAGGCCAGGAAGGATTCAGGGAGCCTGGGCCCATCTAGAGAGGAAGCTGGTTGCATCTGCCTTAGAATTGCTCCCCGCACAGACCTGCAGCTGCCCTCCCATTACTACTAAGTGGTCCTTGAGTTAGAGAAGTGAGAGCAAGTCTGTGGGGCTGTCTGTAGCACCCTGGGAGCAGGGACACAGGCCTCTAATCTCAGCAGCGGCAGGGCGATTACAAGTGGAAGCCAGCCTTGTTGACTCAGTGAGAGCATGTTTCTTAAAAACATTAACAACAAAAGAAAATCTTAAATGTGCCTGTCCAGACCCCACCTGCATTTGCAAACTAGAATACATTCTGAGTCCACCAGGGTCTCAGTAACTGCAAATCTTGTACCGAAAGTGGCCTGTAGGTGGAGCCAGAATGTGGCCAGACTGGTCACCGTGGTGGCCTTGTGGGCCGAGAGCATAAATGACAACTGCACCCTTGGCACTGTACTGTGCACTGAGGAACACTAAGAGAAGGATCACAATTCAGCTGTTTCATGTGTGTATGTTTGAGTGTGTGTCATGCGTGTTCGTGTGCCCACAGAGGCCAGAAGAGGACTGGAGTTGGGAGCTACACAGTATAAGACTGAAACCAAATCCAGGTCCTCTGAGAAAGCAGTCAGCATTCTTATGAGCCCCTGCATTCTGGTAAGTGTCCTTGAATGCCCGGACATGGCAGTTAAGGAGAGTCACAGCCAAGTGTGAAGTGCATCTAGAGCCCCAACCAACTTGAGAGACCTAGCGAGGAGGGCACAGGTTGGGCCAGCCTGAGCAACGCTCTCCTATCAGTACATTGCCTAGCTCTTGGCAAGACAGAACAATCTGTGTTTTTAGTGAGCATATGCATAGTCCTGTGGCAAGGAAATGAGGCTAGGGCTTCCCACGCCGCAGGCCGCACCATGTACAAGACCTGGCGCAGTGTGGCAGCAGAGTCCAGGAATACGGTCCCTTCTGCTGCCGGGGCAGAAGCTTGGTTTAATCTGTACTCCAGAGCTAAGGTGTCTGGAGACACGTCTCAGAGACAGTGTTGATTAACCCCCCGGATGAGGGAGAATAAAGTCAAACAACCACCGGCTGAGCTAGAGACTGAAGCACAGAGACCGTGAGCCTTCCATAGAAACTACAGGCAAATTGAAAAACTCAACTGTGGAGCCAAGCATAGCGGGTACCCCTTCATCTCAGCACTGCAGGGCCGGCAGAGCTGGGAGCTTGAGGATAGCCTCGTCTAATAGTAAGTTCTAGGCCAGCAAGGCCAAATAGTGAAAACTCTGTCTTAAAAACAAAGACAAAAAATAGAAAGTGTGGCCAGGCATGGTGATGCACGATGCCTTTAATCCCAGCACTCAGGAGGCAGAGGCAGGGGGAATCTCTGAGTTAGTTGAAAGCTGCCTGGTCTAAAGAGTGAGTTCAAAAGCAGCCAGGGCTACACAGAGAAACCCTGTCTCAAAAAAGTATAACCAAGAAAGTAAAAGATAACTAATCTATTCCAGTGAGACTGAAGTCAGAAAAACAATGGGACAAAACTGATGAACATAAATGCCATTTCCTTGAGAAGATCAATAAAGGAGTAAACCCCCAGCCAGACTGATGGGTAGAGAAGACAGTGTCAGAAATGGGCAAGAGTCAAGACGGATTCCACAGACATTAAAGGGACAAGGACTGGGGGGGGGGGGGGGTCAGTGATGTTGGCCTGGCCTCAGTCTTCAGTAACTGGACACATACAGATTGAAAGGGCAGTAAGAGAATGACATGAACAGCTTCGTGCCAATAAATACTACGGGATCTAAGAAATGGCCGAATCCCTTGTAAGCAAGTTCCATCATTCCAGAGTTCACACCAAGAAGAGCTAGGCTGGCAAGGTGGCTCAGCTGGCAAAGGCACTTGCCCGTAAACCTGACGGGCCCGAGTTCATCCGCAGAACCCACGGGGTGGAAGGAGCAAACCAACTCTTAGAAACTGCTCTCTTGGCACACACACAAAAGTGTTAAAAAAAAAACAGAAAAAATAGCCTAGATGACCCTATGTCTATTAAACGATTCAAATTTGCGATTTCAAACCATTAGACCAGGTGTGGTAGCATGTGCCTTTAATCCCAGTTCTTGGAAGGCAAGAGAGACTCTCTGAATTCGAGGTCAGCCTGGTCTATGTGGCAAGTTCCAGGACTATATAGAGAGATCCTGTCTCAAAAAAAATAAGTTTAAAAAGAACTGTGTTAGTGTTTGTTGCTGTCACGGCATAACTGAGAAAATCAACTTTAAAAAGGATTTATTTTGGGTCCATAGTCTTCAAAGTTTCAGTGCATGGTCAAGTGTCCAATGTTTTCAGGCCATGCTGGGCAGAAATATAGAAGGGAGGGTCAGAAAGCTAGTGAAACATTCCCCCTGCAGAACCAGGGTGAACTCACAGTTCATGCTCCCGCAGGGCAGCCTGGGACCTTTGGCCACCCATGCCTACATGGGGCCAGGCCACCATTCTCCCAATAAGGCATAGATCAGAAGCCCCACCCCTGCCCAGATTGGCAGCATCTGGGAGCCCCCTGACAGCCCACCCTAGGGCTCTGGATACCTGCTGAATGAAGAAGACAGGAACAGGAGCGGAGGACTCCAGCCACACATAGATTTTGCTAGTGCCCTTTCCACCCACCTGTCTTCAGGTGACCTGATAGCCCCAAACCAAGGCTTGGGGACATCGTGATGGACTACTAGTGTCCTCAAGTATCCAGGAGACTGGCAGGAGGCCACTATCTCTCCTGCCCCACAAAGGGACCGCTGTGGGGACAGTGAGGAGTCACACAGAGACACTACCTGTCCTAACAGGTTCAGGTTCTTACAGCCACAATGAAGTCACTCTGCTATAGAAATGCAGGCTTTTTCTCCTTTGAAAAGGGGACAGAGTGGGACCTTGTGTTTTCGTCCCCACTCTGGCCCTGTAGCCAAACGGCTGTTCTACTGAAACTGGCACCGGTGACCTTTGCATCTACCCAGGCAGCAAGAGTGAGTGTGAGACTCCCGCCATCTGCAGAGCCACTGCTGCCCGACAATCTGTGAGGGGTGCATGCTCCCCAAGCCCACTGGACAGCGTGTGCCAACTCACAGATACTCCCGACTCCACAGAGCGCCCACCTCTCCTGCCACAGGAACTGGCAGAGGAGAATTGCTCCTTCGCATCGTCTTTGGGGATTGTTTGCCAGTCCCAAGCAATCAGTGCTGGCTAAGGGCTATTCCCCAGTGGGGTCCTGGGGCAGAAGGGCAGACCGACTGCTCTGGGCCTGAGAGAGCCAAGTGCTCTGCCCTGCTGGGCTCCTGGGAAGATGACGATGCACATGATGCACACGGGAGCCCCTGAGCTCCAAAGGCATGCCTGTGAAGGAAGCCTGAAGCAAGGCTTCACCACCTGCAGAGCTTGTTCAGAGCACCTTTCCTAACACGGTGCCTACTTTTCTACACGGTGTCCCTCTCTGGTCCCAGCCTCCAGACCTCCCGAGGGCAACAGCCACAGAACCAGGGCTGTGCATCCAGACATCCATCCTGCCTTCCCACCCTCCACGTACTTACTGTGCTCCTGCCCACAAGGGCTAGGTGACAGTGGCTAGTATTCAAGGGGTTCAACCCGGAGACCTGGGGCGGTGATCCTCTCTCCCCTCCCTGCTTGGAGGCACATTAGCCCAGCATGCTGGCCTCCCCTTGGCCTTGATTTTTCCGGCATCACATTTATCAAAAAAGGCTCTGCCTTCCTCCCTAATGTGGTGCTCCTTAGGACACACATGCTTTTCTGACTTCCAATATACAGTTTAAAAATGTAGTCAGCTCTCAGTATAGCCACATATCCAGCCAATAGCAAATTTAAAGTATTTGAAAAAAAGTACATCTGTGCTGAACATACACACATCCTTACCCTTTTTCTTACAACCTAAACAGGACAGGACAGACATTATTCACATAGCATTATTCACATAACACTTCCATTGCATCTGGGTTCCCCCACCACCACCGGGTTTTCAAGGCAGGGTTCCTGTGTGTGTAGCCCTGACTGTCCTGGAACTCACTCTGTAGACCAGGCTGGCTTCGAACTCACAGAGATCTGCCTGCCTCTGCAGGTGTGGGGGATTAAAGGCGTGCGCTACCACTGCCTGGTTCCACTGCATCAATCCTTTAAAGTCACCTGGAGATAATTCGAAGGCCAGGGGGAAGGGTATGAGCTTCTGTGCAGCACCACACCTTTCTTTTAAAGATTATTTAAATTGTTATACTTATGGGTTTTTTTTCTTGCTTTTTTTTTTTCTGCATGTGTGTCTGTGTACCAGGTGTTGCACAAAGTACAGAAGAGGGTGTGGGATCCCCAGGAACTAGACACCCAGACATCTGTGAACTCCCATGTGGGAGCTGGGAATCAAACCTGGGCTCTCTTAACCACGGAGCCCTAGATCCAGTCACCAAACTACACCTGTTATAGGAGGCTCTGAACAGCTGAGGATTTTTATATCGAGAGAAGTCCTCTCTTTCTTCATGTATGCATGCACACATGCAAACATGCACATAAAATAAAGATGTACTTAGTGTCACTCCTGGCCAGAATTATTCCTCCACCCACCACAACCACAACTGTCTCATGCTGACCCAACCCCTCAGCCAGTGTACTAGGGTGCTATAGAGGAACAGAACTGATAGAATGAGTATATATATATATAATTTATACATTTTAAATGTTTTATTAGAATGGCTTACAGGCTGTGATATGGTCCAGCTAATCCAACAACAGCTGTATACCAGATGAAGGTTTAAGACTCCGATAGCTGTTCAGTCTGGGCTGACTGTCTCAGCTGGTCTTCAGTACATACCGGAATCCTAAAGAAGCAGGCTCTAATGACCAGGGGAGGGATGGACTTGCCAGGCAGAGCAAAAGCGAGCCAGGAGAAGGAACAAGCTTCTTCCTTCCATGTCCTTTACCTCTATCTTCTGCCGGCAGAAGGTGTGACCCAGATGGATCTTCCCGCCTCAAAAGATCTGGATTTAAAGTGGGTCTTCCCACTTCGAATTGGTTAATTTTTAAAAATCTCACACAGCAGATGTACCCAGCTGCGTGAGTTTTAGCCACCACAGGCAGGTTTCCACTCTCTTCAGAACCCAGGTTCAGACTAACCCTCCCCTTTTTGCCCACCCAAATCTGTTAGATTCCCCCACACGCTCAGTGTCTGAGCCACTACGGGTCAGCCTAAGTCTACCGCAGGTGGAAAGGACTGGCTCTAGGCTCACATGTACAAGTGACAGCCTCCAACACCATTCCTGACCTTCTTTATCTCCCCACCTGTCAATGAAAGCAGCTGGGAACAGGAAGAAGAGTGAAGCCCAGGGCCCACAGGTATCCATCCTGAGATGACCTCTCTCAGGAGCTCACGGAGCCCAGATGTACGGACAGGTCACAGGATCCTGGATCCTAGTACTGTGGCTGGCCATTGAATCCAAACAAGCTGTCTCTTTTACTCTTCTATGGCCGTAATGAGACACCATAAGCAAGATAAGCTTTAGAAGAAAGTCTTTAATTGGAGGCTTGCTTACAGTCTGAGAGGGTGAGTCTTCACCATTATGGAGAGGAGCATGGTGGCAGGCAGGCACGGTGCTGGAGCTATTGCTAAGAGCATACGTATATCTTATCTGCAAGATGGAGGAAGAGAGATGGAGACTGGACCTAGAATAGGCTTTTGAAACCTCAAAGCCAACTACCTGTGACATACCTCCTCCAACAAGGTCACACCTTTGAACCTTTCCAAGAACCAAATGTTCAAATCTATGATCCGACAGGGACTGTTCTTATTCAAATCACCACACGGTCAAGGAAAAGACAGTTCTCTGTCGCTCTGAGGGCTTCTGAGTCGATTCCTCCCACACCTCTTCCTGAGTCTGTCTCCTGATGCCCTCCTGTGCCCTCCACAGAGGATGGCATTGTGCAGGGGCCTCCGTGACACCCACATGACATTTACTTACATCGTCCTCCTGCAAAATGATTCCCTCCTCTCTTTCTGGTCCAAATACCCACGCAGGGTGGAGCCAATAGCCTTGCTCATCTTTCTCTACTAAGTGATGGGTCTATAGCAAGCCAAGGACAAACTCCCCTGGAGCAGAGGTCTCCCATGGTCCAATCAGAGCAGGAGGCAGGGAGACAGATGGCTTCCTTTCCTCCGCATGGATCCTTACACAATCTCTGTCCAACGTCCTCATCTAGATTTTTAACGTTGGATATGTAAAACTATGTGCAGTACCTGTTCATTTATTCTTGTGATGTCGGAGATGGAACCCAGCACCTGCCACGTGCCAGACAAGGATCTGCCAGTAATCACCACTCCCGTGTAGTTTTATTTAAGCTCTAAAGATTGACAGGTCGTGATGTGTCAGCCATTGACCCTGACCTAGACTAGGCTTGGACTTGGGTGGCAACAGTTGATGATGGAACTTGGGACTGGGCATCTTGGCACTGGACAGCCTATTCCCACACAAAGCACATGATTTCTCCCAAGTAGCTCGTGTGGATGCAGGGGGAATGGACAGACAGGCTCCTTGCCTTGGCAAAAGAAACATCTCCTTTGCTGGGCCTCCATTTCATTCAGCGTCCCCTGCCTCTTGGAAAAGACTGCAGTAGCCACTAGGTCTCAGGTCTCTGGTAATGGCCAGCCATAGGTGCTCCTGAGGCTGGTCTTCCCCTGGGCAGACATAGCCACCCCTTCCCTCCAGGAAATCAGTTCAGCACTCAACAGCCAGTATCCAATTGCCTGTTAAAAAGTAACTTACACCCCATATTACATTTGAGCCTGGGAGTAAATATCCAGGGGAAGTGTTTATTCTGGTACATGAACAAAGCGTCTTTGTCCACTGGCTGCCCCAGCACCAGTCTCTGGGTCACAGGATCCAGCTAGCTGAGACCTAGGGAACGTTTATCCTCATGATCTCTCGGTTAACCCTTGCAGATGGGCATGTCCCATAGGCCTTTTCTCTCACTGGTGCGGGGCTGGCTGGTACGTCATCAAGGAGACAAGAAGGTGTTGCTCTCTTCCTGCCAAGATCCTATAGGAGGAGGTAGGGGAATACTAGGAAGATTCGTCGCCACCTGATAGCAGCTGTTTCTCTGGAAGGAAGCTGGAGGAAAGATACAGGTCTCCTTTCACAGGCCCAGGTAAGCTCATCTCTTCCACCTCCCCTGGGGTCTCTCAGTGTCCCAGCGCTCAGCCTTGGCTGCTCCTTCAAGTCTCTGAGGGAACTCTGTTCAAGCACATCTATTCTGGGCCCCAGCCTAGAGTTCGGTTCCTGGAATGAATCTGGTAAATGTTGTCAACAGAAAGCTCCTTGGTGGCCTCAGAATAATAGGGCAGAAGGGAACAATATGGAGGATACAGAAGACAAGATGTGCCATCATCAGGTGATGGCTATACGGAGGTGCGTCACAAGATCTGGTCCTTCTCTGAAAAAGCTCCACATGGAAACTCAACAACAGCGCTCGACTTCTTCCCAAAACAGAGGTTTTATTTTTTCAAACGCTCCCTTCAAGGCCCTGCCACAAAGGGTGAGACGGTCGATCGCTGCCGAGATCAGACAGGACTGAGATGATGCAGGTAAGGACGCAGGCCCAGACATCAAGAAAGGCCCACCCTTGCTCTTCCTCTGGGCCCCAGGTCTGAATGGCCCAGGCAGCAGAGTTCGGGGCATCTTCGTCACGTGAAGAAGCCCGTGGGAGGGCGGGAGGAATCCTAGTGGTCAAGAGCACTTGTTCTTGTGGAGGACCCTGTTTCCGGGACCCACATGGCAGCTCAGGACTGTCCATAGCTCCAGCCCAGAAGGGTCTGTCGCACTCCTCTGCTCTCCTCAGGCTCCACATGCATAAGATGAAAACGCTCACGCGCCACCACTTCCTGGCACCATGGAGTGTTTCTAGGCCTGTGTGTGCAGCTTTAATTCAGTGTCGAGAAGAATCCCAGACTCACCTTACTCGTTATACGCAGAGAATGGCAAGTGTGCACACTGCCTCGACCCTATCATCAACTCTCCAGCCGGCATCTCCTTCAGGCTATTTCCTGGCAGCTGCCCACAAACTCAGAACCACACAGCATGATCCTCCTAACATCCCCAACTAAGATCAATTCCTAGTTGGACTCTTCAGGGCACCTGATCTCATCCAGTACCAGATAGGCCCAGTGCTGTCTATGTAGCTTCTTCACAAGTTCCCTGGGTCACCTCAACAAGCACATGACTGACAACGTGTTAACACAGGGAACACATCCTTGTCCTCAGTGGCGGCAGCTGAACTGCTGTCTGCACTGTTCTCCCATATCAGTCAGTACACCCGCAGAGTCTAACATACCCAGCAACATCTTAACGCACAGCCACAAGCTACCCTGAAATGGTCTGTTGTTCACCTACGAGGTCAGAAACTGTTGGCTTCCATGTTGTCATCTGCCTCAAAAGCAAAAGCAAACATCGGGTAGACAGTTGTCCACCTCTGATTCAAGCCACACACCCTGCCCTTGCTGGCAGAATCACAGCCACATTGGAGGCGCGTACTTCAGATCCCCTTCCTAGGATGCACTCTCCAGTCAGTCTCTTTGCTCTAAGGATGATGGGACTATAGCTGTACAGCAAGGCCACCAAGCTCAATAGCTGCCCAGATAGCAGCTAACAGAGCACAGAGCTCCAACTGTCTAAAAGGGGTCGTGAGCCATGCAGATAAACTCATGCTTCACCAAAGAAAAATATCTCAACATCTGAAAATGTTAGTATTGGGAAATATTTCACAGTATTAACATTGTGAGAATTTGAAAAATATAAAATAAAAAAAAGGAAAAATAAACCCTTGAGTCTCACTAATGTATCAAGCAAATGCCAGATCTGGTGAACAATGCTGGCCCTAAATTACTTGATTTAAAATGACAAATGGACAAATGGCTGCTAGGCTGGATCTGGAGGGAAGGGCGACAAACCTGACAAACCTGAGATTGATCCCTGAGGCTCACATGGTGGAAGGAGAGAACCAGTCCCCAAAAGTTGTCCTCTGAGCCCCACTCCTATATAGTGACTTCCTCTCTCTCTCGCTCTCTCTCTCTCATTCTCTCTTTTTTCTGTCTTTCCCCTCTCTAAAGGAAATAAATAAAAACATATACAAATAGTGAACTATAAAAGCAATTAAAGGGTTTTAAAGACCCTGGGAAAAAGACTTTTTAGCAAACTACAAAATGAAGGCATCCCTTTCTTTAGCCTTATCATTCTTCACTGTGGAATGACTTAAGGCATCGATCCTGCTTTAAGTAACAGAGTTGAGAGCTGAGCGAAGAAATGCAATTTGAATTCTAAAGTTCTGCTGTAACAAAATTTTCTTTAAAATGAAGAAAAAAGCTTGCAGGAGTACAGCTAGCCTGACCAGCCCCAAGGTCCGCTGAGCAGTGGAGCAGGGTTACAAGGAACCCTCAGGCCCACACCAGAGCTCTGAGGGTGAAGGCGCCCTTACCACTGGGCACCCATAGCTTTGTGGAGCTAGTGGTCTCCGAGGAGACTGAAACAAGGTCATCAAGTGGAGCCAGCCCTGGGGAACCAGGCCAAGAACATTGCCCGGTGCTGTGGATGGCCTTAGCCTGAGTCAGCCAAACCCCAGGAATGGAGGCAGGTCAGCTGAGGGAGGCCCATTTCAGGAGAATGGAGTAAGACTATGGTCTGCCAGATGCTGGGTTTTAACTATTTCAGGCTGGCAAATGGTACACAACCTTGAATCAGAAGGAAGCCGGGCTTAGGTCACAGGTGACCATCTCCCCGCACTCCTCCTCTGATGGATGCTTGCCCTAATTACCACGTTGGCCCCTTTGACCAAGGTGGGCCTCATTCCTGTCACACCCCCACCCACCCAGTAAGCTTGACCTTTCCCCAGGTCCCAGGGGACAGACACCCAGGAGAGGCCACCCCATGCTGGTGAGGCAGGAGGATTGGCATCCCCTGTAAAAGCAGGGGTGAGAACACCGGGAGCGGCCGGTATGGAAGTGGGTCAGAGTCGATGTCCCAGAGGGCAGGGCCCGGCTTTGCAAATCCAGCCTGGCCAGCAGACGAGCCTGGGGTCCGGGAGGAGGAACATGTGGCCAGATGTTATATCTCAATAGCTCCTCAGGTCCCAGAGTGCTTATTCGTCACCCCCATCCCCAAACCCAACACTGCTGGAGTCACAACATACCCCCACATCTCTTGCTGCCTTGTGGCTGGAGCCCTGGTCATCACTCCTTGCTGCCCGGCCAAGCCTGCTGCTCCTAGTCCTCTCCCAGACCCTGAGCAAATCAATCCAACACGCACGTGCGCGCACACACACACACACACACACACACACACACAGAGAGAGAGAGAGAGAGAGAGAGAGAGAGAGAGAGAGAGAGAGAGAGACTCAACCTTCTCATAGATAAAATGGGGTGATGATTGCTGTGGAGGACATGGCTGTAGGTGAGACCCTTTGTAGTAGGGGCAGGCCCTAAAGTCAGTCCTATGTACTGAAGCAATAAGAGCTCCAAGAAAGACCTGCAGAGGCAGGCTGTATGCACGGTGATGCCATGATTTAAAACCTGCATATATTACCAGACATCACGGCTCACACCTTTAATCCCAGCACTGAGCTGGCAGAGGCAGGTGGATCTCTGTGAGTTCAAGTCCAGCCTGGTCTACATAGGAAGTTCCAGGTCAGCCAGGACTACACAGTGAGAAACTATCTTAAAAAACAAAACCGCACCAAAAAAAAAAAAACCCCAAAAAACAAACAAAAAACCCCCACCCATCTACATATGTAAATAATACAAAATGAACCCAAAAACAGAATAGTGAATAGATCTTGAAAGGGGGCAAGATCAGATGGGACTTGTCAAAATGAACTTTAAATTTATGGGCAATGCTTCAGTTTTTACAAAACTGTACTCAAGAATTACTATGCGGCTTTACTTCTTCATTTTGTTTTCTTTTTGTTGTTGCTGTTTTCAGATAGGCTCTTCCCATGGGTAGCCTGGGTAGTTTGTATGTATCCTATCTAGTCTAGCATTAAACTCATGGCAATCCTCCAGCCTCAAACTCCCCAGTGCTGACGTTCTAAGTATGCACCATCATGCCTAGTTCCCCATGGGATTTTAAATAATAAAATGTAAAGCAGCATCTTATTGCACGTTTGTAGAGAGATTGGGACCCTTGGAGTCTGATAAGGTCACCTTACGGCTACCCTAGCTCCTCTCATCTCTAAGCCTCCGGACAAGGTCATTGATCCACTTAAGGAGTGCACTCAGCACCGCCTGTACGCTGACCTCAGGCTAGCCTCTATGTCAGAGGATTCCTCCGCAGCTGGGTCTGGAGGAACTCTGGCCCCACGGGAGTTTCTGGAAGAGCCAAATGCCAGGGCTCCACCAAGCATTGAGAAGACCCACCCCCCAAACAACTCTCAGGTTTTCCATGCCAAACGCTAGGGAAGTTGCCATCAAAAGAAACAATGTATCAGATCAAAGTTAACAAGATGGTAAAATCCTCGGAAAAACCAAAGGAGTCTAGCGCACTGACTCCTAGGAGCAGGGAAGTAGCAGAAAGCAGGTGAGCCCAGGGTCTTTCCAGACACCCGCCACACACTCATGGCCTCAGCGCTTAAAGGTCCCTTCCTGCGTGCAGTGCTGACTGTGGTGCCTTTCCAAGCCCCACAGGCACATCTCCCCTGATGAGTATCCAGGCCTTTCCAATGTGCTCTGCCCAAACCTTCCTCTAGGTCCAAATTCACTGGCCTCTAAGCCAGCCAAGTACAAAGCCGCCACCTACCCCGTTCCCATGGGCATAACCAGCAAACACTCCCAGAGGATTACCCCAGGCCAGACCACACAACCCAGCCTCCTCACTCACCCATGACCTCCCCAAACCTGTCACCTTAGTTCTAAAGATCCCACTGTGACTAGGAGTATGTGTGTCTAGATCAACCTATGGCATGTCCTTCCTGGGAGAGCACCGTGAACAGCGAGTTCCAGGGCCACCCTCCCAGGAACCTCACGTGCTGCCCAGTGGCCCCTGGGCTGAGGAAGCTGTTGAAAAGGGACAACAGCTTGGTCACATGTGAGGGAGGGTGCCAAGGTGGCTTTAGAGGGTGCTGCAGTCAGTACAAGGCTTACAATGGCCCCACCAGAAGGCAAAGGTCTAATAAGAAGGCTGCCTGGCAGACAGGAGGGATACCAAGTAGCAGACAGGGGGAGCCCAAAAGCAGAGATGTCCCCAAGGGGGCAGTAGAGCTCCAGTGCCTAGGCCAGGGCCTGCCTGAGAGCTAGCCAGGAAAAAAAGAAGTGCTGGGCCCAGACCAAAGTGTCACCATAAGTGGTCCCGTCTCCTGAGCCCAGCTGAAAGTCTCTCTGGTTGCTTCCACTTTCCAGACACTGCCTCCCACCCCAGCCTGGACATGATGTCCGTGTGGCAGAAAGATAAAAGACAGCACACTATACTGGGGTCCAGTCAAGGGTGAACGGTCAGCAAGGCAGTGTATGACCATATGACAGTGAACTGGGTTGACCCAAGTCCCTCGGGACACAACAGTCTGGGATAGGGGAGGTGCAGGAGGTGGAATGGAAATTCAACTTAAAATCAGGGAGGGAGAGATAAGCCCGATCGATGCCCTGCCGCCCCGGCGGTGCAGGAGAGAGAACGGGGAGCCTCGCTGTGCAAACTGTGGAGGCCCCACTGTGCAGGAAGATTGTCTCCCTAGGAGCCAGACGCAGATGCTCCTGACACTCTTGACAGCCTGGCCCCCGGCCACGCTCATCCTGCTCGCAGGGACTCATGAGTCCATCCTCTCCCGGCCCCACCTAGATGAGGCTCCGTGAGCCAGGCTCAGCGATGACCCCAGGAGCAGAAGGAAGTCCTGAGTCACCCTGGCCGGGAGCAGGAAGTGGTTATCACCAGAACCAGCACTACCAAAGCCCCGGAAGCCAGAGTGTGACATCACAGCGGTGATGTCATCAGCCAGCAGGGATAGGAAGCATCTGCCAGCCTTCCCCAGCAGCCAGCCCTGTGCTTCTCCGTTCATCCTCGGTTCCCGTGTCTGCCGTGTGGGCTGCGGTCTACCCTGAGCACCATGGCTGAGAACCTGTCTAGTCTAGTAGGACACAGTGTGTGGTTCAGAGCAGGCAGGCAGGGCCTGGGTGGCTAGGAGGCGGGGCCGTGCTTAGGACCGCCCTCAGGGAAGGCCTCACTGAGCTGTAGGTGGTGTCTGCTTTGGGGCTTTGCAGGGCTGTGGGCCAGAAAAGATTCCATTATGAACTGTAAGCTTTTGTGAATGTGGAAGGTTTGTAACTAGTTAGGCATTCTTTCCCACCCACCCCCTTCCCGCCCCAACCCCGCTGTGCAACAGTGGAGGTTGCCCTGGTCTCAGAGGTCCTTGGGAAGCCAGAATCCCAGACCAGAACCAAGGTCGAGCAAACAAGTTCCAGGGGATGGGGGGGAGGTGGACCTGGAGAAAGCCTGACAGTCGGTCCTTTCCATGGAGTTCTCAGACATGTCACCATTGCACCCTGGTCTGTTCCCGCGTGCTCCCCTGTGTTCAGAGAAGAGAGGAGCAGGAGGAGGAGGAGGAGGAGCAGGAGGAGGAGGAAGAGGCCATCTGGGCTGAAGAGAAGTAGCCAGGGGTGCCACTTAGTAGAGTTTGGTATGAGGGCTGCCCTGAGGCCTGACCTGCTTCCATGACTGGGGCATACCAAGGACAGCACAGGAAGCAGGCTTTGCCTTTCCTTCAGGCAGGGGCAGCTTCCTACAGCTTCACGGTGTGTGGGTGAGGACCCCCATCACAGGACAGTACGCAGGGACTGAGTGTCCCCTCAGTCTTCCCCTCAAGGCCCACGTGCAAGCCATCAGGAGTCTTTACCCCGGGGTTCAGCTTTGGGATACATCAGGTCTCCAGAGCAACCTAAAGCAAGGGATCTGGACATGCGCCCAGCCCTCACTCCTGCCCCTACATCCCACACAGGAAGCATCTGGGGAAACAAGATAAGGAGTATGCCGGGGTGGGGGAGGGCGGGCCAGCTGGGTCAGCCGCGCTCTCTTGTCCAGCTCCTACCCAAACCGACCCTACAGTTCACACCGAGGCCCCCAAGAAGGGTGTTGTGGATGGACTCTAGTTGGGGAAGGACCGGGGTTCACAGCATTTCTCCCTGCCAGGGTCTTAGATGAGTTGCGATTTTGGTGACTTATGACAGGGCAAGTCATGCCATCATGAGATGGTACCAACAACACCATCGCCCCCACACACTCATGCTTAAGGGACTTTATCATGCGGCCACATCACCTCCATAACCAAAAAATAACAAAGCACTTCAAAACCAATAAAGTGACAGTCCCCAAGCCCAGCGGGCTGCAGATGATATCTTGTCAGGGCAGAGTTGAACTCCCAGTCAGGTCAGGGTCCAGGTGCTCCGGGCCACCAACCTCACAAGGGTTGTGACCTTGGTGACCAGTCTCATTGGCCTCCAGGGAGGCTGCCTGGTGACTCAGCCTCTTCCTACAGCCCTGTAAATAGCCAGAGTCCATCCACACTGAGGCTGAGAAACTGCTTCCACCAGGAAAGGCAATTTTAACTGGCCCAGAACCCCACCACCTACAGCTCAGTGAGGCCTTTCCTGAGGGCGGTCCTAAGCACGACCCCATCTCCTACCGCCCAGGCCCTGCCTGCCCGCTCTGAACCACACACTGTGTCCTACTAGACTAGACAGGTTCTCAGCCATGGTGCTCAGGGTAGACCGCAGCCCACATGGCGGACACGGGGACCGAGGATGAACGGAGAAGCACAGGGCTGGCTGCTGGGGAAGGCTGGCAGATGCTTCCTATCCCTGCTGGCTGATGACATCACCGCTGTGATGTCACACTCTGGCTTCCGGGGCTTTGGTAGTGCTGGTTCTGGTGATAACCACTTCCTGCTCCCGGCCAGGGTGACTCAGGACTTCCTTCTGCTCCTGGGGTCATCGCTGAGCCTGGCTCACGGAGCCTCATCTAGGTGGGGCCGGGAGAGGATGGACTCATGAGTCCCTGCGAGCAGGATGAGCGTGGCCGGGGGCCAGGCTGTCAAGAGTGTCAGGGGCATCTGCGTCTGGCTCCTAGGGAGACCTTCTTCCTGCACAGTGGGGCCTCCACAGTTTGCACAGCGAGGCTCCCCATTCTCTCGTGAAGATAGGACAGGAACTGGGTTTCCCAGTGAGTGACCAGGAAAACGGAACTTTCGAGGGCCATGTCTGTTTAATGAGGGATCAGTCTGAATGGAACCGCTAAGGCCAGAAGAAGGAAAGCCTGGTCTCTGATGGAGCGGGAGAGCAACGTGGCTAGCCGCAGTAGCCATGGGCCCCATCCCCCACCATGCTGGCCAGAAAGAATGGATTGATGAACAGAAGGGAGGAAAGGCGCCTCCAGCAGAAGTGGGCAGGGGGAGACTGGATGGAGCTGTAAGCCGCTCTCCGCTCTCCGACCCCAGCAGCCCTAGCTTGCAGCTGTCATGGGGTGGAGGCTCAGGTTAGACTTGCTCAAGCCACCCTAAATAGGAGGTCAGTTAGACCTGGCTTTTCCTCACCCACTGGTTCTAACGCTGATTCCTTTTGCTTCCACAGGGCAGGCCCTACAGGGACAGAGGGGCTTTAGGAGGCACAGGAAGAGAGCTCAGGCTCTCAAAACCCACGTGTGCCTTGCAGGGCCAGTTTAAGCACTTTAGTCTGGGACTGAGGGGCAACTGGCCATCCTCATTCATCGCCATGGTGCCCAGTCTGGAAGGTCTGTGTGGCCCAGAGCTGAGGGAGGAGGCTCAGCGGCAGCTGAAGATGGCGATAGGAATACGCAAGCCCAGCCTCCTGTGGTGGGGAGCCCAGAGCTGCCCAGACTGACTGGAGTTCCTGTTGTTCGTGCACACTTCTGGCTTCTTTCCCGGTTCTAGGTAAAAGCGTTGTCATGAAGCCTGGAGTTTTTCCTGAGATTCCAGAGGCCGCGGTGCAGCGCTCTTGGCTTCTCATCTAAACCCGGTCTACTCTCTGAACAGAGCCACAAGTGGATCATCTTGCTGCATGGTAGCCTTGGGGTGCCGCTGCTTGTCAGGGCTGAGCAGGAAGGCAGGCCAGGATACTGGAGTCGTCCTTCCACTTCCAGCTGGTTGACTGACACGCCACCTGACCAGAAGGAGCTAGGGGAGGAGGAAGGCCTGAGAAATTGGAGGGAAGCTGCTCAGACTTTTCTGTAGAATGTTCTAGAACACCTATAATTCAAACACTCAACAGGCTAAGGCAAGAAAATTACTGTGGGTAGTGAGTTCTGGGCCAGCATGGGCTACAAGGGCCAGCATGGGTTACCAGGGTGTAACTCTGCGTAGAAAAACAAACCACCCAACCACCAAGGCTAGAGAAATGGCTTGGCAGTTAAGGATAAGTCCTGCTCTTGGAGAGGACCCAAGTTTAGTGCCCAGCACCCACACTGGGTGGTTCACAACCACCTGCAACTCTGGAAAACACAAAAAGTCCTTTTTCGTGTGTAGTTTTTTGTTTGTTTGAGACAGGGTCTCCGTGTAGCCCACTCATCCTGGAATTCACTTTGTAGACCAGGCTGGCCTAGAACCCAGATTCGCCTGCCTCCCGAGTGCTGAGATTAAAGGCATGCGTCAGCACCACTCAGCTTTGACAATTTCTTTTGGCCTCCATGAATACTTTCAGTCGTATGTATGTGCACATGAGAACACATGTGCTCTTGCACATGCACACACACAAATAAAAATCTTAACAAGCAAAAACCATCCCAAGCATGAATTCTTAGGGCTTGGACTTTGGGTTGAGAACTCATGCTTGCATCTCAGCCGGGCTATCCCTTACCTCCAGTCTGGGGAAGGCATCCAACTGCTCCAGCTCACAGGAGTTTGTGGGGAGCCTTCCCTTAAATGGGCCATGGCCATGGTAGAAGGCAGTTAGGACTCCTTCAAAGGGCGGCAGCACCATCACCAGCTCTGGAAACACCTACCAGGAGAAGGGAGGGATCTTCAGGCTCAAGGGGCCACCTTAGGAATCCAGGACAACTCCCCAGGAAGCACAACAGGACCATCGCAGGGTCTGTAGATATACATGTCTTTCTCCCGAAATCAGGAGAAAATAAACTTATTTTCTGGGGAAAATGTTTATGAATGCGTAATATTGACATATTTGTCTTTCTTTTGTTAAATATGAAGTCTGGGAAACCACTGGACAAGCAGCATGAAGATCACAATGGGAACTGGAGAGATGGCTCAGCGGTTAAGAGCACTGACTACTTTTCCAAAGGTCCTCAGTTCAAATCCCAGCAACCATGTGGTGGCTCACAACCATCTGTAATGAGATCTGACGCCCTCTTCCGGTGTTTCTGAAGACAGCTACAGTGTACTTACATATAATAATAAATAAATCTTTAAAAAAAAAAGATCACAATGGAGGCACTCACACGTGTTTTCCACTGCCTGACTTTGCCAACCCAAAACCACCTATATATGGAAAATAAACCCAATTAAGATCTTGACCCTTAAATTTGCTGTAACTTTGGATTTTGACAACAGTGATGCAGGTGACCTTGCCCCCAGGGTGGTCCCTGGGCTCCTTCCTGACCCTCACAGGAGCTAATTAATTGAAACTGTTGGGGTGGGCTGCTCTGCCAGGCCATTGGAGTCACTTCAGTAGGAAGACTGGGGTGTTGGGAAGCTATGAATGGAAGCCCCTCTCATGTCCACACCAAGCACTCTTTGCACTGTCAAAGATGAGCAGGTAATGGTGGATGGGAACGGCAGCCCAGGAGCACAGGAAGTGAGGGTATACGCAGGCCACCTCCATCCGCCGACATGCTGCCCTTGGAGAAGCCCACAGAGAACACTGTGACTAAGGCCGCTTTCAAGGTCAGCATCGTCAGCCACAGAGTTGACCACAGGAAGCCTTAAGGTGTTTCTGGGAACCTTGTAGTGGACTGGAGGACATCCAAGAGAGTTTGCCACTGGGTCCTGACAGCTACTTGGGGAGAGGAGAAATTGGGAGGTGAAGGACTGTTTGAGCCAAAGGAAAGCGGGGGGATTGTTATGAGGTGGGCCCATCCTTTCTGGTTCCTTCACTAGTCCTCTTTGTGTCTCTGTGATAAAACTTCATCGGGCAGAGAAGATTCTAGAATGGTGGCACAGGATGCTGGAACCTCCAGGGAGTCCTGACTCAGCTGTTCTGAATACCAGCTTGCTACTTGAGACCCGGGTATGAGACTCGGAGATTGAGGTAGTATGAAGACATTCCTCAGGTGCTGAGAGGCAACCTCTGCCCCTCTGAATCTGGGACAGAACCCTCTCGGCACCCTTACAGGCATGGGGCAGGAAGAGCCACCGAAAAAAGGCCAGAGTTGTGTGACTGGGGTTCCCTGCACCCCGGTTTTCTCACTGTCTCTGGGCTCTCATGTGTATGAGAAGGCACAGCCTGGTGCCAACAGTAAGAATAAAGCTCTGGGTGTGTCCCAGAAGGCAGTGAGTGGGCACCTCAGGGCAAGAGGCTCTGTCCTGCCAGGCAGATGCCCTGCTCTAGTGGCCAGGACTGACTGCAGAGACAAGGACATGAAAACTGAGCCTTGGAGGGTAGCCAAGGCCCGCCCAGCTGGAAGGCCTCTTTATTTCTGTTCAAGACCTGAGGATACCCCCAAGGAGCCAAGAAAGTACCCAAGAATAAAGAGTTCAACAAATTTTAATTGAGGAGGTGTCCTATCTGGCGTGCTCTCTCTCTCTCTCTCTCTCTCTCTCTCTCTCTCTCTCTCTCTCTCTCTCTCTCTCTCTCTCTGTGTGTGTGTGTGTGTGTGTGTGTCTGTCTGTCTGTCTGTCTATCTGTCTGTCTGTCTGTCAACTCTCAGCAGTGCTATGAGGCTGGGTCCTGCAAGTGAGTATCTCTTAAGAATTAAGGCTTGAATTGGAAAGAGCGCCCTGAACTCCCCCAGCCCACAGTTGGCTCCAGGCCAGGCTCAACACCAAGCCTGCCCTCCCTCCATGGGGACAGCCCTAGTTCTACTGCTGGCACTGTGTGTCCCTAAGTTAACCACTCCCCTCTCTGGTCCTCAGTTTTCCTATCTGTAGGATGATGAATCAGAGGGAGGGGCTGGAGTGTTTCTGTGCACTCTAAGAAGCCTCTAAACAATTAGTTTATCTGAATAGCTAATGAGCTACTGGTCTCAGGAGACAAGAGACTTGAGTCAGGGCAGGCCTGGTTTATACCTGCAATGTCCAAGATGCTCGGGGAAGGCTTGACCAAGCCCCTGACAAACTCCTGCTCACACCTCCTGCTTCCAGTCCTTGTTCTCTCACTCTGCCCTGTCCCTTTCTAGGGAGCTGGGCTACAACAGGTCTGTCCTCAGATGAGGGGAGCCTGAGGTCAGACTAGACCCTCTATTTCTGGCCCTTACAAGTCCACATGCAGGTGTTCGCAGAACTCTGGGAACCCCACCCCACCCATTCTGTCCTACCCCAGGATCCAGACATTACTATTTGGCATGCACTTAAAGTATGTAGGAGGAGCTTGGCTTGGGCCAGACGGGATGGGAGGCTGCTCCCTGAACATCTGGAAACCATCACCTGCCTCTCCCGTGCATACTGGAGATAACACAGCCTATTGGTTGGGAGGATGTTCATCTAAGCTGTGCTCTCAGCGGTGACTCTCAGGGAGAAGGCGGCAGTGCCTGCCTGCCCCCATCACCACCCCCACCCTGACACAGACACCATTCTCTGGAGCCCACTCTCAGCTGGTCTGGAGGGTGTGGTGGAATGCACCTCTGTGGTTTGTGTGCAAATAGCTGTTAAAGACCCAGCTCAATTTAACACGAACCTTATTTTCAGAATATGTACTCATTAATGGATCAAGTCCGCTAGGGTCTTAGGGAGGAAGCTGGAGGCGGTGAACCTGTGAACCTGACACTTGGAAGGTGGAGGCAGGAAGGCCAGCGGTTTAGGCCCTCTTTGTTTACACAGGGAAGGCCAGGCCAGCCTCAGCTACCGTGAAACCTCATGTCAAAAAGGCACAGAGCAAGAGAGACCAGCTGGGCAAGCACTGTGCCTGGGAAATGTGACTACGGCAGGGTGCAAAATAGGGGCTGGTCGGAAGGCCTCAGAAGGCCTGCTGCCTTGGAAGCCTTTTCTCCTGAGCACCATGCAGGCACTGTCCATCACCGGGCAGTGGGATACGTTTCTTAGCAGGGCCCAGAATGGGCCCAGGACCTCCTCAGGGTGGAGATGGGATTCCGAATCCCTGAGGTCCTCTACCTTAATTTTCCTCAATTTCCTGGACGCTGGTAACAGTTGACAAGCTCCGTCCAGAGCTGTGCCAGCAGCAACCCTGGTTGTTTCTTCCACTGAGCGAGCCTTGATTGTACAAAGCCAAAGCTGGTTGAAGTTTCTGAGTGCATCTGGGCATCGCAGAGTGGGTGGGGGACGGTTGGGGGCGGGGTCCTGGCAGGCCCCAAAGGTCACATCGGCCTGAGTCTCACAAAACATCAGGAAATAAAGCTCAGTCACAGAAGCACCACAGAGGGAGAGCCTGGGGCTACTGAGGAAAACCAGGCAGCAGCTGGCAGAGGCCCAGATCCTCAGCCTCTCAGAATGGCTCCAGGTCCTTGGCCCATTCCTGTCTGAGCACTTTTAGCTGAGCAGCCTCCAAGCTGGACCACCACTGAGCAGCCCTCCCGCGTCCCAGGAGGTGTGCACTGTAGTTATACCGGGGTCAGCCTGCTCCGCAGTGGAAACATTCAGACCCAAGGTGGCCGGAGGCCACAGACGCCTCAGTAGGGGAGTCAGTACTGAAGGTGAGTCACAGCGGGCAGACGGAGCTCAAAGGTAGGGCTGATAAAAGAGAATGTCAGGAAGGGACCCTGGGAACCCAGGGTGGAGGGAAAGAAGTTATAGAAATAAGCAGGAGAACGAACACTCCCCGCCCATGAGGGTCTCTCTATGCACCCCCACCCACCCACCCAAATACTACAACAACAGCAGTAACAGCTGGGCGGCTGGGCCTGGTGGGGCCCTCCCATGGAATGGGTGGGCTTCCAGCCAGCTACCTCCAAAGGTCAGGGAAGGGGAAGGGAAAGGGCTATGGAAAGGTCGCACGAGCTTTGGACACTGGTGGTGAGAACGAGGTGAGCGACTGAGGCAATCCCACCTGCAGACAAGCACACAGACAATGTGCTCACTGACCAAAGCACCAAGGACCCTCCCCTTAGTGCCTGGACCCAGCCTGGCTGGGAGGGCGGGGGCGGGGGGGGAAGCACACAGCTTTCACACAGGACCCCCCAGAATAGGGGGTGCAAGTCATCGATTTTCCCTGGCCCCAGGTAGATCTGCGGCACAGTGGGCGTGCCTCCAGGACACTCTGCCGAGCCCAGAAACCGCAGATGGGGGTGACACGTGGAGGATCCGAAAACACACCAGGCCGCTTGGGATGCTCGGTCAACTTTTCAGCCTGTTCTCTAAAAGCGTTTTCACAGCTCCTAAAAGCTGGCTCCTTGATGAGATCCCAGGGAGCCCCAGACACCAAGAGGCCAGCACTGGGTAATGGACCCCTTTTTATTTCAGCTTTATCAGCTAAAAGTGATTTTACACAAAATAATGTGTCAGAGATAATTGCTCCTGGGAACGGATCCCAATCCAGCCGGCAACCAAAGGTAAACGTGCCCATTAATGATTAAACCTCTGATGTCTCCCGAGGAATAGAGCCCTGGAGCAGCCCAGAAAGGAGACCCCTCCCCCAAGGTCCTGGCAGGGGCCCAGGCAGCCCTGCCTAACAGGAACTGGTTCCTGCCCAATGGGAATAGGGGACGATCCTCCATCAAGGGAAAACCAAACACTGTCTAATTCCAACACCCTTGATGAGGAAAAACAGGTTTCTCTTTGTCTTTTGTAGAACAGGTCATGACTGCCACCAGTTTGCACCTGCCTGAGGTCACGGTGAAGGTTCAGGAAGCAGAGAGACAGGTCCTGCTGCAACCATTTTCCCCTGCACTAAAGGGCCTTCTCAAGAAAAGTCTCTGGGTGCAGAAAGAGCTTGAGACATAAAGAAACCTGTAGCTGGTTATGGAAAACAAATGTGGAGGCTGGATGTGGCGTGTGCACCTGTAATCACACGCTGGAGAGATGCCAGCAGGAGTTCAAGGGCATCCATCACTGGCCACAAAAGGATATGGCCAGGATAGGTTCCATGAGACCCTGGAGAAGGGGGTGCAGGAAGAGAAGCAAGGGAGGAAAAGAAGGAGAAAAGATGGGGGTGACATGAATCATAGGAGGATGCCCTCCCCCCCAAATGTACTCAAGAGCTTTCAGACAGAAAGGTCTGGACTTCCGTACCAGTTCTGCTACTTGCTAACTGTTTGAGACAGGGTCTGTGTAACCCAGGCTGGTCTAGAACTCCCTACGTAGCTGAGGATAGCCTTGAACTTCTGATCCTACTGCCTTATCTATCCAGTGCAGGGAGTAAAGTAATGCTTTCCCTGATATGAGCTGCCGTAGTGGGGATCAAGCACAGGGCTTTGTGGCTTCTAGGCAAGCATTCTACCAAAGGAACTACCTCCCAGCTCTTGAGTTTTGCTTTTTTAAAAAATATTTGTTTTAAGTGTATGTCTGTGCAGCACATGTGTTCAGAAGCCCCCGGAGTTCAAAAGAGGCATAGATCCCCCTAGAAGTGGAGTTATAATGGTTATGAGCCACCCATGGGTGCTGGGGAACAGAGCCTGGGTCCTCTAGAGGGGCAGTAAGTGCTCTTGACCATGTAGCCGTCCCTCCAACTCCTGTTGTTTTGTTTGAGACAGGTTCTCACTCTATAGCCAGGCTGACCTGGACCTCACCAGAGAGCCAGTCAACTTTGGAACTCATGACAATCTTCTTATCTATGTCACCTGAGTTCAGGTGTTATAGGCATGAGCTACCATGTCAAAGACTTTGTCATAGGATGTCACTTAGCCTCAGTTTCCTCATCTATAACGTGGGTACAGTACCACTGACCTCAAGGTCATCAGGAGGCATACTGTGGTGATGCATGCCAAACCCTTAGTGGGGCAGATGCTGCCTCGTCATGAGTTCAGTCTCAGTGAACCGTGATTACTTTGTATTACGATCATGGTCGGAGAGGTCTGCTCCTTTGCAAGATCCTTCTCCAGCCTTAACCTCCTGCCGTGTCTTGGTGTCTGGTTGTAGCTTGATGGTGGACAGGGTTCATGGTCAGTATTGGGGGCTGACCACGGAGAGGTGGAAGCTGAAACAACATATAGCTCAACTAACATATAGCTTTTACTCCATGAGGCACTTTCCTTTCTTAGGTATCATTCATTCATTCATTTATTCATTAAATGTATTTGTTTTTAGAGAATGGTCTTCACAGTCCAGGCTATTCTTGAGCTTGCTCTGTAGCTGAGGATGACCTTAAACTGGAACCTCTGTCGCCCAAGACCTGGGGTTAGAAGTGTGCACCACCATGATGTATTTGCCAGTTCCTTATTTTGATTGTGGGGACAAAGCCAGGACTTCAAGTATGCTCAGCACACACTCTACCACTAAGCTGTGGTAGTTCCCCACCCCCAAACTGTATCCAAAGTGTAAAACTGGGCCGTTTTTATTATATCACAAGGTCACACGATCTGTCACTACTACCTAATGCCACCATTTTCATGGTGCAAAAGAAACGTCCGCCACACCCGTTAGCACTCAGGCATGCCCTCTCCACATGGTCCTCAGCGCCTGCTGACCTACTCTCTGTCTCTGTGAATTTGTCTCTTCTGCATAATTGATATAAATGGTGTTATAAACTATGGTGGGTTTGTTTGTTTCTGTCTTTGATAAACATCTCCCTCCCACCCCCTATGTAGCCCTGGCTGGCCTGGAACAAACTGAGTAGGCCAGGCTGGTCTTGAACTCACAGAGACCCTTCTGCCTCTGCCTCCTGAGTGCTAGGATTAAAGGCATGCTCCACTGCACTTGGCCAAAGGCCATTTTCTTCAAGTCAGTTCTTCCTTCCCCGCAGGTCACTGAGGATTGAACTCTGGGAGTCGGGCTTGGCTGCAGGCATCTTAACCCTACAGTCACTTCACCAGCCCTTGGATCTCGTTATAGCATCTTCATACATACTTTGGTTTTGTTGATCCTCCCCCACCCCCATCCCTGAAGTAACTATAAATAGATATTAGAGGGTCAAAGGGCAACATACATTAGCTAAATTTCTGCGGAGTCAGTGTGTACATTGAGAGAAAGGCTGACCTTTTTCCATGTATTATGTTTGCAGCTGTCCACCGGTCTTTCTTTCTGCAGTGCCCTAATTTGCATGTCCTGGATGCTCCCTGGACAAGTGCTTGGAGCCCCAGCAGTCTTGTCTTCCCACTGGGAAGCTGGTGGAGGGTTTCCAACACGGGTTGTGCTTCTCGAAGCATCCTGTGTCCCTAAGTAAAGTCTGGACATCCCGGTGTAGTCTGTGGGAAAGGACAAACAGGCCTGGGCTGTGGTCCTGGCTTCCCTTCCACAGGCTCTGCCCATCCATCCGCAGGTCCCTAGCAGGGAATGACCCTCACTGTCAAAGAGTAGGGTCCTGTGGAAGCCCTGGCTGAGCTGGGCTGTACAGAAATGCGAATCTGGCTGCTCTAATCAGGGGCTCATCTGATGACCCCAGAGTTGTGCTTACGGGCAGGGCACTACCCACTGTACTAGGTCATCTTCCATTAAAAACCTGAAGCCTAGCCTGGGGGGCTTCCGTGTCCAGCTGTCCATCTGCTCCCACTTATCCCTCTGTCCAAGAGATTGAGGTGCCACTGTAGAGGTGACAGTGAACTGAAGTCCTTCCTAAGGGAGGGGAGATTGAGTGATGGGCTGCCAAGAGGGTCGAGACAGATAGCCAGAGGTTGGATAGGAGAGGAACGCCAGGAAGCTCCGGTGGGCTATTTGGTGACCCTACTCCACTTGGGTCCTGGAAAAGGTGTCAGGTGCCCCAAGAAAAGCCCACACTCTCCTTACTGTTCACTGACTTCTAGTCCAGCACACAGATCAGAGGCGAAGGGGTAGCTGTGAGAGAGGAGGAACGGGGTAACAGGATGACCAGCAGGACGGAGCTGAAGGCCACAGGAAGGAAGGGTGGTGGAGAGGAGGGGCTGCTACACGCAGGAGGGGGAGCCTGGCTCATACTAGCCACACACGTGAAAGCCAAGTTCCAGGTCCTAGTGCAGAAAAGCTGGGCACCAATGCAGACCCTAGGAAGCCAGGGAGCAAGACCTTTGGCCTGGAGTGCCTCCCACCACGTAACTCCTCCCGCTTCCTCGGTATTTAGGAAGAGGTATCCGAGGAACCTTTGAGGGCTCCTTCCACACACACCCCGCGCCCTGCCTCTGCTTTACCGCCTGGTTCTCCCTGTCAGTGAGGCCTTTTCACCAGGAGGAGACTCAGAACTCTGCATCTGACTTCTAAAGCAGGAAGACAGACTGGTGGACAGCTGCAAACATAATATAGGAACAGCTACGGCCATCACAGTGGCTCCAGCTGCTGCCCTGCCCACACCTGGGGACTCTGGTTCCTCTGACCAGGGGTGTCCAGGGGTGTCCTACTCAGGAAGGAGGGCCCGCCTGCACAGCAGATAATCAGATGAGCTAATCACAAGCTTGAGGTGGGTAAGCTAGGAAGTCTAGCCATGCGTAGACTACTGGGTATAGGGTGACCAAGGACTGGGACACAGAAGGTGAGGTGGCCCTGGGAGGAGGGCAGCACAGGATTTCATGGACAGAGTTCAAAATGGCGGATGTAGAACATGTGACAGGTTCGATGTGGAGCAAGCACCCAACTGACCAATCCTTGCCAACTCACATATGGTCAGGTCCCTGGGGATGGGTTAGAGCTAGGCATGCAGTGGGCTAAGAGCCAACCAACCAGTAGCTTCAGTGACCCTGGAGTGTTGATCTGGGACAGGCCTGAGATTCCATTCAAAGAGGTTAGAGGCCCAACTCGGTGTCCCACATACTTGTCTGTCTGACCAGACAAGATTCAAGTGATCTTCTGAGGCCAGACCTAGTGGAGGCATGCAGGAAGGGAGGTCAGCTTACAGTGAAGGAGGCACGCATGAGTTAAGCAGGCAGGAGGGAAGGAGGGAGGAAGAGAAAGAGGGAGGAGGGGAGGGAGGGAGGGAGACAGGGGGCAGGGAGGGAGGGAGGGCCTTAGAAGTCCTACATCTTGGAAAAGCTCAGCCTTCTGCTGTAACTCCTTCTCTTGATGTTCAGGGATTAGAAGCAGAGACAAAGAGCCAGGAAGGAGCAGAGAGAAGGTCAGGCCTTATCCGGCAGGCAATCAGGAGCCAGAGGGTTTCAGCATGGCCTGATCCCATTTGGGTTTGGGCAGGATGCTCTGTGAATGTTCTGAAAGAGTGGAACCCAGACGGAAAACCCAGTGAATGACACCTGTGTACAGGAATACTGTCCTGTGCTTGGCAAAAACTAAGGGAACACTGCATAGGTCAGGATCACAGAAAAGCCGCGGGCCTGGGTTACACACAAGGCACGTACCATGATGCTCAGGGATGGGGCACACTGTCTCACACACACACTCGCACCACACACTCGCACACACACACGCACACGCACACACACACACACACGCACATGCATACGCACACACACACACACGCACACACGTGCGCACACACACACACACACACACACACACGCACATGCATATGCACACGCACACACACACACACACTTTCCTGAGATGCTCAGCCGAAGCAATGCTGCTGGACTTCCCAGAAGCCCTCTGTGGAGACACCTCCTCTGTGGCCCGGTACCCAGGCTACTTCAGTCCCCTAGACAGCTGAATTCCATGTGGCGCCAACTGCAGGGTGCATAGCTGTGTCCTCCGGATGCCTCCCATGCTGCCCTAGAATCTCACCTGTAGCGGTAGCTTCCAGGAGTCTTTCAGAGATCCAGATCTCATTTGTGATTAAACCAAAGACCTAGGTTAAAGCACCTCGCTTGGCTTGCTGCCTACTGATGCTTCCCTCCCTGTGCCATTGGTTCAGCCTCCTGGCTTCCCTGGGTCTTGACTTCCCTGGGTCTTGGCTTCCCTAGCTATAGACCGAGAGGGAAATGGCAGGTCTCTGAGGTCCTTCCTCACTCCCACTCCTGGACAGTGCGGAGTATCAAGACCTTGAAGGGTCCCAGAGGGGTGAAGATAAAGGGGAAGGACAGACGTGTGCAGGAAGCCACACTGTGACAGTGGGGTTTGGTCAGTAAGGACATCAAAATTGGTCCATGGGGTTGAAAAGATGGCTCAGTTGGGTAGGAGTACTTATGGCTTGTGCTGGTTACTCCCCACCGCCTCCCCAGACAGGGTTTCTCTGTGTAGCCCAGGCTATCCAATAATCCACTCTGTAGACCTGGCAGGCCTCACACTCAAGAGATCCACCTGCCTCGCCTCCCGAGTGCTGGGATTAAAGGTGTGCGCCACCAGTGCCTGGTGTATAGTCATTTAGGAATAAGGAACTTCAGTTGAGAAAATGCTCCCACCAGATTGGCCTGTGGGTGTTGTCTTGATTGATGATTGATATGCCTCACTGTGGCAGTGTCCTCTGGGTTGGTGGTCCTGCGTGCTTCCAGAAAGCAGAGTAAGCAATGGGAAGGGAGCAGTGAGCCGAACTCTTCTGTAGCTTCTGCATCCGTTCCTGGATGTCTTCCCGACTTCCCTCAGCGATGCACTGGAGCCTGACAGTTTTAAGCTGAAACTCTTCTTCCTCAAATTGCTTTTGGCCAAAGTGTTTCACTGCAGTAACACACACAGAAGGCACTGCTCAAACATGAGGACCTGAGTTCAGATGTCAGCACACACGTGAAGAAGACATGACAGCATGGCTGCACATGCCTGCGCCTATAGCTCCGGCCTTGGAGGAGGGGACCAGAGACAAGAGGGTCGCAGGAGCTTACAGCCTACTCTGGGACAGTGGGAAAGCTTGCCTCAAAGGAATAAGGTGGACACTGTCAGAGCAGGGCACCTAGTGTTCTCTTCTGGCTGCCTCTAGTATGTACACAGTCACATGTACCTGTAAACACCCACACCCACACATAAACACATATGCACACACAAAAGAGGCACACATGCACACATATGCACACTCACACACATGCACACATATGTACACACACATGCAAACACACAGACACACAATGCATACATATGCACACTCATACACACACACGAACACACATACACACACATACACACACATATACACACAGAGACACATACACGCATACATATACATAGACATAGACACATACACATATACACACATACATAAATACACATACATACACACATACACACACATACCAATATACATATACCCACTCATATACACATACATACACACACAGACACATACACACACATAGACACACACATGCACACATACACAAACATACACAAACACACACAGAGACATACATGCACATGTGCATGTGCACGCGCGCGCGCGCACACACACACACACACACGCTTGAAGGGTATGATAGTACAGAACTGGGGTTGCTACAATCTCCTCTCCCCCAGGTGCTGTCTGCATGACTGAATGAATCAAGTTGTCATGTAGCAGCTACCAAAACGTGTAAAGTACAGAGGCCTGACATGCTGTGGCCTGCTGCCTGGCACTGGTCTCCTGTCCTCCATCTACAAAAGAAGTGACTGAGGCTGGGAGTTGTGTAAGTCACTGCTAGTGTTGTAGGAGTGTAGGCCCTGAGGGGCCAGGTGGGCAAGGTGGGGAAGTCCCTCCCTGCAGCCTTTGGCAGTCAGCTGTCCCCACCTGGAACCATGACATAGCAGTCTTTCCTGAGAGTAAAGTTCCTTAGTGATTTGCTTTCCACCCTAAACCGGTTGCCCTGGCCTAAACAGTATACCCTTCCCTCTGGCCAGCGCTGTTTGGAGTAGGTGCTACAGACGTAGGTGGCCCAGGAACAGTTGCCTAAGGAAGACAGCGCCTAAGTTGGACCTTGAAGGCTAAGCTGATAATAAAGAGAGCAGAGAGCAAGCCATCAACAGCAGGAACAGAGGCTGGGGATGGGGCTATCAAGGATGTGATGGGGTGGGGGGGGTAGGTGGGTTGGGAGGTGGGGGGGGGTTGACAACTTGGATTAGGCAGGACCAGCTCTGATAGCCAGATTAGGGACCAGAAGCCAGGAGCATGGTGAACAAGGAATGGAACAGATCCCTCCTAGACCTGCATTCCTGAGCGACTCTGAGGCAGACCCTGACAGGGGAGTTGGGCAGGCCATAGAGCAGTGGTTCTCAACCTGTGGGTCGCGACCCCTTCGGGTCAAATAATCTTTTCATAGGGGTTGCCTGAGACCATCGGAAAACACAGATGTTTATATTACTATTCATAACAGCAGCAAAACTACAGCTACAAAGTAGCAACAAAAATAACTTTATGGCGGTGGTGGTGGTGGTGGTGGTGGTGGAGGGGTCGCTACAACATGAGGAACTGTATTAAAGGGTCCCAGCATGAGGAAGGTTGCAAACCACTGGGAAAAAAGATCCAAGTACCTCTTCCTTTGCCTGTGGAACTAACCTTTCCGGGTCTGCACGGTGACCAAGCTACAGCTACAGTCATCAGTAATGGCCAAGAGGGCCAGAGGGACCAAGATGGAGGCAGCATACAAAACAGCCAGGGCCACCGCAAGCCTCTCCTCACTGGCCAGCAGAGACCGAGGCCCTCCGGGCTCACTCTGACAGCCACCAAACAGATGCTTCTCCCTGGTCAGCAGGCCCAGAGCCAGAGCTTCCAGCCCAGCTCGAGTGACTCCTCGCCCACCTCCCGCTGCCTGGCACGAGCTGTACTATTAGCCCTAAGCCAGCCTGTGTGATGGCGGAGCCACAGCATGGATGAAGGAACCCTGGGGTTGCTGTGTGGCCTCAGATGGCCTCTGTGTCCATGTGATTGAGTGTGCCCACCCAGAGACTGCAGGGAGCTCACAGGGCAGAGGAAGAAGACTTAGGGAGCACATCTGAGAACGTACCAGAACTACCTGAGAGGCTCACACAGCCTTTAGGAAAGTCACAAGGTGGGGGAGGGGTGCCTAGGCTTCCAACAGGAATGCTTTGCAGTGTCCCTCCAAAGCCAGCCTCCTGGCTTCCTTCAAGCCACTTCAGTGTGTTGGCCTCCGTGGGCACTGCAATGCATCCCTGGGCTTTGGAGACTGGATGTCATGTGACCCAGGGAAGCTGCCTAATCCCATCATATTCCCAGAGTTCCCTGTGAGGCCCTCTGCAGCCTGCACTCAGCATGCAAGCTGTGAAGCAGCCCCCATCCTTTCTGAGGTACCCACCTCTTCCAGGTGGCTTCCTCTGAGATGAGAGAGGCAGCGTTGTTTCTAGAAGGTTCCAGGACGGAGGAACAGGTTCCAAGGTCTTGTCAAGAGCCCCCAAAGCACTTGGCAGGTAGTTCAGAGTCACCCCAGAGGCCTAATTACAGAAAACACTAACATGGCGTTCCTGCAGAAGGCTTGCTTAGGGTCGGCACTCCTACCACAATCACAAACCAGGACACGCTAAGCCATGAAAATGTGAGCTGTTAGAAACCAAGGTTCGGTGGTCAGTGGCCGGTATTCAAGGTCACTTCAGCCCCGTGGCCTCAAACAAGTTGCTTAACCTCTCTGATTCTGGTCACTCTCCTCAATAGCGGGGATACCACTCATGGTGTCTTCCTTTAGGAAGCAGGGTTTCCCAAGTTAGTAAGGAAGGAAACTGGGCCCCCAGTTAAAGCAAACAAATCGGGGCTGGAGAGATGGCTCAGTGGTTAAAAGCACTGACTGCTCTTCCAGAGGTCCTGGATTCAATTCCCAGGACCCACATCACAGTCCACAGCTGTCTATAACTTCAGTTCCAGGGGACCCAATACCCTCTTCTGACTTCCTGGGGCACCAGACACACAGATAACAGACAGACAGACAGACAGACAGATAGACAGACCGGCATGGGAGAGAAAGGCAGAAGCTGGACTGAGGAAAGGGCAAGCGCCTGGTTAGGCTGGACAGGAGGAGGCTCCTACTCCTGGGACTCCTCCAGCAGGGAGATGCCTTACAGCTGGATCTCATGGAAGCATTTCCTCCAGGGAGGCTCCCGTCTCTGTGACAACTCCAGCTCGTGTCAAGTTGACGCACAAAACCAGCCAGTACAGTTGCCTGTGCCGACCTTGATCCTGCCCTGTACTTCAGGAAGGTCTTGAACGTGAGATCCTGACTCAGTTTCCAAGAAGTTGAGATTATAGTACTGTATGTCCAGAGCCAGCTCCCAACTGCTCCCTCCTTTAGGTGAGGTCAGACCTAAGGCAAGCACTCTACCACCGGGCTATTGCCCCAGTCAGAGGATCTCTGGAGATTCTTCCATCTTGCCCTACAAAAGCTGGGATTACGCATCCCTACCAAATCCCGTTTGTATGGGTTCTGGAGAATCACACTTAAGACTTCCTTAGGACAAATGCTTAGCCCAGTGAGCTGCACCCCAGCCTTCTTCTTTGTAAGATAGAGCCTCCCTGTATAGCCTTGGTTCCCCTGAAATTGGTGGCAACCTTCCTACCTCTGCCTCTCAAGAGCCGGGATGACAGGCAGGAACCACCACACCCAGCTCACATTCACCAGTCGAATAGCTATTGGGTTATTTCCAATTTGGGATTATTATTATTTTTTTAAAGAGATTTATTTATTTATTATATGCAAGTACACTGTAGCTGTCTTCAGACACTCCAGAAGAGGGCGTCAGATCTCGTTACAGATGGCTGTGAGCCACCATGTGGTTGCTGGGATTTGAACTCAGGACCTTCGGAAGAGTAGTCGGTGCTCTTAACCACTGAGCCATCTCTCCAGCCCTGGGATTATTATTATGGCCCAAGATGTTGTGAGCCTACGGGTCTGGCTGTGAGTGGTTTACTGCTCAAGGGCAATTGAGTAGCAGCAGGACTGAATACACAAACACATGACTTAATATGAGAAAAGACCTGACTGCTCATGACAGGAATGAGACAGTTTGTGTTCCTGTCCTGGTCTAAGAGCTCCAGGGGTTCAGCATCCTCACTGGCCCGTGATATCCATGCCGTAATCATTCCAGCATGAACTGCAGTCGAGAGGATGACAGATGATGACGCTCTCAGTTCATTTGTCATCAGTTGCTATCTCTGCTAGCACACGGTCAAGATTTTTTTGCTCATTTTTTATAGGGTTGTTTGTCTTATTATTGAGTTGCAAGTCTTCTTTATATGCTCTGGGTACAAGTCCTTTATTAGGTTTGTATTTTGTGTTTGTGTGTGTGTGTGTGTGTGTGTGTGTGTGTGTGTGTGTGTGTGTTTGGTCTTAGAAGGTTGTAACCAGACTCCTAATAAAAACAACATCGATACCAATAAAAACACTAGCTTCTCTCCTGGGCATCAGCACCAATTACCACAACTGCTGCCTTTCGAATAGCCAAGTTAGCCTTAGGGATAGCTGCTTTCAGGGAGATCCTTTACCTGGACCTTTACCTCTAAAACAAACCAGTTTCAAGACTGCAGGATACAAACTAGCCAGGCCCAGCGGCTCACTTCTGTAACCAGAGCGTTCAGCAGACTGAGACAGGAGGACCGGGAAGTCAGGACCAGTCTGGATTTCGTGGTAAGCTCCAGGGTCCAGGACAGGACCTGTCTTGAAACAAAATAAGCTCATAAACAAACAACACCAACGGATGCAACCACAAGCAAGAGGTAGCTTTATCAGTCAAAAAGCTACAGGGCTGGCAAGGTGGCTCAGTAGGTAAAGACACTTACTGCCAAACAGCCTGAGTTTAATCCACAAGACCCACACGGTAGAAGAAGGAGAAAACGGAGTCCCACAAGATGTTCTCTGACTTCCACAAGCGTTCCCCGGCACATGTGCCATCCCAGCCCACACACCAACCTGCACACAAATGAATAAGTGAATATTTTTTTAAAGAAATGAAATGTTTTCCTGGAAGAGGTTTCAGTTTGCTTTTTTGGGAAAAGGCCTTCATTTATGGCAAAGGCCCTCTTACTTTCAGTGTGATATTGTTTGGTTTTGTTTGGTAGCCCATAGCCCAGGCAGCCTTGAACTTCTGGCAATCCACCTGTTTTAGCCTCTCAAGTGCTAAGATTAAAGGCGTGAGGCGTCACAGCCAGGAAGGCTCCCTTTCAGTTACCGGGGTGTTCACTGCCGCCGCTGGCTTTGAAACATGCCAAATAGAAAACACTGATTGTGGGGCTGGAGAGATGGCTCAGCGGTTAAGAGCACTGACTACTTTTCCAAAGGTCCTGAGTTCAAATCCCAGCAACCACATGGTGCCTCACAACCATCTGTAATGGGATCAGATGCCCTCTTCTGATATATCTGAAGACAGCTACAGTGTACTTACATATATAAAATATTCTTTAAAAAAGAAAAGAAAAAGAAACACTGATTGTGTACCTCATAATTACCCGTGTATCAATCGAATAGCTGATTTGCATGAACAGAACACATGTTATATCAAAAGAGACTGTAATTTGGACCAGCAGTGACTAGTATTTCCTGGGCACAGCACTGGATCTGAGCATCACCTTAACCAAACATAAAGGGGTAGATGTGTCTGCGGAATGAAAGGGCTCAGTTCTCACCGGCCATAGCCAGCAACCAGCCAATCACATCCCCCCATCCCGTACTTCTTGTAGAACCAACAGCCTTGACACAGAGGACAAGTCCTCTGTCACCTAGTCACATCCACAGGCCTTTACGTGTTTTTATTTTATGTGTAGGAGTGTGTTGCCTGCATGTGTGCCTGTGCCCCATGTGTGTGCAGTGTCATTGGAGGCCAGAAGAGGGCGCTGGAGCCTCTGAAACTGAAGTTACGGTCAGCTGTGAGCCGGCACGTGAGTGCCGAGAACTGCTCCTGGGTCTTTGCAAGAGCAGTAGGAACCCTTGACTGCTTAGCTGTCTCTCTATCTCCCTACAGCCTCTTTCTTCCATCCTTCCTTCTTCCCTTTCTTCCTTCCTTTCTTTCTTCCTTCCTTAAGATTTATTTTTGGGCTGGGGAGATGGCTCAGGGGTTAAGAACACCAACTGTTCTTCCAGAGGTCCTGAGTTCAATTCCCAGCAACCACATGGTGGCTCACAACCATCTGTAATGCGGGCTGGTACCCTCTTCTGGTGTGTCTGAAGAGAGCAACGGTGGTGTACTCATATGTATAAAATAAATAAATCTTTAAAAGATTTTTAATTGTATGCATACGTATGTGTGCAGCTATGTGCACATGCACCCAAGATGCCCACAGACAGAAGTGTCAGCGACCCCTGGAGTTGGAGTTATAGACAGCTGTGAACCGCCTGTGAGTGCCGAGAACTGAACTCAGATCCTCTGCAAGAGCAGCACATACTCCTGACTGCGGAGCCATCCCTCCAGCCCCTCTAGAGTCCCTTACATTTTTTTCTTTTAAATAGGATCATGCTAGTGAGGGTCTGGCACAAAAACTGCTCTGGAACCTGGGTAGACCTTGAACTAGAGATCTTCCTCCCTTTGTCGCCGGAGTAGCTGAAGCTACAGGCTTGTATCTGGATAAATGTATCTCAAATAGGAAAACCAAGAAAGAACGGAATAAACACAAGATGTAGAGATATGAAGAAAAAACAAAAAAGCCTAAAAGGAATTCAAAGAGGCTCCTGGGGCACATGCCTCCATGGGTGTGAGCCTGTAGGTTCTCATTGGAAATTTGTAAAACATCTTGTTAAAAAATCATATATATATATATATATCCAAATTAACCACAAGTGTTAGTTACTTTTCTTGTTGTTCTGACAAACTGCCCAAAAAGCCACTCCAGGAAGGAAGGGTTTATTTTGGCTCCCAGGGTTCAGTTGTCCACAGTGAGGAGGGTGTGACCACAGGAGCTTGAGGTAGCTGTCGGACCCTCGGCATCTGCGGTCAGGAAGCAGGGCAGGATGAGAGTGTGCGGTTGGGAAGCAGAGAGACGGACACGGTACTAAAGTTGTCTTCGGCTTCTTGCTCGTTTTGAAACTCGAGCCCATGCACGAGATGGCTAGCCAGACCTACATAGTGAGCCCCTGTCTCAAAAGGAAAAAATAAGAAAGTGAAGCAAGTGATGCCCTGGAACCTCATGTGTATGTGTGAGTGCATGAGTGTGTGAGTATGTGAATGTGTGTGTGAATGTGTATGAGAGTGAGTATGTAGGTAAGTGTATGAGTGTGTGTGTCAGTGTGAATGTGAATGTGAGAGTGTGTGGGGGGATGTCTGTGAGTGTGAGTGTGTGTGTGTGTGACTTGTGAGTGTGTGTGTGTTAGTATGAGTATATGAGTGAGTGTGAATGAGTGTATAAGTGTGTGAATGTGTGTGAGAGTGAGTATGTGTGTGAGTGTGTGTGTGAATGAGTGTGTGAATGTGTGTATGTGAGGGTGTTGTGGGTGAGTGTGGGTGTGTGTGTGAGTATGAGTGTGTGTGAGTATGTGAGTGTGTGTGAATGAGTGTGTATAAGTGTATGAGAGTGTTGTGAGTATGTGAGTGTTTGGTTTAGTGTGTGTGAGTGTATACATGAGTGTGAGTGAGTGTGAATGAATATGTGAGTATGTGTGTGAGTGTATGTGTAATTGCATTTGTGAGAGTGAGTATGTGGATGAGTGTGAGAAAGTATATGTGTGAGTGTGTGAGGTTGTTGTGTGTGTATGAGTGTGTATGGATGAGTGTGAGTGTGAATGAGTGTGTAAGTGTGTAAGTATTGAGTGAGTGCAAGCATGAGTGTGTGTGTGAGTGAGTGTGTGAGAGTGTGTGTGCGTGTGAGTGTGTGAATGAGTGAGTTTGTGAGTGTGTGTATGTGTTATGTGTGTGAGTGTGTGAATGAGTGTGTGTGTCTTTAGGAGGGAGAGAAGGGGAGGGAGGGAGGGAGGGAGGGAGAGAGAGAGAGAGAGAGAGAGAGAGACTCTGGCACACCGTTTAAACTCAGTAGACCCGTGCCCTCCATCAAAGTCCCCATGGGACGCTGGCTACCTCACCTGTCCTCACCTGGGCTGGCAGAGCTATCAGAATGTGTGTGGTTTCCCTTCGGTGTCCCTGGGAGGACAGAGCTGTGCCCTCTGGCTGGCTCGTTGCCTCAGCATCTCTGCAGCCACCAGTACCAACTGCCGCAGTTGGCCTCACTGTCTCTGACATCAGCAGGGCCAGCTGCTCTGGCACTAGCAAAGGGACAGATCGCCTTGTTCCCGAGCGAGCGAGCTGTCTGTGCAGGGGAAGGGAGTGTGGGCGACAGGAAAGCAGGCACTGTCATTCAGCTAGTGGGGGTGTCTCGAGGTCAAGCGCTGGGCGAGCACTCAGGGCTGCTGATTATGCATAGGTGCTGTGAGGCTGGCGATCCAGGACCTCCCTGAGGTGTAGGGACACAGCAAAGGCCTTTGACCCCTCGCCAGAGTCATGCCTGCTGTTTTATGTAATTCTGACAAAAAAAAAACAAAAAAAAATCCCCAGGTGGACATTACCATTCTCGTTCTTTACAGATGGGCAAGAAAAATATATAAATAGCTCAAAACTTTTTTCCTTAGTTTTTTGAGATTTGGTCTCACTGTGTGGACCAGGCTGGCTCTGACCCTGTTATCTTCTTGCATTAGCCTCCTAAGTGCTGAGATTACGGGTGCCTGCCGCGGCATCCAGCTTGATAACTTCTTGCTACATGTTATTACAAAACAGAGCCCAAGCCGGCTCATAAAACAACATGTGTACCAGGAGAGGACAGGAGGCACTGGGAGCCAGGTTTGGAACCTGACCGTCCAGCTCCGGTGGTACCTCCCAAATATCCATCTCCTCTCTGCGGAACAGAAACAGTCTGTAGAGTCCCAGTGACAGGTAAATGAAGTCAAATCTGCCCAACTACCTGGGGCCAGCAAATGACATTTAACTCAAGGTTAAATCTCAACATAAAAACAAACAATCAAGGGGCACTCAGGTTGCCTTTATTTAACAATCTGAAAAACAGCCCTGAAGGACCGGATGAAGAACAACCTAGCCAGGGTTTGAAGGGAGGTCCCGGAAGCTTCCAGACACCTTCCAACCAAGACACTCACCGTCCTCCAGGGTGGTCACCCAGGGTCCACGGAACGGGGACAGAAGCCAGTTTCCTTCCCCTAGAGCTCTCCTCTCTGCAGCAGTAGGCACTTGGCACGTGGAGAATGGCAGTCAGAGTTGCAGGGTGTCAGGAGGCTGGGAAAAGCCATGGAGAGTGGAGGAGAGAGGGGCTCTGGGTGTCCCCGTCCAGGAGGTTAAAGGTAAGCGGTGCCTGAACACTGGCAAGGATCTGAGCAGGGGTGGGCTGAGGACTGGCATCAGCTGTCAGCAGTTATGGGCAGTGCTGGCGCTCCTCTCAATGTAGTCGGATGCTAGGGAGCTGGGCTTAACATAAAGGAGAGGTCCCCCGAGAAGGTAGTCATCCAGTATCAGGGGTTCCCTTCTTCTTAGTCTCCTCATCTCTCTTCATCTTTATACCAACCAGCTTCACCCCAAGGTCCCTGGGTGTGGGTGCTGGGGAATCCCCTAGCGCCAATCACTCATTCATTCATTCACTGAGCATGTTCTACCCCTGGGTACAGCTCTAAGGAAGGGGGATAAAGGCATCTTTATCCCCCCAGCCACTGGTATTCTAACAGGGCAAAGGGCAATGAGCAGCACATGCAATAACTGTTTGAATGAGAGGCTATGTTCCTAGTGTGGTGAAGAAAAAGGAGAGCAAGCTATCTCCACGCTCCTGGCAGCTTTTGTGAAGAGCGTTTCGGGGCTCCTGGCCTCCCTCAGCCCTTGGGTGCGGCCGTGTGGATGGGTCAGAGATACCTAGGGTGGGTCTCGGTCACCTAGGAGCTTACAGGAAATGTCGATTCTCTGGAGGAAAACTCGATGATGTGACATTCGGCATTCTGATGCTTCTGAGTGCTAAAGACAGGGAAAGGTGGGCTTTGAGGATGAGGACATCCACTGTGTTCTACACAACACTTGGGGGACTATGGATTTGTAGGTGGACCAGGGGCTTATCCTAGTTCAGGCTGCTAAAATAAATCCCAAGCCAGGTGTGGCGGCACATATCTCTAATACTCCAGTGCTTGGAAGGCAGAGGTAGGAAATCAGAAGATCAAATCTAGCCTGGATTACATGAGAGCCTGTCTTGAAAACAAAACAAGACAGGCAGATGTGGTGGCACATGCCTTCAATCCCAGTGCTCAGGGGGCAGAGGCGGGAGGATGGTCGAGTTCAGTCTGGCGTACATAGCAAATTCCAGTCCAACAGAGCTATAAAGGGAGACCCTGTCTCAAATAAAATGCAAACAAGAAAACATGTACCATAAACTGGGAATCTTAACCACAGCGGAGATTTAGTCTCACAATTCTGCATTCTGGGAATTTAAATATCGAGGTGCCGGCGGAGTACGAGTCTGGCAAGGGCCTCCTTTCTAGTTTGTAGACAACAGATTTTCTCTGAATCCTCACGTTACAGGAGGATTCCTTGGCTTCGCTCCAGTTTCCACTTTAAGGACAGTATTTCCACCTCTCATGAGGTTGACAATCTAACCTGATTCGGGGTAGGAGTTCAACCCTTAACTTTTGGGGGGGTTGCAAATATTCAGTCCATGCAGGAACTGATGCCAACTTGAGCTATCAACGTGGGGCTTGGTGGTTACGGTGCTGTCGTTTGGGTCTGGAAAGTCCCTCGGATGCTTATGTGGTGAAGGCTTGGTCCTCGGCTGCTGGGGGAAGCGGGAGGCAGTAGGGACTTTAGAAGACTGGAAGGAAGCCACAGGGTCATGCTCCTGAAGGGCATACAGGGACTCAGCCTTCTCCTTCCTCAGTACCTCCCTCCCTCCACTAAGCCCCGCCACAATGATGTATTTGTGGCCTTCCCACAGGCCTGAATGTGGCTAGGCCAAGTGACTGTGGACTGAAACTCTGAAATTGTTCATTAAAATAAATGCCTGAGCTGGGTGTGGTGGTGCATGTCTTTAATCCCGGCACTGGAGAGGCAGAGGCAGGCAGATCTCCAGTTCAAGGTCCGCCTGGTCTACATATTGAGTTTCATATAAGTTCCAATAAATAAAATTAAAAAAAAATGGCTGCTTTAAGTTCGCTTTTCTGAGGTATTTTGTCACATAACAGAAAATCCTACAGTTCCATTTTGGTTGGGCATACTTGAGGGGGAGGGAAGAGGGAAGGGGAAGTGGGGGGAGGCACACTAGAAAATGAAAGGCCAGATCACTGGGCTGTTAGAGTGAATCCTGCAATGTGGCTTGAGGGGTGTGGGGCACTGAGGCAAGACTGCCACATACATGGGTTCTGCCGGAGAGGCTACCTTGTGACAGAATGCCCTGTGACAGGCATGGATGACATAGTGGTTTGCTTGTAGCAAAGGAGCCTCGTTACCCACAATTGCTCCTATGAGGCAGAAAGACTGCCTCAGGAACTCACAAAGAACAAAACAGGCAGAAGTCCCAAAGTCTCCCGTCACCCCTGGTGTCCTGGACTGCATCTGAGAACTGAGTTGGTACCTACCGAGGTGCCCCGGAGGGAGGAGGTCAGAACGGGGCTGCGGAGTAAGGTCAGAAGATGAATCTGCCTTTTCCCAGCAGATCACCCCAGTAGGTCTGCATCACTCCTCTCAGGGCTAACCTTCTCTCAACAGCTCCCGCTTTCATTCTCCGTCCCTCCAGCTCTAGAGGTGCAAGTGATCTTGTCAAACAGGGCCCGGATCCCTCCTCTCTCTTGGCGCCCACTCCCACCCTTTCTATAAGCCTCTCCTTGGTAAATAACACTCCTGGAATTTCCCTAGTTTTCAGGAAGCCATCTGTTTCCCACGGGGACCCTGACTGACGAGAGAGCACCGTGAATAACAGCGGAAACTAGAGGTTCCTGGTATAGGCTCAGAGCAGAAGTGGGAAAAAAAAAAGCTAGGAAAAACCTGGACTAGAGGCGGCAAAGGAGGCTGGCACACCCGTGGGGCATAGCCCCTGACGGTATCTAGCACCAGGGCACCAAAGAAATAAACCAAGGAATGAATTAGTAAAAGCATCATCTAGACCTAGCTCTCCTCTCACGGGGGACGGAGGGCACAGAGGCTAAGAGCTGAGAAAATAAGAATAGTTTCTTAGCTTACAGAAGACACCCTCCACTCCACCACCCCCATATGTGCTGTTGGCACCTGGAATGCCCAACCTGTGCATCGGGCATGGGGAGAGGGAGCGGGGTATGCAGTGCTCAGCTGCAGAACTGAACCGTCCCCTGGCTGTTGGTTTGAGCCCTGTCCCAAGTAGGTATCTACTCTGCAGCCCCGGGTGAGCGGCAGGGTCTTCCTGGCTCTGGAGAATAACTGGTTCCCACTGCATCTGCCTGAGACCTTGCAAATCCTAACACTTGCCAGGGGCTTTGGCATTCAGACTTCATCCCTCATCCCAGAGGGACAGTGTCAGAAGGCCTGCTTGCAGGCACGTACACCTCTCTAGCGTGTAGAGCCTTGTGTGCCGTCCCCTGCCAGGAGTACCCTGCTGGTACTCTAGCAGCGCTTGTGACTTTTCCGTAGTATTTTGTTGGTTTGTCTTCTGGTGGAGACAGTAATGTGCTCTACTGTCTGCAGGCACCTGGAGTCAACACCGGATACATGAGACCCTTCTAGAATGTTCTAGATGGTCACCTGTTGATGCCAACCTTTCCCTTTAAAATACGTTCTTACTAATTAAGAATTTTACTCAAGATGTTTTGGTTCCAACCACTCCACACTCCTCCCCAGCTCCTCCCAGATCTACCCCCTACCTCACCAGCCCTTCCCTCTTTCTTAGTAACCCACTGCGCCCAGTTCATAACTGCCCATCCTCACGGGTGTGGTCATCCAGCAGCGTCTGATCATACCAGGATCTATACTAAAGAAAACTGTCTCTGGCAGAAGCCATCAATTGTCAAAAGTACCTCGGAATGTTGACCGGTTTGAGTTTCTGCAGGCCTTGTGCAGGCAGCCACAGCTGCTCTGGGTTCGTGGGTGCAGGGGTTCTGTGTGGACACTGTTTCTGTCTGGTCCCAACCTCTGGCTCTTCCAAGAAGGTCACTGAGCCCTACGTGTGTGTGTGTGTGTGTGTGTGTGTGTGTGTGCGTGTGCGCGTGCGCGCACGCGCGCAAGTATGTGCACATGTGTGTGCATGTGATACCCATGCTCCGAGCTTGGATCAGAGGTGAGTTTCTTCATTAACCTCTCTATTGCACAAAGACACTTCTCTGATGAGCTCTCCATGGGTCTAGAGACACAATTTAGAGGCCAGCTTGATACTTTGGCCATCTTAATTAGGGTTTCTGTTGCTGTGCTAAAACACCATGACCGAAAGCAACATGGGAAGGAAAGGGTTTATTTCAGCTTCCAGTTACATCCTAGCCCCTCACTGAAGGAGGCAGGGCAGGAACCGGGAGGAGGGGACTGGAGAAGCTGTGGAGGAAAGCTGCTCGCTGCTTAGCGGCTTGTTCTTACCGACTTGCTTCTTATTGGCTTTCTTATTTTTTTTTATTTCTTATACAAATCAGGACTACCTCCCCAGGGGTGACACCACCCACAGTGGGCTGGCCCACCTACATCAATCATTAACTAAGAAAATGCACTCTAGACTTGCCTATAGGAAATCTGATGAAGACATTTTCTCAATCAAGAGGAACCAGTCACGGTTCCCTTTTCTCAGATGAATCTAACTTATGTCAAGTTAAAAACGACAAACAAACAAACAAACAAACAAAAACCAACCAGGACAGCCCATTTAGTAGAGTAATAGCAGCCGATTCACTCCCTTCCGTGGGTTCTTGGCCAGACTTAAACATGCCAACTTCACTGACTTCCTTCGTACAAACTCTTAATACCCACGGGAGAGGTGAAAGAAATTTGGTTCACAGCCAGCTTATGTGACAATTCCCTGGAAGCCATGGTGGCAGAAAGCTCCTGTTCCCTTTGTCCCTCTGCCACCCCTACCACACACTGACTGGAAGCAGAGTGGCTTGGTGCTGATGACCGATGACATAGCCTTACTACTGGCCACTGTGGTGGAGGAGACCGGCTCCCCAGGGTTTGAAGAGCTTTGTTCTCCCAGCCCCTCCCCACGCGTCTCAGGGCTGTGCTAGATGCTCTGGCTTTACAATTCAGTGTTGGGTTTGGTTTCCTGTTTAAGAGCCCCACTTCTGGTACGGGGAGGTTAAACTGGAAGTCAGAGGTGCGTGCTGAGAGGAAAGGCAGGAAGCCGGTGTGAAGCGGCCGTGGTGGGGCCAGTGCCCAGGTTAGCTCCTGATGAAGTGAGGGTAGGACTGCAGGTTTGGGTGCAGGCTCATACTACATCTGCTATCCCCACCCCAGTCCCCAGCACCGAGCAGAAGCTTAGGCCATTCTTCCACCCTCCCCAAGTCCTAAACAAGACTCCACACACACACCCCCATTTCTACTCTCTCTACCCTACTCTAGTGTTCCTCCACTCCTGAAGCAGGCCAGCTAGCCTTCCTAACTGACCCTGGGCATTGAAAAATATAACTCAGGTCTCTCTACACCTTTGGAATCTCACAGGGACACATCTGGGCACAGAACACACACCTTAACCCTGAGCTCACCTGCTCCACTATCCTGTCCCTTCACAGAGCACCCCACTAGCACCTTCCTTCCCCAAGCCCCTCCTCTTCAACTGGAACTTGACAAGGCTATGTCCTCGGAATTCAGGTACCGACTCAAATGCTACTTTCTACTGGCAACGCAGCCCTCTCCGTCGCATTATCTGGTTTTATAACTTTAAAGCACGTTTGCTAGCATTTAACATCTTCTCCCCTGATAGGAATATGAACTCTGCAAGGACAAGGGACCTACCTTATCTATCCTGTTTGAAATTAGGTCACTAGCACGTAGGACATGCGTTGACTGAATTGGCTTCCTGGTACTGGGAGAGAGAAGACATTGGTATGTCTCACGGGGCAGGTCGTGATAAGGTGACTCTGAGGTCAGCAGTCTGGGAAAGTAAGATCCCTCCCAGGATCTGGGGAAGCTGGAAGGAAGGTCTGAAAAGTACGCAGAGTGGAGACATGGCTATGTGCTGTGTCACACAGGGAGGTGGATGAACATGGGTCTGTCTCCTTGGGAAGGGGACGGGGAGGGCTTGGGGCAGCCATGTGTGGGCTGTTGGGGCATGAGAGAGGAACATGAAGAGGAAAACTGAAGTTGTATTTGGATTCCATTGTGCCAAAGTCCTCACCTTAATACACCTCAGAACGTGTCTGTGGCTGCAAGACAGGGGAAATGAAGGCTAAATGAGGGTCTGTGGCTGGGCCCCAGTCCAACTGTGACTGGAATTCTATAAAAGGAGGGAAATAACATGTATGCGAACACACAGAAGACTCTAGAAGAGGCAGCAAGTGTCAGCCATCGGCAAGACCACGAGGTAGGCCTTGGAGAACCCACCCTGTCTTGGATTTCATCTTTTTAAATTTAACTTTGGACTTCTAGCCTCTAAAACCATTTCCTCCTGTTTCTGTTATCTAAGCCACTCAATTCTGTATGTGGTACTTTTCCATGGTAACCACAGTAACCTATACATGTCTTAAATTTTAAAAAGATTTTATCTTACTATATAGCTTGACTCAAAAAAAAAATCAAACAAAATGTCATAGCAACCAAGTGATAAAAATGAACACAACTGAGGGTAAATTTTGGTGACAGCCTATGTCTCGCTATCACGGGATGAGAGTGGCGGCCACCTCTACCATCTTCCTTTGAAATAAATCCCTAATTCAGTCTGATCATGAGAAAAACATCTCCTATGTGTCAAAGAGGAGCCTTCTACAGAACATGCCCTGATTAGTCTTTTGTTAACTTGACAGGGTCATCTGGGAAGAATAAACTTCAGTTGAGAAAAAGCCATCATGAGATTGGCCTGTGGGCATTTTCTTGATTAATAATTGATGTGGGAGGGACCAGTCCACTGTGGGTGGTCCCTACCCTGGGCAGGTGACCCTGGGTTGTACAAGAAGGCTGAGCAAGTCATGGAGAGTAAGTCAATACACAACTCTCCTCCATGGTCTCTGCTTAAGTTCCTGCCTTGACTTCCCATGGATTCCCAGAGGACACCCATGTAAAAAACTGACACACAGCCTGGCAGGGGTGGCACACACCTTTAGTCCCAGCACTTGGGAGGCAGAAGCAGTTAGGTCTCTGAGTTCAAGTCCACCGTAGTCTACAGAGTGAGTTCCAGGACAGCCAGGGTTACACAGAGAGACCCTGTCTTGAAAAACCAAAACCAAGACCCAAACAAACCAAACCGGCACAGACTCAGACACCTGCAGTCACAGCGTCGGGGAGACAGAGACAGGCAGATCCTCCGTGGCCAGCCAGGCTACTAGAATCGATGAACTCCAGATCCGGTGAGAGCCCTTGTCTCAAAAAATACGATGGAAGACTAGAGGGATCGCTCAGTAGTTAAGAGCTCTTCCAGAGGACCTGGGTTCAAATCAAAGCACCCAACCTGTAACTCTGGTTCTGAGGATCTCGTGCCCTCTTCTGATCTCCCCGGGCACAGACACACATGTGGTGCACAGACATACATGGAGGAAAAACACCGAAGCACATAATACTGCATGCATACACACAAACACGTACACACCCTCTAAATAATGATAATTAGAGGAAACTGGGCAGAAAAAGCCTACAGAGGGCCACACCCTACAAGTGGTTTCACTGAAGGCTCTTTTACTTTATGGCGGTGCAAGGGAGCTGTGAGTTCAGTTGAAACTGTAGTTCACATTTTGGACTTTGATCTTTGTGCGGGCAATTAGTGTTGGGTTCAATACTCTGCGGTGACTCTGGACAGCAAGAGAGTCGTAAGTCCCAGTCAGCTGTGCCATTGATCACCAGGAAATGGTACTCTGGGGTTCTGTGGATTACTGCTGAGGTGATAGCTTCCAGCTGCGCTGACTACACCTTCCACGCACCGCATGTTCCATGTCAACGTGCTTATTGGAACCCAAGCCCTGTGTGAGAGCGGCTGCAAAGGTGGTGGAAATATTCAACTCTGAAACTGTTCTGAAAATAAGACTTGTTTAAAAAAAAAAACAAAACAAAACGAAAGCCACCTAATTGTGCCAAGTCTGACAAGTCCCTGGTGCGCCCAGTTCCCATCCCCACCTGCAGGCATTCTTGTATTTGAGTTGGAACCTTCCCTGAATTTCATTATGCAAATGTGAGTATATGCTAATTTTCCTCAAGGGTGTTTTAATTTGCTTTGAAGGATACTTAACCGTTTTTAGTATACAATACTAGAAAGGTACAGAACAGAGGAGAGTACCACATGCCCCACAGACTCATCGTCCCGACTTAAGACTACTGAGGGTTTACCAGTTACAGCTCAGCTGCCCCTTACTGCCTTGTCCTGTCTCTCTGGCGCCTACTCTAGCGTAGACTTCTCACTCGTGCTGGGACGCATCTCTGAACAATATGAGCATCTTATAAACTCTAATACCTGCATTCTACCATTGATGTGATTCTGGTGGGCCTCGGATGAACCCTGGTGTACATGACAGGAAATGCTAAAGGGTTTACGGTGAATCTGTGTCTGTGTTCAGCTGTGGGAAATGGTTGAGGCTTGGTGGAGGCTAAAGTCTGGGGTGGGGGAGGCAGTTGTAAATGTCTTTTTTGAGGTACAAGAAGATGGGGCCTGAACACTGGTGTGACCTTTGGGAAGGAAAGAACCCGCTGGCCAGTCTGGCCTGGTAAATACTGCCTGGAGGTGATCCTGGAAGACACAGGGCATCACTTCTGTGCCCAGAAGTTCGGCAGGTAAGACTAAAAGGCTTGAGAGATGGATGGCTCAGTGGTTATGGGTAATTGCTGCCTTTCTAGAGGACTGAGAAGATTCCCAGCACTCATGTTAGGTCACTCAGAGCTGCCTGTCTCTTCAGGTCCAGGCACCTGAAGCCTCCAAATGCATGTGTGCACCAATACACACAGACCTTATAAAAACAATAAATGCATGTGTGCATCAATACACACAGACCTTATGAATAAAATAAATTCATGTGTGAATCAATACACATAGACCTAATAAATACAATAAATGCATGTGTGCATCAACACACACAGACCTTATGAATAAAATAAATGCATGTGTGCATCAATACACACAGACCTTATGAATAAAATAAATTCATGTGTGCATCAATACACATAGACCTTATAAATACAATAAATGCATGAGTGCATCAATACACACAGACCTTATGAATAAAATAAATGCATGTGTGTATCAATACACACAGACCTTATGAATAAAACAAATGCATGTGTGCACCAATACACACAGACCATATACATAAATAAATAAAAATTTAGATTTGTTTTTATGTATGTGTCTGTGTGCCACATGTGTGTGCCCGTTTGAAGAGGACAAGAGAGTTACAGAGAGTTGTGAGCAACCATGTGGGTTCTGGAGATCAACTCTGTGGAAAAGCAGCCAGTGCTCTTGGCCACTGAGCCATCTCTCCAGTCCCCCCAAAACATCTTTTCCTCCCCCCCCTTCAGTAAGATCTTATAGTCAAGGTCCTCTTAGGAGAGTGGGTGACATTTTTCCGGGCTTGTCTTTTGTTGGGCATAAGTGGGTCAACATCTATCCCTTTACAACTCATGGATATTAGTATTTCAGGACTGGAAGGCCCCAGAGATTACAGAATCTAACCCTGCTTCTGCTTCAGATGGGAAATGCAAGGCCCAGAAAAAACAGTATGGGTTGCCCAAGACCTTGCAGGAAATGGAGCAGAGCTGGAATTGGGGCTCAGGTCTCTTGACATCTGATCTAAATCACTCATTCCCCAAACTTCCTCTTCTCTCAAAATCCTGCTCCCAGAAAGGATGTGTCACTGACCATTCATGGTCCACATGTATTCAGTCTTAAAACCCTAGGGACAGTTTTACACCAAACCTCCTTGCTCTGGATAACGTAACTACAGAATTCACAGGGCAGCTGGCACATGCCACAGACTGCTAGAAGTATTCATACATCACATCACACCCGAGCTTCCTCCAGAGAGGCACTATTATCCTACCACATCCTATGACAAGAGATGTGCTCGCCTAAGATCATATAGCGAGGGTGTGTCAGCAGTGGTGTGGAACCAAGTCTGTTCAACTGGAAAGTCCACGCTCGCAATCACTAACCCCCATGGCCTCTTAAGCCTAGGTGTGGCTGCCTATAAGGGGGCTGGTGTAACTCTGGCCTCCTCCCTCTCTCTGCCCCCACTTAGTAGCAGCCTCCCGCCACTCAGAGAACCAGACAGACTATAAACTGCCCCTGATCAACATCTGCTGCCCTCTCCAGGGGTTGGGTACTTCCCAAAGTGATCTACGCTTTCTGTGTTTGGGGTCACCCAGTGGTCTTCATGTTTCTGGAATCTCACGGAAGGTTAAGTCCGGTGCAATTCATCAGCCGCTGTGTCTCATCTGTCAGAATTCAGGCAAATGGCACAATGTGGAGTACTCAGAAGGGGTGCCTGCCGACCCGGCAGCCTCTGCTGAGGGTCTGCTCTGGGTCCTGCTCTAGCCTCTGTCACTCGGGCTCCCAGGCTGGAGGGAAAAATGACACGGGAGACAGCGTTCTAAGGACAGACCCGGACCCTGAAGATATAGATGGGACCCTGCCCTGGGACGTTCCAGCTGGATCTCCAAGGATACTGACGCAGGTGGGGATGCGCCCTTTAGTCTCGGGATGGATCTTGTGAAGAGCCGAGGCTGAGAACCTGTGTGTCAGTGTCCAGGAAGGCTTCAACGGCTCAGCCCGCGGTGGATGCGGGGCAGAGTCCCAGGTCTCTGGGGCCCGGGGCACTGAGCGGTATGCAATCGGCTTATGGAGACACATCGGGGACACCCTGTGCCCACCAGATAGGCTCCGGTCTGTAGCCTTACATAGGGCTGGACACCTGGGGGATATGTTACGGTCAGAGTTGGTCTGTGGCCACCTCGCCACTGGCCTCTCGGGACTGAGAGGTTCGAGTCTCCACCGGTCGCGACTCTGTGCCAGACCCAGCCGCCCTTTCCTCTCTGTCTTTTGCTTCCTATTCGTCCGAGGTGACCCTGAGCCTAAGTCTCGCAGATACAAGGTTCGGAGGTCCCTCGGCGCCCCAACGCCCCCTTGGCTGGTATGCAGGAGAGGGGGCGGGGCCGTCGTCCGCAGAGCGCCCCTCCCCCGCCGCCGAGAGCGCAGCCGCGCACGAGCGCGCTCTCACCTGGCCGCGGCGGAGAAGCCCCGCCCCTCGTCCCGCCTACCCCGCACTGGACCAATCATAGGTGGCGTAGGCGGGTGGGGGAGCGACGCGTGGGGCGGGGCCTCCGCAGCCTGCGGGGTGATCCGAGTGGGTGGCGGAAGGCGGCCGGCTTCGGCAGAGGCGGCGGCGGCTAAGGGACGGCGACGCGGCACGCGGGGCGGCGCGACCGGACGGGCGAGGGCTGCGCGGCTCTCCGCAGCTGCCGCCTCGCCGCAGCCGGGCCGCAGGGCGCCGCAGCGGGTGCGCGGCCTGTGAGGCGGCCGGAGCGGCGTCCTGTCAGGCGGCGCGGGCGCGGCGGACGGCGCCGCGATGATGCCGGTGGGTGCGGGCGGCGGCGCCGCGTTCCCCGGCCCCCGCGCGAGGCGGGCCGGGCGGGGAGGAAGCGGCGGGCGGGCGCAGGGGCAGGTGGGGGCGGCGGCTGTCAGCGGGCGGGCGAGCGTGGGCGGGGTCGCGGACCGGGTTAGCGGCCTCCGCAGGGCTGCGGGCTGCGCGGGGCTGCGGCGTCTACGGCCCCTCCCGGCCAGCGATCCGTGCCTCGATTTCCTCGCGGCGCCTTGGGTGCCCGCGGTGAGGACACCCGGGTGCGGTGTTCGCACGCTCGGAACACACGGTTCCCCCTGCACTGGGTGGAACGCACGCCGTGCGTGGATTCCGAGAGCCATCTTAGGAATCCCCTTGCCGAGGCTTCCCCGTGGGTACATTTGCTCCACCTGGCGTGATGTCCCTATGCCCTTAAGGTTGAGCCGGTTGTGTGTCGCTCTAGCCTTTGTCCTGCTCTCAAGGATGCTTTTGGCCAGGGAAGACCTTCGTCTTTGGGGTTGCCACCTTCCCTGGCTTTTCCTTTACCTGGGTGCGATACAAGCGGTGGTGGATGCTGAATTCTCATTTTTTTTTTTTAAAGATAGGTTTTTTTTTTTTGTGAAGTATATACGTCGTAATTAATGGGAAAAAAAGTGACATAGATTGTACCCAGTTGGACATATTGTTTTTAGAGTGTCTATTGAGTAAAATTCTCAGACTAATAAAATAACACGCAATCCATTTTTGTTGTTCGGTTGTTTTTGAAGCGCTGGGGATCAAACCTGGGCTTTGCAGGGCTATGCCAATGTTCTCTCACTGAGTTTAGATATCCCAGTCCGCAAAAAAAAAAATTGAAGCCTACGTGAAAGATCACGTTTCAGAGGGGAAATATGTCTCTCTGCATTTTTACTTGAATACTGTCGTTCTGCTATGCTGCACCCAAGCTCATTAGTTTACAACCGCCCCCACCCCTTTCAAATAATTTCCTGTTTCTTGATAATCTCTTCTCCCCCTTTTTTGAACTGTCTCCCCCTTTTTGAACTGATTCCAACCCCTGGTGTTTTTGTGGAGTTTTAAGATTTGACCTACTTGATCCTTAAATCCTTTGGTGTTAGGCTTGTTGAATGCTAAACATGTTTTTAAACGATTCTCTTGTAATGGAAAGAGCATTAAATGGACATCAGAAGAGCTTTTTAGTATTGTGTCCTTGACAGAGTTGAGCCTGAATTACGTCTAAAATAGGGATAAGAACATATCAGTATTTGAAGTATGACCCTGAAGATCAAACAGGATGCTTTTCAAAAGTGCTAAGCAGAACGACATACCATATTTTTAACATAGCTTTGGGTTTTCAGTTTGAAATTTAAATCTCTGCACTTTTATTTCCTCCTTTTTCTCACTGGCTGAATGTCAAAAAGGTATTGGGGTATTTTGGAATTTTCAAAGCAGTTTCAGTTAAGTCCTGGCAGTTACGGTGATAGTGCAGTCACCCTATAGTAATATTGAAGATTATCAAATGTTTGGCAGGTTTTATCACTCATTGTGTAGTGTTTAATTATAAATGCCCTGTTAGGAAAACTTGGATTGCTTTTCCATATGTTAGCTCAGACATTTTTACTTCTATCCATGCGGTTGGGGTTGCCAGTCTAGATAACAAATTTTGTTTTTAAAATGTTTGTTTAGCTTGAAAATGGGATATTTACTTTAAAAATTCAAATAGTGTTTTTTAAGGCAGATCTTTTATTAGTTTAACACTGCTTTTGTTTTAAGATACTTTGAGAAACCAGTGGTGTTTTTCTTAATCCCTCTTTTGTGTCTTTTATTTTTGTATTTTCTTCTTTATCTCTAAAGAAACTACTTGTATGGTTGAGTCCTTCCTCTGTTAACACAGGTGGAGGGAGGTACTTGTAAATTTAATATAACTTTTAAGAACATATCTTTCCTTCTTGATATCTTATATCATGTATCCAAAGTGTAAATGTGATTTTTCTGGCTTTATTGTATATTTGGTGTGGATCATCACAGTGAATCATCAAAGGAAGATTGGTTCTTATTCTGTGGTTGTACAAAGCAGCAGGACTGTCAGAATGTAATACACATTAGGATCTAATGCAATATAAATTATCCTAGGTACTATAAAAATTAACAAAACAAAGTGTTTCTCTTCATACCTTTTTGTTAGCTATGTTTTTCTGAATTATACTTTTTAAATTACATTTATTTGTTGTATATACACAATACCACCAATAAGTATGTAGATCAGAAGATAGCTTACAGAAGGTTCTCTCCTTCCACCAGGTGGGTCTCTGGGATCAAACTCAGGTTGTCAGGCTTGATAGCAGTGCCTTCACCCATGGGGCCATCTCACTGGTCACCTGAACTATAATTTTAAAAAGTGATCCCTTAAGCCATCAATGTGATGGTGGATTTTTGTTGTTGTTGTTGTTGTTGTTTTGAAGATGTGGTTTTTCTGTGTAGCCTCTGCTGTCCTTTATAGATTAGGCTGGCCTCTAAACTCAGAGACCTGCCTGTCTCTGCCTCCCGAGTGACTATTTTTTTAAACTAAACTTTGTGTGAATCCTCTGAAAGCACACATTTATAGTAGACTTCAGGTAGACTGGGGCACTTCCAGTGTTCATTGTCCATGTAGATGGATAGTGGTTACCAGGTGGGGCAGTGCAGATTTGAGACTTACTGGTGTGTAGTGTTGGTCTGTGGTGACTTTTAACTGATCAGATGGTTGTGTACTGCACCAGTCTCAGCTGCTGAAAAAATGAGTGAAGAGTGGCTGAGTTCCCATCTGACAGTCTTTGTAAAAGGCATCTGACTGCTTGTTGCATAAACACCCAAGATTTTGGGCCTTTGATCCCTGCACTTGGGAGGCGGAAGCAGAGAATCTCTGTGAGTTCAAGGCAAACACACACACACACAACACAACACAACAACAACAACAAACTAACCTACCTAGTGAGTTCCAGGACAGCCAGAGCTACATCAAGAGACCTTGTGTCAGAAAATAAAACAAAAAAAAAAAAGTTCTGTGAATTTGTACTTTTTTTTTTTTTTTTTTTTTTTTTGGTGGTGGTGGTTTTTGCCTTGAGACAGTCTCACCATGTAGCCCTGGCTGGCCTAGAACTTACTTTGTAGACCAGGGTGGCCTCAAACTCAGGGATTGACTTGCTCGTGCTCTCTGAACCCTGGGATTGAAGATGTGTACCACCACACCTGGCAACTTCCTACTTTTAAAGATGAATTTTAAAAATTACCCTTATACACAGGATTATATGATGTTCCCGTCATTAATCTTTCCCTTTCAGTCTGTGGATGACCCTTTAGAAACGTTTGTCCTCAGAGGACTCCACATCCTACTACAGAGAGCCTCACTCAGTCATGTTCATTGCTGTTCTGGTCATAATAGCCCAAACTGGAAACGGCCTAGATGTCTATCAGCTGATGACTGCATAATGAACATGTACACAATGGACTATTATTTAGCTGTTAAGGAAAAATTATATTCTGAAATTCGCAGGTAAATGGATGGAGCTAGAAAAAAAAATCTCAAATGAAGTAACCCAGACACAAAAGACAAATATTACATGTTTTCTCTTATATCTGCATATTAGCTTTTAAGCTCTCAGTATGTGCTACAGTCCACAGAGGTTAGGTACGTAGGGAAGGAGGAAAGGTTCTCCCAGGGAAGGGAAACTAGAATCTAGTGTCATGGGAAGACAGAGGGGAAACTAGAAGAGTGGGATTAGAGAGAGGAGAAGGCAGAGGAAGATAAGAAGAGAATATGGAGAGGGACCACTAACACTAAAGGCCATTTCAAGAACTGTGTGGGAACCTACTATTAAAATCTTCCTAAAATACAGACATATATGAAAGGACTCTAAATGGAGTCACCAAATAATAGGGGAGACAGTGCCCCAACTAGATATCTTATGACACCGAGCACAAAAAACTCCAGTCCAGGAGTGGGTTACATCTTGTTTACTTGTTGGCCAAAGGGGTTCCGTGGAAACCCCCAAACATCGTAAGCTATTGCCAAAGCTATTGGTTACTCTCTACTAAGGCCCTATTGCTGAAGACAACACTTATGTTATAGAACATAGGGAAGTTGAGCTGGTACCTGACTAGAAACTCTGCCCCTACTGACTAGCATTCAAGGTACTGGAAGGTACTCTGCATGCTACTGTTCCTAGCTACAATCCCTAGTGACCTTCCTGCCAGCTAGCCTAGTATAACAGTGGCACAGATGTTAGGAGAGTAACCAACCACTTTTGGATTGGCTTTAAGACCCACTCCATGAGATGAAACTGACACCTAACACTGCTAAAGTGGCTAAGAACCTACTACTAGATAGCTCACAGGCCTATTCTGTTAAAGGAACATAGCAAGAAAATATGTCCAAGTGGCATACTGCTATATCCATAAATCAGTGCCTCTCTCAGCCCACGTCAGAGACGCCTGTATTTGCAGTAGATGAGAACACAGAGACCCAGACTGGATAGTGTGCAGAAAGAGCAGCACTGGAGCACCCAGTCCTAAAAGGGATGTCAAACCCTTCCCTCAGGGCTCAGGGATTCATGTGGAGTCTGCGAGCTGTAGGGATAGATAACGCCAAGGAAAAGGTGTCTTCCGGAAGCTACAGGACCCATGTACATATAAACTGAGACACTAAGACCCACATAAATACAGACCCAACAGAGTCCCAGAACTGAGAGGGGCAAGTGGACACAAAGGGTTTTACTCCTAACCAACAAGCCACCTGCAGTTGATACCCATTAGCAAAGGGATTTTTTTTTAAGCCAGTAAAGTCTCATTGCATATATCAGTGACACTTCAGGACAGGTCCCATGCTCAGAAGTAGTTAGCCAATACAAAATGAACTCAGTGATGTTTATGTGGACTTTTGCTTTTTTATTTTTTTATTTTTTTAGTGTGTGTGTGTGTGTGTGTGTGTGTGTGTGTGTGTGTGTTTGAAAGAGAAAAGAACAAAGTCGGATGGGTAGGGAGGTGGGGAGGGTATGAGAGGAATTGGAGGAGAAAAACGATCAAAATATATTGTATGAAAAATTATTTTCAAGAAAGACAAGAAAACCATTTTCTACCCCTGCCCCCAGAAAACATTTGCCTAAGGTGCTGGAGAGATGGCTTATCTGTTAAGAGAACTAGCTATTGCTCCAGAGGACCGGGTTTGATTCCCAGCCCGAGTAGAAGCCCCCAGCTGTAACTCCAGTTCCAGGGTGTACAGCACTGTTCTCTGACCTCTGTAGTTACCAGGCACGAATGTGATACATAGACATACATGAAGGCAAGTACACATATATATATATATATACATTTAAAACAGCAAAGCTTCTTAATGTTTGCCTAAGGGGAAAGGTATATTTAAAGTATGCCATTAAGACCCAGTCAGGCCTGATACTATTGAGGCCATACCTAGACAAATTGAATAAAAATAAAAATTTTTATTTAAAAATGAAAAGCCTGATCTACATCATGGAGCAGATGGTTGTTGAAAGAGTGGCATTTGGGACTGGTAGAGCTTTTTAGAGGGTTGGAACATAATATAGGATGGGGCTAAGGCTGTTTTCCCCTTCCCAAAGGAGGCTAGCAGGAAATGACACAGCTTTGAAGTGTGTTCTGTGTGAGGAGGATGCTTTGGTGGTGATGTTAACCCTGGGGCTCCTTGACCTCTGCCGGACTGTCCAGTCTGACCACCTGGTTCCACTGAATGTGCTCTTGGAGCCCTTTGAGCATGCTCACTGTAAGGTATGGGTTACATGCAGTTATGGCTATATTTAGCTTTTATTAAACATTTCAAGTCTTCAGTGAATTTTTTCTTCCCAACTATGCAGAAATATTTTAAGATACAGAATAGGTCTTTTTCCTTATAAACTATCAACTGTCACACAGGTGTCAACACCTGTGAGAGACTGGGATTCCAACTCCCCACTTGGTAATGATGTGACCTTTTGACTTAATAGCTTGTGACCTTAGCTTCTCATATGTCCAATGAGTTGGGCCTGGTAGTTTCCAAGTATTTGTGGCTGGTGTGGTAATTGGTTTAGAGCAGAAACTTTACTGAAGCTGACATTCATTTTGACCACACCACAGACCAAGGCATCCTAACTCTTACATAGCAACCTGGTCTCAAGTCTGTGTGGTGGAGCAGGTAGGGAGAACTCAGGTATGTGATGCTGGCGTTATGTAGTTGATTGCTGGATAAGCTTGACTTTACTGTAAGTAAGTAACACTCAGGACTGCATACGAGTTTTTATATTCTTCTTCCAAATAAAATTACACATACAAGATCACTTAAACATAATGTATTTCTGGACTACTCACAGATTTCCAAATGAGAAGCCCCATTCCACAAGTCCAAAAATGTTATGTATAAAAGCTACCTGTGCTGTTTTTCTGCACATGCAGAGGTTTAAGAGGAGAACTCTTCTTCAGGGTCCTCTTGAGGCCAGAAGCGTGGCAGCTTTGTGGTTTCCTCGAATGGAGTTTGGTGAGAGCGAGCGCTCAGCTAGTGGCATTTGTCCTGTGTGCTCTGGGAGTGTGTGGCAGCTTTGTGCTGGTCTGTGTGTGGAAAGTGAGCTTTAAGAGGTAAAGAAACGTGGCCAAGTTCTCCAAGCTAATATGTGGTGGGGCAAGGTCTAGAGACAAAGGCTCTGACTCAGACACCTCTGCTCCTAGTCCTTGTGCCAGTCACTGGGGAGTTTGCCATAGTCAAAGTATGTTGCCAGAGGTGCTGCTAAATGGAATCTGGCAAAAAGGTTCTTTTCTTTTATGCTTGTGTCAAATAGAGCCTACCATTAAAAGTCTCCTAAGGCATTATATTCGTGTCTACTTCCGTTTTTAGCATCCTTCAGTGTATGGCTGCATATATGCTTTGTAGTTACTGAGGACTTTAAACACGACAAAAGCTTAAAATACCGCTGGGCTATTATGTTAATGTTACATAACTGGGTGTCAGCGTGCATCTTTGTGTGTTTGCCCAGATGGAGAATGGTTGTTCAGCAAAGTGTGGTGGGGTTGGTGCCTTGAAGCACTGTTGCCATAGTTATTTCACAGACTGCTTCTAGGGCCCGAGAACTAGTATAATCAGGTCCTATTGTGACACTTTCTTGGCTTGATTGCCTTGCTTTATTTTGCTGCAAAGATAGCTTTATGACTGTTGTACATACTAATTGATAAGCAAAAGCTGCTGCTACTAGATTTTATAAAATAGGAATGTGAGGTGACATCATGCAGAACAATGAAAGGCCTGAAAAATGAGAAGCAGTTCTGTTAAGATTAATAAATGAGATCTAAAATATGAATGTACACTTCGGTGCAGGGTGCTATAGGTATTTTGGTATGTTTAAAGGAAGTGTTAACTGAAGATTTGGCACAGCTGTGATTGACAGCATATGCCATGATTGTTACCATAGTTGAAGCACATGCAAAGGCCCCGTGGTGGGAGTGTGCCCAGTATTGCTGGACACACAGGGAGGCCTGTCATCTGAGCAGAGTGAGTGAGGGAGTACTGGAAGAGACTCGGGTAGAAAAGGGATGGTGTTCATGAGGGGGCGAAGGGGTGGGGTGGGTGATATACCTGGTGTAATAATGTCTTCGGGGTCAATGAAGGGAGAAGGAGATTTCTGTTATAAGACATGAAACAGGATCTCCTTAATGTCTCTTAAATAGTTCTAAGCTTCAGGCATTGCTAAATTGACTTTACTGCTTTAGGAAAGCATGTGTGTGTGTGTGTGTGTGTGTGTGTGTGTGTGTGTGTGTGGAGGGGTCTTGGCTAAACTTCGAACTCACAGAGATTCTCCTGCCTCTATCCCTCAAGTGCTGGGATCAAAGGTGCGTGCCACTGTGCCTGGATCCTTTATTTCCTAAGTTACAGATAACAGTAACTGTTTAGGATTGGTGGGATCTCCTAACTTATATAAAAGGTACCTGGCACATAGTAAATGCTCAGAAGCATACATACAGCCTGCTATGGTGCTATGGTGGTTTGCTTTTTTTAAGTATGTGTGTGAGAGAGGTGGGGAGGAGGTAGAAAGGTAGAGAGAGAGAATATGAAATTATGAGACTCTGTGGGTGCCTCAGGCTTACACAGTGAGTGATTTTACCTGCTGTTCTGGTTAGTTCTTTACCAGCTAACAAGCTAGGGACATCTGGGAAAAGAGAACCTCAATTTAAAAAATGTCTCCATTAGATTGGCCTGTAGGCAAGTCAGTAGTGCATTTTCTTGATAATGTTTGATGTGTGCGGGACCATCCATTGTGAGTGGTGCCAGCCCTGAGTTTTATGAGAGAGAGAGAGAGAGAGACAGACAGACAGACAGACAGACACACACACACACACACACACACACACACACACACACACAGGCAGGCAGGCAGGCTGAGCACACCGTGGAAACCAAGCCAAGTCACATTCCTCCGAGATACTCTGCTTCCGTTCCTGCCCACAGGTTCCTACCTTGAGCGCCTACCTTGGCCTCCCTTCATGATGGACTCTAAACTGTAAGCTAAATAAGCCATGTCCTCCCTAAGTTGGTTTTGGTTATGGCATTGTATCACAGCAATGCAAACCTGCTGAGCCATCTTACTTGTGGTGGGTTTCTTTTGTAGGTGAGAGGGAATATCATTTATATGCCACTTTTAACATGTATAAATCCGTGGCTTTAGAGTATGACAAGGTGATACTTGTGTGGCAGCCATCTCTTTTCAGAATCATTTACCTAGTTCATCTGTGTACTACAGTGAGTATGTGTCTCTTATCTGAAGTGTTTCTGATTTAGTGTTTATTCCCCTGGATTTTAGACTGTTTCTATACATGTAAGACTTGGAAATTGAGTTCTTGTTTAAACACAGATTTGTTGTTTGATATTCATCATACCTGTAGACTGTCCAGAAGGAGAGTCTGTACAGTATTTTTAATGCTCCACTGTTTTGGCAGATCAGTCACATGGGCCAGGTGTGGAATCTTTTACTTGTGTTTCATGCGATGCTCAGTTTTAGATTTTGAAGCACTTTGGAGTTCAGAGTTTGGATAGGATGTTCGACCAGTACCTGCGACAGTTGCCTCTAAGCGGTTGTGTGTGTGACTCCATTTCTGCCTTTCAGGAGAGGAGAGCAGGAACACTCTCATCTTATTTTCTGTTGTGCCATACTACCTGATCTAGCAATTGGCACATAGTTGGTATTCCGTAAGCACTTGTTGAATGAAGGAAGAAATGGCATGCAGGGTATTGTCATCGCAGTGTGGGTGTCTACGGGTGTGTGTGTGCCTGCAGGAGCAGAGTTTGACTTTCAGGAAGTGCAGCAACCAGTTGGGTTTCCATGGTAAAAGGATATGTTCTGTACTTGACTTAGTTAAAGGTTGGGAAACTGTAGAAGAGTAATTCTGGAGCCAATGGAGGGTAGAACGTGTGTGGAGAAGAAGAGGAAGAAACCGAGTGCCGAGTGAGAAGACTTAGAGGTAAAGGCACCCCACCACCCCGAAGACCTGAGTGTGGTCCCTAAGACCCTCACGGTGGAAGGAGGGAACCAGCTTCTGATATTTGACTTCCACAGTTGCACTGTGGCACTCACACAACCCCTTCTCCATCTACCACACAGAAGTAAACAAAATGTAGTAATTAAAAAAATAAACAAACCCTCGGAAGAAATGGAAGTAACAAGAGCCGTTAAGAAACCAGTTGATTCAGACTTGCCAGAAGAAGTTTCAATGACAGGTGAAGCTGATCTGATAGAGTACAAGTTGAGTGCTTGTGAGTGTGAGTGCATGTGTGTGAGTGCTTGTGTGAGTGTGTGAATGCTTGTGTGAGTGCTTGTGTGAATGCATGTGTGTGTGAGTGCATGTATATGTGAGTGTGTGAATGCATGTGTGTGAGAGTGCATGTGTGTGAGTACATGTGTGTGTAAGTGTGTGAGTGCATGTGTGTGAGTATGAAGGCATGTGTGTGTGAGAGAAGAGGAACAGTGACAATTGAGGGTAACAGGCTTACTGCTTCAGCAGCTGGATTTGTCTTCCCGTCCATAGAGCAGAAGTGAATCAGTCAGTGTAAAGGGCCTGTGAGGACTATGTGTTTTCATCGGGCTGTTTGAGATGTTGGCTACTCTAGAAGTAGGTTACTCTTAAATCTGAAGGTCTAAATGCAGGGTAAACAGGCTTTTCCCTTCAGATTAAGTAGCTTTTAGTGCTGTGCGTTTGACATGAGGGTTGCTGCCTGGGCATCTATACTGCACTATACTGTACACGGTCAGGTTCTCGAGATGACTAACCCAAGCTTCCCAGATCATGGCTGGACTAGAGCTCTTTCATCTTGGAACTAAAGTACCTAACAGTTCTGTACGCTCTCCTGCCTGCCTGCCTGCCTGCTTGCTTTCTCTTTCTCTCTTTCTTGAAACAGGGTACCTTAAGCTAGTTTGGAACCTGATATATATCATATATATTATAGTATATATGAAATATGTGTGTATATATATCATATATTTTTCATATATTTCTCATATACATGAAATACACACACACATATACAGGTGTATATATATTTCAGACTGGCCTTGAACTTGCATCCTCCTACTTCCAACTCTGATTGGAGAAACACTAGTATAAAGCCACACAGCATGGTAGTTATAATCTAGGCTTCAGTGCCACAGTAGGCTTCTGATTCTGGCTTTGCCACTCCCTTTTTCTGAGGTCTTAGATAATTTGTGCCTTATCTTCCTCCTTTTTAGAATAGGTTTAATGACCTGTTTCCTAAGATGGCTGTGTGACTTGTCAGGTGCTGGAGTATCAATATTCATGATAAGCACTCAGTAAACATTTGCTCTTATGTTTTTTGTTGTATCCAGGAGCCATTGTGGCGATAGGATAGAGTTGAGACTGCACTCACAGTGTGCTTCCGCTCTCGGTGCTGACGGGAGCTGGAATGAGATTGTAAATCTACCTAGTTGGTAGAACACAGAGAGCATAGTTTCCTTTAGTTAGAGATGAAGTTTGTCTTCCTTGTCTAGTATTTCTGTTATTCAGACCAACTCAGAACCAGACTAGTGCAGCTCACCAGGGTTCTGATAGGAGCTGGTATCGGGCTCCTCCCAGACAACCTCACAGGAAACGCCCCTCCCGCACTGTGCTTTTTACTTCCTTTAGGACAGTGCCTGCCTGGTGTTTATCTCTGGGCACTCCAGGAAAGCAGGAGTCTGTTTTCCTTTCCCATTGCAGTGTCCTCAGTGCTGAGGACATGGCCAGGCCCCCAGTGGCCTTCAGAAAGTACTGTTTACCGAATGAGCTCAACAGCATTAGGATGCGTTAATTATATGCAGGGTCTGCCCTGCTTGAAATGAGCTCATCGAGTAGGATGTAAACAAAGCATCTGAAGATTCAAGCGTCAGAGTACCAGCTGCCGCAGAGCAGGGTGTCAACAACTAGTTTGCAGCCTTCCATGTTGATATGGGGGTTCAGAGATAGTTCTAGAAGGGTGAGGAAAGAAGGCGGAGGTGATGGAGCAGGGCTGTTAGGTAGAAAGTTTGCAAGTCCCAGAGGCCAAGGTCAGAACTGGAATGTATAATGAAGGAAAGTGACAGGAACATGAGGCAGCCGGAAGAGGGAGGCGAGGAGGGGCTGAGAAAACCTAGGTGTGGCTAGAGTCTGAGGGCTAACCCTGACCTGCATGTGAGTGTGAAATGGATTCTGAGGAAAACATGAAACTGGAAAAGAGTCCTTAAAACGTGTCTGTTATTGTGTAAGGTAAAAGTTACCGTGTGATTGTCCAGTTCAGTGGCAGGGAATGTGTTCACACTGTTCACCACTGCCCATCTACAGTACCTTCCTGTCTTCAAACTAAAACTACTATGGAAGCTTTTAAGGTGAACTGAGTGTCTTCCAGTTAAAGCTGGTATGATTGGAGTAAAGACAGAGTACGGTCTGAGCCGTCAGCAGAGTTGTCAAAGTCTCTGAACTCCCGTAGGATCTTTATTCTTTTGTGACTACAGTTACCTGGCTTGGCAAGGTTAGGTGCTGCAGCAGGGGAGCCGGGTACAGAGTTGCAGGGCTCCACCTCAGCCTGGAAGTCATTCAGTGGCACGGCTTCGGCACGCTGCGAGGCTGTAATCGGAGGTCTAAGGGGCAGCCTGACTTGTTAGTACCTGAGGCATGATTACAGATCACACAGGGTATAGTTAAAGCTCCTTATGATGCCTGAGTCATCAGAAAAGAGTAAACCCTGTCAGTGATGTCTAGAGCTGATGCACTTTAGATTGCAGTGTTCAGTAGAACATGATGGAGCTACAAGTGTAATTCTGCAGTGTCCAGGAGCTGAGCAGAAGAGTAAAAAGATTCCATACAATTAACCCATCATATCCAAAGCATTTCAGCATACAGTATTAAAGTATTAGTGATATATTAAATTTCTAGACTGAGTCTCAAATTCCAGAAGATATGTTACCCATAAAATCTATCTCAATTCATGTTCTTAAGTTCTCATGCTCTTAAGTTCTCAGTGGCCATGTGTGGTTTAGGTGAAAGGGCAGTGGCAGCTCCTGCCTTTAATCCCAGCACTTGGGATGCAGAGGCAGGGGATTTCTGAGTTCAAGGCCAGCCTGGTCTACAGAGTGAGTTCCAGAACAGCCAGGGCTACACAGAGAAACCCTGTCTCAAAAAACCAAAAATAAATAAATAAATAAGTAAATAAATACAAGGCTAAAGCCCTAACTGTACAGAGAATGCTACCAGCCTTGTAGTTTAATTCCTCAAGGATTTGATGGAAGGGCTTAGCTTTGCTTTTTTTTTTTTTTTTAAAACCTGGAACTTGCTATGTAGACCAGGCTAGCCTCAAAATCACAGAGCTCCACCTGCCTCTACTTCCTGAGTGCTAGGATTGAAAGTGTGTACCACCATGCTGGGTCTGGAAGGGCTTTTATTGTAGTTGTTCCCATTGCTAACATTTGCTTTGATGTTTGTAGACTGTTAATCAGGATCGTGAAGTAATAAGCATACAGATTTGGTGGAAGACTCTCAGGTCCTAGCAATGTGATCTTGGGTGAATTACTTTATTTCCTTGTCTTGGTTTCCTGGTATATACAGTGAACACCATAGCACTAGCCTTGTAGGGCTAGGGGGGATTGTGTAAGCTGCTGCAGTGTAAAGAGACCACAAGATCCAGCCCATAACAAGCATCAAGGTATGCTCCAAATGCTTAATGGTTTTGAGTCAGTTCATTTCAGACGTTTCTGCTTTGGAGATTGCTTTGGATAAGGGCTTACCGAACAAGTTTTCACAGGTGAAGAAAATGTTACATTATCCTCTTATAAGGATTCTTCTTAATTGGTGTCTTTGGGTAACTAATTTTCTTGTTTGCTACAACATTTGAGTCTACCCAACAACTATAGGAATAGTATAATTAATGATTAAATGATTTAGGATTCTAATTAAGGTATAGGAAAATTTTGAAAGGATGATTTAATCAACTTTTTAATTGCCAGTACTGTTATAATTAAGCTACTCTTTCTCTGTGAAATGCTTTATTAGCCCTACTGTGTCTGGGGAGACTTTCTAGTTCTCATTTTTCTGATTTTTTTCCAATTAGTATATTTTAATACAATGCATTATTTTGAGTTTTACTTTCTATTCTTTTTAAATGAAATACCGAGAGAATAGCAAAAATAAAATCAGAATGTAAAAAGATGACCATTTAGCAGGTAGCCAGGAGAGGAGGTCCTGTGTTGTTTTGCAGAGTGAGACAGGGAAGGTGGATAATCATGTCATGGTGTGGTTGATTGTCCGGTCGGTGTATCCAGACTGCTGTGCCTAATAAGGCCATCTTGGCAGACTCCTTGCTGCCTGCCTCCGCTTTGTTCTCTGTCAACTGGAGCACTGCCTGTCTAATCCACCATTCCTGTCCACAACTAACTCCTTTCCTGCTCAGCCTACGTGCTGCTTCCTTTGGGAAGTCTTTTCTGATCCTGGAGGCTAGGCTCCTTCCCATGGGATCTCATGGCACTTGGCAACTCCACATTGTAGTTCTCTGTTCTCTTAGGTCTCAGGCCCAGTGAGGAAGTAAGGCTTGGGCCAGTCTTTCTGACCTTGTATGTCCAGAGTCTGGCTCAAGGCCAGGTTGGACTCAATAACTTTTTCCTAAATGAATAGAGAGTGATCCTGCAAATGTACCCAATTTATGTTATATACAAAGTAGCAGTTTGATTTGTGTGAGTATTGATGTTTCCTGCCTGTTGTACTATAAGCTTTGCCATGAAGTGACAAGAAACTTGGTAGCCTAATCTTAATCTTTTATATGAATGTTTACCTGTATAATTGAATATACTTCAAGTATCTCTGTTAATAGAGAAAAGCCTTTGGTTCAGTTGGTTTCCTGTCCTTTTGGAGAATTTCCAGGAATAGATACCTGACCCTGTATGACTTGGAGGGGAGAATGGGACTTTTAAAAGTAACAGTAGGGGCTAGAGAGATGGTTCAGCGATTAACTCCATTAAAAGAGATCTAATGCCCTCTTTTGGCTTCTTTTGGGCACTGAGAATGCACTTGATGCTCAGATATATAGTCAGGCAAAACACACAGACTATGTATGTATGTATGTATGTATCTATCTATCTATCTATCTGTATGTATGTATATGTATATGTATGTATGTAGTATATATTAAATATATATTAAAAGTAGTGGTAGCAGCTGAGTGTGGTACCCACATCTTTAATCCCAGTACTCAGGAGGCAGAAAAAGGGTCTTTGTGAGTTTAAGGTTCCCTTAGTCTACATAGTGAATTCCATACCAGCCATAGCTACAATGTGAGACCCTGTCTTTAAAAAAATAAAAATAACCCCTGGCAATACACCTCGTTGATGCTGGTATTTTTTTTTTTTTAAGATTTATTTATTTCATGTATGTGAGTACACTGTCACTCTCTTCAGGCACACCAGAAGAGGGCGTCAGATGCCATTACAAAAGGTTGTGAGCCACCATGTGGTTGCTGGGAAATGAACTCCTCTGGAAGAGCAGTCAGTGCTCTTAACCACTGTGCCGTCTCTCCAGCCCAATGCCAGTGCTCTTATATCAGTCAGGGGTGGGCAGATGGCCGTCCTTTGTTCATCTAGCTTGATGCCTGGCTTGGTGGCCAAAGCTGTCTTATGGCTAAGACTCAGAAAAACCAAGTCAAATCAAATCAAATCCACATAGCACAGCATGGGAGGAGGAAGACACAGAGACCTGCGGATGGCCACACCACCTGCAGACCTGCCCTCCAGCACATGGCACAGGCAGGCCATAGACACCCACATGCTGCCTCTGTGCAGCAGGGATGGAAGATGTCACCCAGGTGTCCTCCAGCCTCAGGACCGGTCTACAGCAGGAACCATCACAGTGTGCACACATGCGGTGGTCAGACGGGAGAGAAGAGAAGGGGAGCCGCTTGAGCATCACAAAGAGATGGAACTGGAGACTGGAGGGTGGAGAGGGTAGCCTGCTGTCAGTGGCCAGCCCTGCTACCGGGGGCCATGCTGAGGTCCCAGCCCGAGCTGCCACTGTGGGCCATCTCTGAGTCCTTGGCTGTGCAGCCGCAGGGATCGGGGTCAATGTCTGTAGCTCATATCACCACTAGAGAACTTGGGGATGTCTCTGGCTGAGACAGCCACTGGGGACCACGTGACCATTCAGGGGCTGTGCATACCTGGCTCCACCCCTTACTAGACTAAGATCTCTGAGAACTGACCGCGTCTCTCACCACTGGCAGCACTCAGGAGAGCAGGCCTTGCACCTCATCCAGGTAGCACAGAGGAGCTGGCCCTGTGTCAGGTGAGCAAGCTCTGATGATATGACCCCGCCAGTTGTCTGCCATGGCGTGGCACAGAGGTCGTGCCCCTCCCCCTGCCTCTTGCCACCTCTGGTCATGAGCTCAGAAGAGCTGGCCCTGCCCCTTACCAGCTGCAGCACTTGCCAGAGTGGGCCTTGGACCTTGCCTGGACTGCACAGGAGAACTAACTGTGGTGGTGGGGTACATGAGAGCTGGCCCCTGCCAGTCTCTCTGGAATGGGGTGTCATAAGTATGATGCCTGCCCCTTCACTGGCTGTAGCAGGCAGGACTCAGGCCCTGCACCTCACCTCACACAGTGGAGCTGGCCCTGATGGCAAAGGCATGGCTGAGCCAGGCCTGAGGGTGTGAGAGGCCCAACCCCTTACAGGCTGCAGCACTTGGGAGGGGGGGTCCCACACCTTGACTGGGTAGCACAGTGGAGCTTGCTGAGGGGGTGTAGGTGGGCATGAGAGCAGGAGAACGACTCTGGCTCCTGCCAGAGCAGTGCTGGATTGCTCGCCCTGGTGGTGCAGATGAGGGAAAGCTGGCATGCTGTCCTACTTGGCTCTTGCCCAGGCCCAGACCCAGAGCCCTGTGTTGGCCCACCCCAGAATCTCTATCATGTGGAAATGGTTGGGAAGTGTGAAAGGGCCAGGCCTGCTATCTAAAGGATCAGCAGTATGCCCATGACCCAGGGCAGCAATAGGATGACCAGAGGAGTCCCAGTGAGGATCCAGGGGTCTTGGACCAGACCATGACTCATTGCAGTGAGCATTTGCAAGTGAAGACGTGTGGACAGAGGGATAGACTGTGGGACACACTGTGACACACTACAGCTTCCATGATGAGGTGTCTTCTGTTCTTTTTGTTGTTGAGGTAGCAAGGACAAAGGGCAGATATGAGGGGATGGGGAGATGTGCAGGACTGGGGTGCATGATGTGAAACTCACAAAGAATAAAAAGTTAAACATATATATATATGTTTTAATTATATATATATATATATATAATTAAAAGTAGCAATAGCAGGGCGTGGTGGTGCATATCTTTAATCCCAGCACTTGGGAGGCAGGCAGTTCTCTGTGTTGGAAACCAGCCTGGTCTACAAATTGAGTTCTAGGACAGCCAGGGCTACACAAAGATACCTTGACTCAAGAAACCAAAAATAAATGATAATAGTAATAATAATAATAATAAGTAGCAATAGTAGCTGTTCACGTTTTATTTTGAATTATTTTTCAAAATATTTATTCTTGTGTGTGTTTTGGGGGTGATATGTATATGGTACCCAAGGAGTCTAGAAGAGGGCATTGGATCCCCTGGAGTTGGAATTATAGGTGTTGGTGAGCTGCCCAACGTGGGTGCTAGGAATTGAATGTAACCGCAAGCTTTTCCACCGGCCTCTTTGTTCCCAGAAATAACAACTCTGAGACTTAATTATATATGAATAAATGCCTAGGCCATAAGCTTTGGCTTGTTCCCTGACTAGCTCGTAATTTATTTAACCCGTTTATTCTATCTTATGTCTTCCACATGGCTAGTTACCTCTCCTCAGGTTTATGCCACTGACTCTTTCCCAGAATTCCTCTCCCTCTGTCAGAATGCCCCCTCCTAGTTCCTGCCTCAGCTCATTGGCCATAGCTTTTTTTTAATTGATAAGTGATGCCTTCATATACAGTTCACAAGAGAATCTCTCTGCGGTAGAACTCAGGTCTTCCGTAAGCGCAGCAGATGCTCTTACCAGCTGAGCCTCTCTCTAGCTCCTACTCATGTTTTTAATGTTAAAGTCAAAAGAAGTTACAGCCCACAACTAAATCGAATTGAAAAGTAAAATGTTCTGTATTGCCAACTTTTTTATGAGACAACTAATTGTTAATATCAAGACCCTGTTCCTGCTTGGGCGGTGGTGGCGCACTCCTTTAGTTCCAGCAATTAGGAGGCAAAGGCAGGCCACTTTCCAAGTTCCAGGGTAGCCTGGCCTACATAGCAAGTTCCAGGACAGCCAGGGCTACACAGAGGAACCCTTTCTCAAAAAACCAAAAGTGTAAGAATGATGGCTGGTGAGGCTCCTCTTGAGGTGGGGGTGTCAGGCTAAGTTACATTGTCCCGAAATCTAGGAAGGCCAAGGGGCCCTGCTCTGGTCATGTGAGAGGCAGATCTGTGCTTCTTGTTGGATCCATATTTCCAGGAATGTGTTTGTGTGTCACCTATTTCACAGGGCATTGAGAGAGGTGTGAGTGGCCCAGTGGGGAAGATGAATATAACAACTCAAAAATGGCACGCACCAAACACTTGTTTTATAGTATGCTCTCAACAGTAGTTGGCGCTAAGACTTTCTGTACGTATTTTCAGCCTGGTTGTAGAAACACGCAAAACACATTTGTGGCTGAGTAGGAGTGTTTGAGAATGCAGTCTTGAGAGTCAGGCAACTCTGGTTTCAAACCTGGCTGTGCCACTTATTAGCCGTGTGACCTTTAGGCAAATTATATAACCTTCTGGAACTCGTTTCCTCATTTGTGAAATAAAGTAATAGTGCCTGTCTCAATAAATTATGGTGCGGTCGTACAGAGAAAGAACACATAGCCTAAAACAAAGTATAGCTGTGTGCGCTCCCCCAGGAGCATGCCTGAAGTGCGTCATTGGCTAAATACTGAACACTCTGCTTCCTGTGCCCTTGTCCACTGGTGCAGAAAAGGTATGAGAAATGCGTACTGGATGTGAAAAGTAAATAAAAGAAACGTCGTTTCCTCTGTTTGCCACTTTCAGAAAATTATGTGTTGTCATTTACAAATTAATGTGCTTTTCATTATTGATTTATCATTTACATACTTATTTGTGTATCTGAAGATTGAACACAGGGTCCTGTACATGCTAGGCAACTACTGTACTACTGAGCTAACCTCCAGCCTTTGTTTTCTCGGTATGTAGCTCAGGGTGGCCTCAAGTCCATGAAAACTTCCCTCAGCCTCTTGAGTGTTGGGATTATAAGTATATGCTACCACAGCTGGCTATTCCAAAGGAAAACGTTTACCCCAGGCGGAAACATTCTGTGTGGGCAGTGCTCAGCAGTAGATCTGACCCAGGACCACACTAGTGCAGGTTGTTGCTGGAGATGGCAGCTGGGGTGGAAGACTCCTTGACAGCAGAAATGGGGGTTGGGGTGATGGTTTCCTAGGCCAGTTGGCTCCCCAAGTGTAGGATCTTGGTTATCAAGTGCAGACTAGCGTCTGTGCCTTAGTAAAGTAGGCCAGATGCCAGCCTGAGGTCAGCTGAGTGCCAAGCACACAGAACACTCCCCTTCCTTCTCCCTCCATGCCTCCTGCCCCGTTCTCTTGGAGAACGACAGCGCCCATTCTTATCTTGGAGAGGTAGACTGGCCTACCAAGTTGTGCCTGCCCTAAAAGATCTCTATAGGGCTGGAGCGACGGCTCAGCACCTAAGAGCAGTTGCTGCTCTCGCAGAGTGCCTGGTTCAGTTACGAGGACCAAACCAGTGATTCACCAGCATCTGTAACTCCTGTGGTACCCCTCCCCTCTTAACCTCTATAGCCACCAGTCATGCACAGAGTACACATACATATGTACATGCAGGTAAAACATTCATGCACATAAAGATGTTTTAAAGTTTTTAAAGATACTTGGGCCTAGGCCCACATGAACAGTGTCGCATCATAGGCTTTGTGGAGCCGTGCCTAGGTTTAGAGCCTGTTCCAGAGAGTGGGCACCAAGCCTTTCAAGCCTGCATTCCCCTTAAAAGGGCTGATGTGATCTGCATCATTTTCCAGCATGGCATTGGGCCTCTTCCCTTCACATTAAGGATGTCTGGGAGACAGTTTTTTTTATTTTATTATGTATGTGAGAGCACAGGCATACATTTTCAGGATGGTTAGCTCTTCACTGTGGGATTGGGAACCACACTCAAGTTGTCAGGCTTGTGTAGTTTGCACTTATAACAGCCGGGCCATTTAACCAGCCCAACTTAAATTTTATTCTTATCAGTGACTTTTAAGGGACTGGCAGGGGAGTGTCCAACTATTTGAGTGCCCAACGTTATTGTTAGGTACAAAAATGTAAAGGGGGTGGTTTGAGAGAAGCTGTGGGAGGTGCATGGAGTTAGGATCTTGCTGTGCAGCCCAAGGTGGCCTTGAACTTCTTAAAAAATTGTTATGCGTATGGGTATTTTGCCTTCATGTATGACTGTGCACCACATGCATGTAATGACTGTGGAGGCCAGAAGAGGATACCAGATCCTTCAGAATTGGAGTTCAGTTATGAACTGCCATGCAGGTGTTGGGAATCAAACTTAGGTTACTCTCTATCTCCCTCCTTCTGTCCCTCTCTCTTCCTCCCTTCTATTTTATTTTATTCTGTTCTATTCTATTTTGGTGGGCTTACTATGTAGCCATGGGTAACCTAGAACTCTCAGAGACCTGCCTCTGCCTCCCTAGTGCATGCCACCAGGCCCACCTTGACGTGATGTTATATGTCAGGCTTTATGCTAGACATTTCATAGACTTTAGCATTTAAGAGTTAAGTAATTGAAGTCTCTAAATGTAGAAAGGAAACAGCTTGCTGTTCTGAGAATCAAGACACCTAGTTACAGTCTTGGTTTTTATTACTGAAAAGTTTGTTGATCTCTGGGCAGCGTTCTGTTCCCTCATCTATACACTGAGGAAAGTTGGTTATGTTGTTGCTAGTCTGGCTCTGACATTTGATGTTAAGCATTTAAATTTAAATTCTCAGAATGTTTCTTTGTTGAATTGAACACCTTTAAAAGGGTCAAGAAGGAAGCAATTGCTTGATCACTAACTCAAATTACAAAAAAAAAAAGTTTCTTCTTTTACACACAAAAACATTAGTTTTAAGAAATTGAAGCATCTAGATACTATAGCCTCAAATTTGCTGCTTAAAACATGTGCTTCTCTTTTACTGGACGAGTACGAATGCTACCTTTTTGTGTGTGTGTGTTGGAATATGGATCCTTATGAGAACATCCCGGGTACTGAGCCAGTAATAGCACAGGAACTATTTTTGAAATCAGAAGAGACAGAAACTATTGAGAAAGAGATAAAACAAAGGGAAGGTGGCCTTAGCTCATTCCTCTTCAGCATGGTCTGTCACTACTCGCCGTAGGACTTGTCTGTGTTTGTTGAACAGAGGAATGACTTGACCTTGGGATGATGGGAAAGGAAGGGCGTTTTTACGGTTGTAAGCCTTTCGTGCCTCTATGGCCATCTCTGTAGTGGGCTGAAGCAGGGTGTGTGCCCTCTCTTCCACTCCCTTCCCTCATTGTGAAGCTCTATGCTGCTGGCAGGCATTAGGGCTCGTCAGAGCCTGGAAGCAGTTGCCTTTATTGGAGCAAGTGTAGCCTTTCTGAGCTGTCAGAGTTAGCTGAGGTGCCTGGAGTAGCCTAAGAACCTTCATCAAAAGGTTCTCCGACTTCTGTTTGTCAAGTGGTGATAATTAAATGTAGTTATTTTATTTGTATATGTGCATTTTCAGTGCTACAGCATGTATGTGTAAGTCAAAGGACAGCTCGAAGGCATCAGTTCTGTCCTGCTGTCTGGGTCCTGGGGATGGAATTGGTATTTAGCAGCAAGCACCTTTCTCTGCTGAGCAGCAAAGTAACTGAATGGGGAAATCACTTACTACAGCTCCACAAAATTGTCCTCTGACCTATGTGCATGTGCGCATGCATGCGAACACTGAAGTGCCACCTCACAGGCATCATAAATAATAATAGATAAATAATTTTAATAAATTTTCTGGAAGGACACTGGATGGAAAACCAAACAGCACGGCTTTCAGCTAGGGCAAGAAAGGGACAGTTTTGGGGACCTCGACAGCCGGAGTACTAGGGCCCCGTGTCGTCCCTCTTTTCCTTAAATCCACCTCTATGCCGGTTAGCAGGGCTGTCGGAGCAGCCTTCACGGTCTCTTAGCTGCTTTCTTTTGCGGCATCTCTGACTCTGTCGTGGATTCTTGCACTAGTTTATTATTAAGGGGTTATTGTATCTGTGCTTGTTCTGCGTGGGTCTGTTGTCAACAAAGCAGCTGGAATGAGCTGGGAAATGTGTAGCGTGCTGGTCGTAGAGTCCTTCCTGGCTTCCCATCATGCTCTTAGGAAGCCTGACGGGTGTCTTACTGCTCATCTACTCTTCTCTTAGTTTTCTGCTCCAGCAAAGGTGGACTCCTCGGGTGGGGACTCTCCTTCTTGCCTGGCCTTCATTCTGCCTCAGGGCTGTTACACTTTGTCCTTTGTGTGTTCTTCTTTCAGACGGTTGTCACCTCCTTCCATGAAGCATTTCACTGTGCTGAGAGAACAGCCTTCTGTAGCCCAGACTGGCTCTCACCTTCTCCTGGATGTTGGGATTATAGGCACACAGGGCCATGCCTGGGCTCTGAGGCTCGCCCTACCTTCCTAAGACTGAAGCCACCCTGGGCTCTGAGGCTCGCCCTACCTTCCTAAGACTGAAGCCACCCCATTGCCGTCTATTCTGCTTGCTGTATGTTTTTCCATACTGCATGCTTAACTGTGTCTTTCCCTCGCCTCCACACAACTATGCAAGGGTCAGAGCCTTAATTCATCAGTGCAGTCCCCAGCACATAGTAGGCACTCATATTCACAGTACAAAGGAAAGGATGTTGTTGAGTGAGCAGTGACAGGAGGGAAGCAGCACATAAAACATGCACGATCTCTGGGAGCTGGGTCCCAGAGCAGAGGGGCGGGTTGACGTCTCGGCTGATGGCACCGGCTGCTGTGAGGACCAAATGCACGTGTGTCTTACAGGCACTGGGAAAATGTTTATCCTCCTCCTTTGTGAAAAAGTCGGGCTGCTTGACCACTAACATCCAGCAGCCAACCATTCATGATACAGCCATGCAAAGAGATGAAAACTCACCTTAGCTGTATGTTTTATAAATTTGGAATACAGAACTTTCTTTTTAAAAGGAATGGGGATAAAATTCTACAATGTACATGGATTTTTCTTGAACTCATAGCAATCTCCGTACCTCTGCCTCTTGGTGTGGGAGTAAATGCGGTAGATGGTAAAGGGCTTGTTTGCCTAGCATAAGTGAGGTCCTAGGGTCAGTCCTCAGTACTGAATAAAAGGGCACCAAGGACTTTATGCTGTCGTGGCTGTTGTTCAGTAGGAAGTGTCTCTGAGGCAGCGTGGGCTATTGAGTGCTTCCAATTCTACAGTGCGTCTACTCATTGACTGTTTATAGTCATGCTTAAAATGTGTCTTTTCAAAGCTACATGCATATTATATGTACGGAGTGAGTTCTTTCATTTAAAGAAGTTTGGCTTTATGCTCCTATCTGATGACTTCGGTGTATAACTCAATGTTCAGCTTCAGGAAGTGAAGGACTTGTCTAGATTGGTTTTGAAGTGACTGTGACTCCACGGTTATGTTGTTTCAGACCTGTTCAAGCAGAAGGGTAGCCAACTCTGGGTTAGGCCTGCTCTCTGGTTCTTCCTCTTGTGACTTTGGACAGATTGGCCTGCCTGTAGAATGGATCCCCAGAAACTGGCCCAGAAGTGTTGGGAGAGTTAGATGATGTAGCACAGTTAGAAAAAGAAGACCTACCCTCAGTAAGCACTAAAATAAGGATGTCTTTTTAATACTAACACATGGTGAAAGTCCGTTGGGGTTTTTGTTTGTTTGTTTGGTTGGTTGGTTTTAGTTGTTTGTTTGTGTTTGTTTTTGTTGTTTTGTTTTGTTTTTTTAAAGACCTGTTTCTCTGTGTGGCCCTGGTTGCCCTGGAACTCACTCTGTAGACCAGGCTGGCTTCAACTCTGATACCGCCTGCCTCTGCCTCCCAAGTGCTGGGATAAAGGTGTGCGCCACCACTGCCCGGCTCAGGCTTCACTTTTAAAGGTGCTAACTAGACTTATGTAAGGCCGCCCCTCATCCTGCTCCTTCTCTTCTTGCTCTTAAATTTCTTATTATTTTATTTGTATGAGTGTTTTCCCGGTGTTTAAGTTGGTATACTGTGTCTATACAGTGCCTGAGGAATCCAGAAGAGGTCATCGGATGCCTTGAATGTTGTGAGCAGTCACATAGGTGTTGAGAATCCAACCCAGATCTTAACACACTGAGCCTTCAGCCTCCCCTAATGTAACAAACATTACAAATGTACCTGGTAAATTTGTGTTTAGTCTTTGTTTTCCCAGTTGTTTTCTTGATCCTGTTTATGGTTGCTATTGAAGGTTGCTATCACTGGCTGCCCCTCATGTAACACAATTAGGTGAAACTACCCAACCACTGTGGAAACTGCGTCTGCCTTCCTTCATGGTGTCTTATCGCAGTTCTGTCGAGGCTCCCAGGGTTGTTTGACCTCCAGGTCATCTGCTCAGTGTGATGCAGGTCTGGATGTAAACAGACAAGGGTCCAGGTACTGACACGTGTGCTCCACACTACACACTTGCTGAGTTTCTTAGGATGAGAAATCTTAATAGCTCACACCTTTATGAAGCAAATCCAAAGTGTCACGGCTTTCAAGAGCCGGTATGCACCTAAAGACGGTGTTAACCGTCTCGTAAAATACGGGAGAGGTATTGGGGGTTACTTTTGGAAATTGTACTCTGATTATGTTGTGGATGTACACCAAATTCTGTAAAAATTATTCTTCAAGGTTACTATTTTGGTAATTTTTTCTGGTGGTAGGCCTCCTTGCCTGCCAAGCATGCATTCTCCCTCTGAGATACATCCTTAGCTTAATTGTCTTTGTTCTAAGCCCTATTTTCCTACTAACAAAAGAATTAATAGTAAATGTTTGTGTTTACAGACATGACAGAATAGGATTTGTGTTACTGTAAGTTTATATTACCAGGAAGGAAGAAAAAATACAAAGAAATAAATAATACAATTAGTTGTTTGAAAAAAAGTCTAGCTGTGTAACCCAGTCTGGCCTTAAACTCAGGGTCTCCTTGCCTTAGTCTCCTGATTCCTGGGGTCATGAGCCTGTGATACAATGACCTGTGATAATAGGTAAAGCTGCTTCATTGAGAAAAAATATCGGTAGATCGAATTGGCATAACTAGATATGCTTTACTAGGTTTTATTGATCCATAATCACATAGTTCCAGGCTTTAAAAAATATCCACAGTTATACAATCATCATGACTATCTAATTGTTTGTATCTTCATCTTCCCAAAGAAACCGTGTTCTTCTCAACTGTCACTTGCAGTTTCTCATCCCTGCAGCTCCTGGCAAGCGCTGGTCTGCCCCGTCTTCATGGGTAGTGTGCTCCAGGCATTTCATATGAGTGCAGTTAGTCTTTTTGTTTGTTGTTGTGTTTTGAGACAGGGTTTCTCTGTGTAGCCCTGACTGTCCTGGCCTGTAGACCAGGCTGGCCTCGAACTCAGAAATCCGCCTGCCTCCTAAGTGCCAGCGTTAAAGGTGTGTGCCACTACCACCCAGCCAGTTTGTGACTTTTGTATCTGACTTTATTTGCTCTCTTTCCAAGGGTTGTTTGTGTCATAACAGTCACTTCATTTCTTTTTCTGTCCAAGTAATAATCTAGGTTCAGAGCATATTACATATTATTCAACCATTTATAAGTTTGGGCTGTTGGGACTGGAGGAACGGCTCAGCAGTTGAGAGTACTTGCTGTTCTTTAGGGAGATGGCACCCTTATCTCGTGCCTCACAACTGCCTTTAACTCCAGCTCCCTGGGCTCAGTCAGTCCCTCTCCTCTGGCCTCCATAGGCATGTACACACAGGTGGCAGACACAAAAATATAATTTTTAAATTATATTTGTAAGTTTGGGCTATTTCTATTTTTGGCTGTTATAAATGATGGTGTGAGCTCAGGCTTATGTGTAATGTACATATGTAATTCTCTTCAGTATGTGAGTAATGCAGATAAAAATACACATGGGGCAGGCTAGAGTAGAGTGATAGTGTGTTTGCTAGCAGAAATCCCTGGGTCCCATCCCCTGCACCACCAAAATTATCACAGACCGGTCTTAGGGGTGCTGACCTGTGATCTCTGCCTCTCAGAAGGGCAGGGCAGGGGGATCACTTTTGTCAGGAAGATGGAGACCATCCTGGGCAATAGAGAGACTCAGCCTTAGCATCAAGAAAACCACTTAGGAATAAGTTGTTGAGTTTTATCAGTGTGTAGAAAGAGGAATTCTTATTCTGAGAATTATTGGTATATACCTAATAGAAAATTTTGACAAGCTGGGCAGTGGTGGCACACGCCTTTAATCCCAGCACTTGGGAGGCAGAGGCAGGCAGATTTCTGAGTTTGAGGCCAGCCTGATCTACAGAGTGAGTTCCAGGACAACCAGGGCTATATACAGAGAAACCCTGTCTCGAAAAACCAAAAAAAAAAAAAATTTTTGACAAACCAAGAAGAGTTAGTTAGAAAGTGTATATGGTTTTGGTCAAAGAGATTTTCTTTTCCATTGTTGTGGTTAATTGGGGGAATGCCATGATTCTTTGTTCTTATTCCCACAATATAGTGATTACAGGGGAAAAAAAGCTCTCAGTTTGCAATTGATCATTTTGAATAAAACATTAGGTATAACCTGGCTAATTGAAATGTAAATGAATGCTGAAAGATTATACAATCAAGAGACGATTTATTAAAATTTTCACTGATATTTCTCTTCCCTTTTTTATTTTGAAGCACTGGGGAATTGGTTTGGAGAACTGATTCAGAGTGCCTTAGCTTTGGAGTCAGGCAGAGTGAATTAAGTTCTCTCTAGTTTTGTGAGCTCTGTGACTTGAACCCATTATTTAACTTCTCCAAGCCCCTTCTCTTAATCTATAAAGTGAAAAGTAGTAGCTGTCTTACAGTAAGGACAGAAATTAAGAATGTGAAAAGCCCTTAGCACTGTACTAAGGAGATGGGCGACTAGTGGTGGCAGTGACTTTCCTAGTGCAGTGACTTTCCTAGTGCAGTGACTTTTCTTTTAGTTTTACGCTAGCTCTGTTGGATTTCACAAGACCATCTTAGCAGTTTTTCAAAGTATTGGGCCGTGGTCCACACTAAGAAACATTTTATCAGGTGACTCAGTTCTTGTATCCACCCCTCTCCTGTGACTGACACACTCTCTCTCTCTCTCTCAAATGTCTGCATGCACCCTTGCCAGGTGCCAGGATACTGTTGTTGTTGTTGTTTTTTAAGTTAAATCCCATTTTACCTCACTTTTAGGAATACAGAAAAATAGAACAGAAATGAAATTTTCCTTGCCTGCTTTCTGCTCCTCACACCTAGACCTACTGTCACTGCGATCTCTCCATTACCATGGTGACCAGTGTTGGTATGTTTGATTGGCTGAGGTCCTTGGCTCATACGTTGGGCTCCACTCTTGGAATATCGCTCTGTGGGTTTGACAGATGTGTAGTGTCCCACACTAAGAGTGTCATTCAGAGTAGCTGTTGTCCTGCTCTCCCGCGCAGCCCTGCAGCTGGCCATGCCTCAATGCTTTGCTTTTCTAAAACCGTACACAGTTGGAATCCTGCAGTATGTATGTAGCCTTTCGGACCAGTCTCACCCAGCAGCTTATAGTTAGAGGTCCTCCTTGTCATTTTTTGGTTTGATGGCACATATCCTTTTATTGCCAAATAGTATTCCACTGTCTGAATAGGTCACAGTCTGTTGACTAATGGCATCTTGGTTGTTTCCAAATTTTTGGCAATTCTGAGAACTGTTACAAGCATTTGTGTGGAAATAAGTATCATATGGTGAAGGTGTTTTTGTGTTTGAGGAGAGGTTTTTGAGACACTGTACCTAGATGGGCCCAGCACTTAACTGTGAAGTCCAGGCTAGTCTTGAACTTGTAGCACTCCTCCTACATCATTAGCCTCCCAAGTGCTGGACTGGAATTACAGCTGTGACCCCTGTTTTGTTTTATAAAACATTAGGACTGTCTCTTCCAAAGTAGCTGTGGCAGTGTCTATTGCTTAGTTCCCTTTGCTCTGTGGCCGTAAAATGAAACAGTGACAGCAGAGTTGGCAGGACTGTGAGGGCCGTCTGCCTGGCTGATGGGTGACTGGTGTGTCGTCATTCTGATGGCTGTTCCCTGTGACCGTTGATGATGAACACTTCATATGCACACATGGCATTTACACATCAGCTTTGTGTAGGTGTGTGTTCACGTTATTTTTGCTCCTCTGACAAAGTGTGTTTCCATACTGATGTTAAGAAATTTCTACCTCCACATAAAACCAGACACACTGAAACTAATAGAAAGGAAACTAGGGAAGAACCTTGAACATATGGGCACAGGGGAAAATTTCCTGAACAGAACATCAATAGCTTATGCTCTAAGGTCAAGAATTGACAAATGGGTCCTCATAAAATTGCAAAGTTTCTGTAAGGCAAAGGACACTGTCAAAAGGACAAAGCGGCAACCAACAAACTGGGAAAAGATCTTTACCAACCCTACATCCGACAGAGGGCTAATATCCAATATATACAAAGAACTCAAGAAGTTAGACTCCAGAGAGCCAAATTTTAAAAAATGGGGTACAGAACTAAACAAAGAGTTCTCACCTGAAGAATATCTAATGGCTGAGAAGCACCTAAAGAGATGTTCAACCTCCTTAGTCATTAGGGAAATGCAAATCAAAACAACCCTGAGATTCCATCTCACACCAGTCAGAATGGCTAAGATCAAAAACACAGGAGACAGCAGTTGTTGGCAAGGATGTGGAGAAAGAGGAACACTCCTCCACTGCTGGTGGGATTGCAAGCTGATACAACCACTCTGGAAAGCAGTCTGGCGGTTCCTCAGAAAACTGGGCATGACACGCCCGGAGGACCCGGCTATACCACTCCTGGGCATATACCCAGAGGCTTCCCCTGCTTGCAATAAGGACACATGCTCCACTATGTTCATAGCAGCCTTATTTATAATAGCCAGAAGCTGGAAAGAACCCAGATGTCCCTCAACAGAGGAATGGATTCAGAAGATGTGGTATATTTACACAATGGAATACTACTCTGCAATTAAAAATAGTGAATTCACCAAATTCTTAGGCAAATGGTCAGAACTGGAAAATATCATCCTTAGTGAGGTAACCCAATCACAAAAGAACACACATGGTATGCAGTCACTGATAAGGGGATATTAACCCAGAAACTCGGAATACCCTAGACAATTCACATATCAATAGATTTCCAAGAAGATGGAAGGAGAGACCCCTGGTCCTGGAAAGACTGGATATAGGGGAATACCAGGACAGAAAATCGAGAGAGGGTTGAATGGGGAACAGGGGGAGGGAAGAGGGCTTATGGGACTTGCGGGGAGGGAGGAACCGGGAAAGGGGAAATCATTCAGAATGTAAATAAAAAAAATATAGAAAATTAAAAAAATATATATATAAGAACTTTCTGTGTTTTGGATACAAATCCTTATATCTTCTCAGTCTGAGATGTGACTTAATTTTCTTTTTAAGATTTTGGTTTTTTTTTTTTTTTTTTTTTGAGACAGGGTTGCAATGTGCTCTGTAGACCAGGCTATCCTGGAACTCAAGAGTTCAACCTGCCTTTGCACTACAATCCCAAGTGCTTGGATTAATATGCATTTTTAGATTTAAGTATTTACTTATTTTGAAATTTTTTCATCATTCTATTAAGGCCAACTCTTCCTTTAAAACAATGGTCAATTTCCAATTATAATTAATATCTTTTTTAAAAATTGACATGGGACTCATGTAGCCTAGGCTGGATTCAAATTCATGTGGTTGGGGCCAACCTTGAACTCCTGATCCTTCTGCCTCAACTTCTTGAGTGCATCACTGCTTCTAACCTCCTTTAGAGTTATTTTCCTCTGAATGTGGGATTGCTCTCCGTTGCCATACAGCGCCGCCTTGTGGGAGGAGAGCGTTAGAGGCATCCCGATGTTTAGGTATGAGGGAATCTGCTGAGAATCACGTTCTTACATTAGTCATGGCTTCCAACTTTCACAATAACACTTTTCTTCTGTCATGTGGACTAAGTCAGTGGATAAAGGGGTAAATATTCTCTTATTATTTTTGTGAAGAAACCTTGAAGATAAAAAGGCAGACAAACCCGTATCCTTCAGGATTCAAAAGTCCCACAAAATCATATAATTGGGGTATCTGTGTAGTCCATGCTTTAGTTATGTCTGGTGCCGATCCAGGTACCGACGACATAGCTGAAGGCTGACCAGGAGCTCTGTTTTCAGGAAATGGGATAAGTGTTTGAACAGCTCCCTGAGCCAGGTTAGAGACAGATAACAGACCTTTAGCTAGGCTGGTTAGGGGGAGCTCTGATAAGGATGCTGAAAGAGGCTGCTACAGCTCTGAGGAGCTGAGTGGAGCAGTCCAGTCCAGCACCAGAGCAGTATGATGTAGACAAAGCAATGTAGCTAATGGCAGGAGTGCAGCAGAATCCAATTGGGTTGCTTTGCCAAGGTCCAAACTTGAGCAGAGGTGCTGGCTTGGACTCAGCATAAACAGTGATGATGTGCCCGGAGACTGAGCATGTTTTTGTTTGTCTTTTTCTCTCTCTTAACATTTATTTACTTTATGTATATGAGTATTTGCCCTGCATGTGTGTATACACGTGTACCGTGTATATGCAGGAGGTTTCAGAGACCAGTAGAGGGTATCATATATCCTGGAACTGGAGTCATAGACAGTTGTTAAATGCCATGTGGATGCTAGGAATTCAACGTAGGTCCTCTGCAAGAGTAACAAATGCTCTTAACTACTGAGCCATCTCTCCAGCCTACATCTCTGAGGTTTTAAGTTAGTACACAGAGATGCAATACATCAGACCCAGAAGGAGCTTAGAGTCAGCCCTGGTGCACAGAAGAGCTAAGGGACATTCAAGATGGCTGTCTGTGCCCACCTTGATAGGTCCTTCCCGTGGCTTCTGTAAGCTCCTTTGTTATTACCTACCCAGAAAGTTAACTAAAATTTAGTATATTTTTATTGCATTCTTTCAGGTCATTTATCTTTGCTATCCCACAGTTACTTTCCTTTTTTAAAGATTTATTTTATATATGAGTCCACTATACCTATCTTCAGACACACTAGAAGAGGGCATCGGATCCCATTACAGATGGTTGTGAGCCACCATGTGGTTGCTGGGATTTGACCTCAGGATCTCAGGAAGAGCAGTCAGTGCACTTAACCACTGAGCCATCTGTCTGGCCCCCACAGATCCTTTTCAATAGGAAATGAAAGTAGGACAGATGTAAAGCTTCATCAGAGCAGAGTCAGAGCCAGTAATGAGGGAAAGCCCTTCCCCCCATCAGCAGAAAAGTCAGCGCGTGTGCGCACACACACACACACACACACACACACACACGCACGCACGCACACTTGGCTGTGGAGAGGGCTTGACCCTCATTTAAGGGTGTGTGCTATGTAAGAATTGATTGCCCTTTCTGAAAGTCTTATAGAGTCACCTTCTAAAGACAGCTTCTGAGGTACAATTTGTATGCCCTAAATTTTGCCTGTTTTAAGCCAGATACAGTGGCCTTTAATCCCAGCAGAGGCAGGTAGATTTCTATGAGTTTGAAGCCAATCTTGTCTACACAATGAAAACCTGTCTCAAAAATAAATAAATATGCCTATTTTAAGTGAACAATTTAGTAATCTTCAGCAGATATACAAAACTGTAGGACCGTAACCACAATCTGTAATCATTTTGGAACATTGTGTCGCTATTCTTTCCCAGATGCCAGGCAACCAGTCTTTGCACCTCAGTAGATTGATGGTTATGGACACAAACAGGATCATGTACTGTGTGCAGGTTGTTTTTATTTTTGTTTTGGGGATTTCGTTTGTTTGGTTTTGTTTTGTTTTTTTGGTTTCTGGCCTCTTCCAATTGTATAATGTGGTCAGAATTCATCCATGAAAAGTCTGTTGTATGGTGGGCCACATCTTCTTTATTGATAGTCAGTTAGTAGACATTTGAGTTGTTTCTTCTTAGCTAGTATGAATGGACAAAGCCGCCATGACCATTTCTATGGAATGCTTTGTGTGGACAGATGTTACTTCTCGCAGTGGATACTGAGAAGCGGTATTGCTGGATCATACGGTTAATCTGTGTTTCATGTCGTACGAAACTGCTGTGTCATTTTTCAGAATGGCCACACCACTGTACACCTCCACCACGAGTGTGCAGGATTCCTGTTCTCCACATCCTTGTTAACACATGGAGTACCTGTCTTTTTTTTTTTTTTTTGGTTTTTCGAGACAGGGTTTCTCTGTGTAGCCCTGGCTGTCCTGGAACTCACTCTGTAGACCAGGCTGGCCTCGAACTCAGAAATTCGCCTGCCTCTGCCTCCCAAGTGCTGGGATTAAAGGCGTGCGCCACCACCGCCCGGCTGAGTACCTGTCTTTTGATTATAGATAAGCTCTGATTTTTGTGTCTGTGCACATGTATGTTTGTGTGTGTGTGTGTGTATTCCTATGTGTGTGTGTCAAGTATGTTTGTGTGGGGGGTGCATATGCTGTATATAGTCATGTGTTTGGATGCACACGTGTGTGTGTGTGTGTGTGTGTGTGTGTGTGTGTGTGTGTGTAGGGCAGCCCAGAGGGTGTTCTTTGAGGTGCCATCCAATTTTTAAGTTTTTTTTTATTTTTATTTTTTTTTTGGTTTTTCGAGACAGGGTTTCTCTGTGTAGCCATGGCTGTCCTGGAACTCACTTTGTAGACCAGGCTGGCCTCGAACTCAGAAATCCTCCTGCCTCTGCCTCCCAAGTGCTGGGATTAAAGGCGTGCGCCACCACCGCCCGGCTGAGTACCTGTCTTTTGATTATAGATATGCTCTGATTTTTGTGTCTGTGCACATGTATGTTTGTGTGTGTGTGTGTGTATTCCTATGTGTGTGTGTCAAGTATGTTTGTGTGGGGGGTGCATATGCTGTATATATTCATGTGTTTGGATGCACACGTGTGTGTGTGTGTGTGTGTGTGTGTGTGTGTGTGTGTGTGTGTGTGTGTGTGTAGGGCAGCCCAGAGGGTGTTCTTTGAGGTGCCATCCAATTTTTAAGTTTTTTAAATTGTTGTTTGTAGTTTGTTTGAGGCAGGATCTCCATGTGCAGTCCTGGCAGGCCTGGAACTCTTAGAAGTGCTTTTGCCCCTGCCTCTGGGTGAGTACTGGGACTGAAGGCGTGCACCACCACGCCTGCCCACCTCAGTACTGGGACTGAAGGCGTGCACCACCACGCCTGCCACTTTGGTTTTAGTGACATAGTCTGTTGTTAGGCCAGCAAGCTCCAGTGTTCCAGAAGTTGTTGCCTTCACAGTGCTGGGGTTGCAAGTATGCTACCATGCTCTGATTAGTCTACATGATTATTTGCCAGAGATCCTCTTGGCCTTGGTTTTTGATGTTGAGACAAGAGTTTTACTGTGTGGCCTTGACTGGCCTGAAATGTGCTGTCTAGACTGGGCTGATCTCAAACTCACAGAGACCCACAAGCCTCTGCCTCCAGATGTCTAGAATTAAATATGTGCACCACCACCATACCTGGTCCCCCTTGTTTCTGAACTTCGATGAAAGATGAGTGAAAAAACTTTGTAATGCTTTCTGGGCAGAGGTTCTCAGCCTGTGGCCATGACCCCTTTGGGGTCACATCAGCTATCCCGCATATCAGTGCTTACATTACTCATAACAGTGACTGTTACAGTTAGGAAGTAGCAACAAAATAACTTTATGGTTGGGGTCAGCACAGCACGAGGAGCAGAATCAAGGGGACATTAGGAGGGTTGAGAACCACGGGAGTAAAGAAATTTTTGCTTTAAATTGTACCCAAAGAATATTTTTTTAATTATTTCCAATATCATGTCTTAAGATCTTAATCAAAGTGATCAAATCTTTTTTAACAGTAAAAAGAATATAGGTCAGCCAGTCTTTACTTTTTCAAATGTACTATGATGTATTTTGGTAGTGAAGGCCATTTGTTTCTCTTTTGCTATGATGATTTAGTTTATTTCTAGGGGCCAATTTTTTTGTGTGTGTGAATTGAATTTTTAGTGTTAGTAATTTTAGGGGCTCTTTATAGATTCAGATTAACCACTTATTTGTAATATGAGCTGCAGATATTTTTCCAGTTTGTCTTTGCTTTATAAAATTCTTATTTTAATGTGCTTGAATAATCATTCTTCTTATGATTTTGGTTTTTAATTAGTTAGAAAAGGCTTTTATAAGTTTTATAAGGCTTTTATGTAGTTTTATATAACTACATAGTTATAAAACATATTTGCTTAGTTCTAGAATTTTTATTTTTTTATTTACTCTAGAATTTTTTTGGTTTTATCAGTTATATCTATGGCAGGACTTCAGAGATGACTTGGTGTTAAGAATACTTGCAGAGGACCTGGGTTTGAGTCCACACACTAGCATGGTACATCACAGCCCAGTCTTATGACCTCTGCAGGCACATACATACATGTATAGAAATTTTAATTTAAAAATGAAATAAAACATTTGATCTGAAAGCACCATTTGCCAATGCATGAGATAGAGAATGAGTCCAGTTTTTGTTTCCAGATGAGAAACATTCACTTATAATATAACCTTTTCTCCTACTTGGTTTTGAAGCATTGTTATCATTTAATTTTTTTTCCTTTTAAAACTGGATCTGATTATGAGATGTCAGCCTGACCCATTTATATCTTTGCATTGTGTGTTTTCTATTTATTTAATTAACTTGTATTGGGGGAGGTTCTGGTGTAGGTGTGTGTGTCCTGGGGTGCAGAAATGGAGGGAGTCAGAGGACCATTCTGGAGAGTCAGTTCTTTGAGCATGTGGTCCCCATATCAAACTCAGGGTTGAACTTAGGATGCTGGGCTGGGCAGCAAGTGTCTTTACCACTGAGTCATCTCAACAGCCTACAATTATTTTTCATTTTAGATTTTTAAAATTAATTTTATATGTATGAGTATATGAGTGTTCTGCTTATATGAATATGTGTGTGTCACACACATTCCTGGTGCCCACAGATGTGCTGAAGAGAGCGTCGAATCCTCTGGGTCTGGAGTTACGGACAATTGTAAGCTGACATGTGGGTGCTGGAAATTAAACCCAGCGCCTGTGCAAGAACAGCAGGTGCTCCTAACTGAGCCATCTCTCCAGCCTACAGCTGTGTTTGCTACACAGCTGAAAAGAGCAAGCTCTTCATATGAGGAGTCTAAATTGTGGTCTTAATCTCTTCTCTCACAGATGATATTAACCGTGTTTCTGAGCAACAACGAACAGATTTTAACAGAAGTTCCTATAACACCGGAGACTACCTGTCGAGATGTCGTAGAATTCTGCAAGGAACCTGGAGAGGGCGGTTGCCACCTGGCCGAAGTGTGGAGAGGAAGTGGTGTGTATGTCCGGCTCTCTGGTGCTGCCACACAGAGCGCAGTATGCTCAGTTGGAAACATTGCTGTGACTCCCAGTTATCTGTGATAAGACTGTGACAAGTGACTAGTGGGATAGCTCAGTGGTGTGTGTGGGCTCGTGTACCACAACGTGCTTATGAGGACAAAGGACAACTTTCAGGAGTGAGCTCTATCCTCCTATAATATGGATTCTGTGGATCAAACTCAAATCAGGCTTGGTGGCAAACACCTTTACCAGCTGAGCCATCCTGTTGACCCATCAGTAACTGTTTTTAATGTTTTGTTTTTGGTGTGTGTTATATTGTATTTTATGGTGCTGGGGATGGAACACAAGATCTTTTTTAAGGTTTATTATTATTATTATTATTATTATTATTATATGTAAGTACACTGTAGCTGTCTTCAAACACACCAGAAGAGGGCATTAGATCTCATTACAGATGGTTGTGAGCCACCATGTGGTTGCTGGAATTTGAACTCGGGACCTTCGGAAGAGCAGTCAGTGCTCTTAACTGCTGAGCCATCTCTCCAGCCCCGGAACACAGGATCTTACAAATGCTCAGTACACGCTCTACCAATGAGCTCTTCACCTCTTCTGTTCAGCAATTCCTTTCTGTTCTAATAACATCAGGAAGGCAGCATGTGGTGTAAGTAGTAAGTCCTCCACAAATAATATTAAGCTGAGAATAGTAAAATCCTGGCTTTTATATTGAAAGAGTTGTTAGCAATCAGGCAAAGAAAATTCTCAGAGATCATATGATTGCATGAAATTCTGCAAAATGTACATCCTAAAGAAGAAATGTGAACTGGGTGTATTAGTGCATGCCTGTCTCCTCTAAGTCTAGCACTCGAGGTGAAGGCAGAAGGATTGAGAGTTCAAGGTCACCCTCTTCTACATAGTGGGTTTGAGACCAGCCTAAGCTACATGAGACCTCATCCTGAAAAGACAAAGTAAGAGCTAAAAAGAAAGTAAAGAAGTGGCTGAGCTTAGAAGGGGATGGCGTCAGACCAGTGCACGCAGGAACCTGGTGCTGCAGAGACGCTAGAAAGCGGTTGTGTGCAGTTTAAATAGGAGCCACTTTATGAAAGTGATGCTTAGAGAAAATAGACCTAGTAACTGAGGTGTGAGTGAGTCTACACTGATGCTGAGAGACATGAGTCATGCGTGTGTGAGGTGATGGTGGAGATAGATGTCCAAAGGAAGTGTTCAACCAACCCATAGACACAGGTTAGTTTTAAATACTTTTTATTCTTTGAAAGTTTTATATTTTTAAACTTTATTATTATTTGTAGTTCTGCATGTGTGTCTGTCCATGTGTGTGAATGTGCACATGAATGCAGGTGGCCACAGACATCAGAACTGTGAAATTCCTCTGCAGAATTGTGAGCTACCTGCTGTGGTTAGAGCGTGCTGAGAGTTAGCTCGGTTCTTCTGGTTCTTCTCTCACCACTGAGCCATCTCTGCAGCCCCCAGGACTTAGTATTTTAAAAGGCCAGTGCGAATATTTGAGCCTGTATATGGACCTGTATATGCAAACACACTTTTGAAATGAAAACTATGGTTTGAAATTTACTTGTTTATTGTTCAGCTCGTACTTGTTTTCTGATGTACTTAACGGTGGGTTGAACTTGGACTGAGCACACATGGATTTCATGTCATCCAAGGTAGGACCGTCGCCATCCGCACTCTCGATGTCAGGGAAGCAGGTAAAGCCGAGCTTGCCTACACGCAGATGACAAATGGCTCAAAGAAATAAGTCGTCATATGCATTGTGTTGGAGCTCAACGGGGATACTCAGTGCAGGGCGAGGCCTGGGCAGCACTCACTTCCCCTTGCAGGGGCACAGGTCCGGTCCCAGAACTTCATGGTGACACATGGTCTCTGTAAGGTTGCACTGGTCCAGCGTTCTCTTTTGGCCTCCAAGGCCACTAGGTACACAAATAGTAGTGCACACACAAACGTGCCAGCAAAGACACATACACATAACATAAAAATAAGTATTAAAAATAAATGAAACCAAACAGTTTAAAGTAAACTGAAGCCTAGAATGGTGTCTGCACATCAGTAATTCCAGCACTTAGAAGGCCGAAGCAGGAGGATCATGGGATCAAAGAAACCTGAACTGCAAGGTGACACACTGTCTCCAAAACCAAAATAGTAACGATGGTGATAAGAGGAAGAAATAATGAGAGCAGTGACAACAGGGTGAAAGGTGTGTGGCACCGCTGCCCAGCAGGAGAGGGTCCTGATGTGTGCAGTCCCGAGATGTGTGGCACCTCTGCCCAGCAGGACAGGGTCCTGATGTGTGCAGTCCCGAGATGTGTGGCACCTTTGCCCAGCGGGAGAGGGTCCTGATGTGTGCAGTCCCGAGATGTGTGGCACCCCTGCCCAGCAGGAGAGGGTCCTGATGTGTGCAATCCCGAGATGTGTGGCACCGCTGCCCAGCAGGAGAGGGTCCTGATGTGTGCAGTCCCGAGATGTGTGGCACCACTGCCCAGCAGGAGAGGGTCCTGATGTGTGCATTCCCGAGATGTGTGGCACCTCTGCCCAGCGGGAGAGGGTCCTGATGTGTGCAGTCCCGAGATGTGCGGCACCTCTGCCCAGCAGGAGAGGGTCCTGATGTGTGCAAAGTTAGCAATCCCGAGATTCCCAGAAACTCCCACAGAGGAATGCGACCTTCCCCAGAGTCGTGGGTCTACACTGACTCTTTACCATTCTAACATGAAGTACATGACACCCCTCCCTGTGTCGGCCCCTTCACAGCAGACCCTCCTGTGCTTGTAGCTGGTCAGGAGCTTCAGCGAGACTCTGAAATTTTCCATCTTTCACACGGTCAAAGAACAACTCATCCCTTTTGATTTGAGCAAAGTCAGTTAGGGAACGAGATGACCGCTTAATTCGTTTATGAGACAAGTATAAATTCTATACCAAAATTGAGCAAGAAGAGTATAGGCTAATCTCAGCTTGCTGTTGTGAGGCAGGGTCTCATACAGCCCAGACAGGATTCAAAGTCCCGGGTCGCAGAGTGATGTGCAGCTTCTAATCCTCTTCCCTGTCCCTTAGTGCTGGAACCGTGGTGCTGTCTGTGCAGTGTAGGGCAGACCTGGGGCTTTCCACAAGCTAGGCAGACATTCTTCCCACTGAGCTACATCTCTAGCCTCCTTATTTTGAACATAGATGGAAAAATCCTAAATAAATATCAGCTAATCCATTTCAACAGCATGTTGAAAGCTGTGCGACATTGTGAAAGTCTGTTTATAGAGGAGAATGCACTTGGTCTGAATGAGACCTACTGACTGCGTTAAAGGTCAGCGATATCATTTAATTACCAGCTAAGTACCATGGGTTTCTCCCTATCCAGTAAATGGCCCCTCTGAGGCCGGAAGTGAAGCTCACACTGTTATATTTGTCTCTGACTGTAGAAGCACACACCTGATAGGACCAGAGGAAAAAGAGGTCCTTAGTGTTCTGCCCAAACATGTGACCGATTAGAACATCAGACAGACTCAAATTAGGATCATCTTGCAAATACCTGTCTGCTTCTCCACATTGTCATAGTTCTAAAGAACAAGGCCTGAGGAACTGCTGAGGCCAGGGAGTTACACAGTTAAATATGCTTTCATGGACGAGATTCTGTACAGAAAGAGAGCGTTAGTGAGAAGCTGCTGAAATCCAAAGTAACCTAACCATGGTCTGCCAGTGTGAACTCCTTGGTTTTGACAACTCACATTAGAGAGACTCAGATAAAGGTATATAGTACTGTCTTGGCAACTATTCTACTAGTGTGAAATAAAAATTTTTATGAGAGAGTATCTCACTAGGTAGCCCAGGCTGACCCAGGACCTCCTATCCTTAAAACTGGCTTCAAACTTGCCATCTTCTTACCTCTGCCTCCCAAGTGATGGAATTACAGACATGGCATGTAATAGTCTAATTATTAATATTGAGAATAAGACATTTATTAATATTATAATTGTTAATATTTCAGAATAAGACATTTTTGAGAGATATGATATGCAAACTTGAGAGATTGCTCAGTAGTTAAGAATGTTTGCTCCTTTTGCAGAGGACCAGTGTTCAGTTCCTGGCACCCATGTTAGGTTGCTGACAACTTCCTACTAACTCCTGTGCTCTTCTCCGGCCTCCATGGGTACCTGAATACCCCTGCCCATACCCACACTCAGACACAGACACATACACATAAAAAGAATCTTGAGGGGAAAAAAGATAATATATGTGTGAGACAGAAAGTCTAGGTTCTGTAGTGTGAGCTCAATGTTCTGTGAGGCCCTGAGTCCTCAATCTACAAAAGCAAAGGGAACTGGGAGGAGCTGATTGCAGTGCTCAAGGCCCGAACGGTGCATCCAGGCCTCTAGACGCGGCATCGAAGAACACAGAGCTAGTGAGAGCAAAGATGTCCAGTCAAGGCCACTGTTCCCCCTGGGATGATGTGCATTACTGTGTGTGTGTTGCCTGTTGTCCTTCATTTCTCATTAGTTCTGCTTGGTTATTAAAAGTAAAATGTGGTGCTTGTAATGTTCTTGGATTCATGTGTGCGAGTGTGTGTCTGTGTGTGTGTAAGAGAGAGGAGGGAGGGGGAGAGAGCACACCAGCGAGCTTGCTTTGACTGGGGTCCTGTCTTTGTCACTGGAGTAAACTGTAGTCTTTCTCCTAGAGCGTCCCATCCCCTATGACCACATGATGTATGACCACCTGCAGAAGTGGGGCCCTCGCAGAGAAGAAGTAAAATTTTTTCTTCGTCATGAGGATTCTCCAACTGAGAGCAGTGAACAGGGTAGGTAAATGCTGTCTTCCTTATTCACTTGTTAACTTTTGTCGTACTAGTTCATTTTAGAAGACGTTATTCACACACTTCTTCTTGTACTCAGAATTATTGGGAGAGAGAGTGTGTTCATGTGCCATTGACCTCTGCTGTTGCAGACTTGAGTATGTCACAACTATAGGCACCAGCTATTGCTTCCTTACAGGACATTGCGTTGGTGAGATGATGCACTCAAAATGATGTGTAAACATGCACTGTGTGAAGGTATTATTTTAAATAAATACCACATATATCAGATAACCAAATTTTAAAATAAAACCTTGAAATAATGAAAAGGTTATGAGAGATGTTTCTAATTTTAGAGTGAACCAGGTCTTTCTTGGTATCACATCATACCATAAAAGACAAGAGCAGCAAGTATGTTTCTTAAGAACAAAGCCAGGCAGGTAGGACACACCTTTAATCCCAGCACTCAAGAAACCAGGCAGGTGGATCTCTGAGTTCTAGGCCAACCAAGGCTACATAGTGAATCCCTGTCTTAAAAACAAACAAAACAAAACAATAACCCAGCCAGGTGTTCCAGCACTCAGGAAGAGGGCAGCCAGGGGCACTCAGAGAAGCCCTGTCTTAAACTGTCCCGTCAAAAAACAAAACAATAAAACACCACCACCATCACCGCCAACAAAACGAACAAAACAAACAACAAAAAGAAAAGGAAAACTGATGGCAGTAAGCATCCTGATAACATGGATGGATATGTTTTCATTTCCATGTAAGAAATCTTAGATATTTATATGACAAAAATGTTTGGTAGAGAAGCAAGAGACCCTGTCTTTAAAGAAGTACAGACAGACAGACAGACATACACGCACACACACAACCATACATTTATAAAACATATTCATATAAACATACATGCATGCATGCATGTAGACATAGGCACAGAGCTGGGCCAGAGGGAGATGGCTCATCAGTTAAGAAGACTGGCTCTCTTGCAGAGGACTCGAGTTTGATTCTGAGCACTGGCATGGTGGTTCACAACCATCTCTAACTTCAGATCATGGGGATCTGATGCCTTCTTATAACCTCCTTGGGGTGGTATGCACATACCATGGTATGCATACATACATGTAGGCAAAACACACATAAAATGAATAAATCTTAAAAAATAAAAAAGCACAAGGCCTTTCAACCCAACAGTCTTCCTGTAGAAGTTCTCCATTCAAGCTCTTCCTGAGCCTATACAAAATGAGGTGCACACAGCGTACCTCGAGGGACTGTGAACTATAGGATGTCCACATGGTAAAGTGATCTGCATCTCTAAATACTAAAGAAACCCTGTGCGCAGACCTGGATATGTGTTCAGAAGAGGAAGCCTGATACAGGCAGTGTTCATGCGGTATTCATGCTGCCTTTGTGGACTCAGACAAGAGTGACTGTTGGCACACAGGCCTGTATGTGAAGCAGCTCTGGAAGGACGTGTGAAAAGCTGGGCATGCTTGCTTTGGCAGAAGGGAACAGGATGCCTGCAGCACAGGAAGGGGCTAGCATCACATTGTAGACCTGTCTGTTTCTTTTGAATTCTGAACTGTAGAAATCCATACATATTTAAGCTAAATTAACAGTGATTGCGGATGACTTTTGGAATTAATTATAAAATAAACTCAAAAGGAGGTAACTTTATAAAGACGGATTCCTGTACTGCAAATTACCGTCCTTCCTTCCTTCCTTCCTTCCTTCTTTCCTTCCTTCCTTCCTTCCCTCCCTCCCTCCCTCGCTTGAGTGGGTTTTCTCTATTGGTCTCTAGCTATACTGAAATCTCTTTATAGACCATGCTGGCCTCCACAGTGCTGGGATTAAAGGTGTTTGCCACCGTGCCTGGTTGCCATTCTTTATTTGTATTTTGTATTAAAGGGAATTGCTCTTGCTAGCTGAACTAGTATTTGCTGTAAAAATTATATTTCCTTTTTCTTTCCTGCAGGCGGCCTGCCCTGGCCTTTAGAATGAATGATACTGAGGCGGGACATAGCACTGGATGAAGGCCAAAGACTGATGATCTTTGGCCTTGTAATCCTCTCTTACTGTTCTGTGCTAAGAAGCGCTGGCTTCTTTTCTCTTACTATATTGTGCTAAGAAACACTGGTTTCTTTTCCCTCTGGCTCAAGGACTACTTACTGACCAGGAGAGAACTCCTTAACTCTTCATGAACCAGAGAGAAAAGAAAGTAAATGAAAGAAAATCCTTAACACAGACAACAAGCACAGACACAGACACACACATACTCACACACACACTCTCACTCACTCACTCACTCACTCATACACACACTCTTGTCAGGCCCGACCACCACAAGTGTACATACATACACATATACCTACATATGTATGTGTAGATATATAAATTTGGTAAATGGGACTGAGCGCCAGATGCCACATTGTATTCCTTCTTTCTGGCCTTCTTATATCTTCTTAGACAAAAGTTCTTTATAAAATCACCTCATAGATAAAATGTTGCCCAAAAGGTGAGTGGCAGAGGGATGTTGATAGTAAGTTCAAAGCAGTGTTTCATTCTAGAAGCTCATTATAAGTTCAGAGCCACAGTTGCACATGGCCTTGCTTTGCACACACCTGTGGCCTCATCCTTGGACCTAACTTAGAATGAATGTTTTTCCCTGATCACAAATCTGTCCCAAGCCTATTTCTATTCTTAGTATAATTGTGAAAGTTCGTTGTATTCCTTATTATGCACCCTTTACTTACTATTCTATGAGGAGGGGGCACTTCTATTCTTTTTTTTTTTTTTTTTTTTTACTGTCCAATTATCTATTTTTTTTAATTTTATTTTCTAAGTTTTTTTTTATTTACATTCAAAATCATTTCCCCTTTCCCGTTTCCTCCCTCCCCGAAAGTCCCATAAGCCCCCTTCCCTCCCTCTTTTCCCCATTCAAACCCCTCTCGTTACTCTGTCCTGGCGTTCCCCTACATCCAGTCTTTCCAGGACCAGGGGTCTCTCCTTCCATCTTCTTGAAAATCTATTGATATGCGGATTGTGTCTAGGGTATTCCAAGATTCTGGGTTAATATCCCCTTATCAGTGACTGCATACCATGTGTGTTCTTTTGTGATTGGGTTACCTCACTAAGGATGATATTTTCCAGTTCTGACCGTTTGCCTAAGAATTTCATGAATTCATTGTTTTTAATTGCAGAGTAGTATTCCATTGTGTAAATATACCACATCTTCTGAATCCATTCCTCCATTGAGGGACATCTGGGTTCTCTCCAGCTTCTGGCTATTATAAATAAGGCTGCTATGAACATAGTGGAGCATGTGTCCTTATTGCATGCAGGTAAAGCCTCTGGGTATATGCCCAGGAATGGGCACTTCTATTCTTGATTCTAACTTTATTACATTTTTCTAGCAAAACAAGTAAACCATCTCCTTAAATTTTCTTCTTAAAATTTTTTGAATCAAATCAGGAATCCTATAAAGTTATTAATTCATGTAAATAGCATTAATTCATAAAAGTTCATATTCATGTTGATCTGCAGGGAATTTGCTCAATAGTGTGAGCTGATGCCCAGGAATCATTAGGCTATGTGATAGTGACAGGAAGTGACAGGAAAGGTCTCAACACAAGGAGCGATCCTGAGATGAACCCTCCAAAGACACAGCACTCTCAGAGCTCACCACCGCAGGCCATGCAAGATGGTGGCCATCTCCAGAACACTCACGGCATGCCTTTAGCCTTTCCTGCATGGCTCCCGACACATTCTCTTTTTTTGTTGTTTTATGAGACAGAGCTCCACTCTGTAACCTTGGCTGGCCTGGGACTCAATATGTAGACCAGGATGGCCTCAAACTCATAGAGTTCTGCCTGCCTCTGCCTCTGAGTATTAAACTTAAAGGCAGGTACCACCATGCCTGGTAGTTAAAACACTGTTTGTTTTTTATTTTATTTACTTATTTATGTGTATGGGTGTCTTGCCTTCATCTATGTCTGTGTACCACATAAATGTTGGTGCTTTCTGAATCAGAAGAGTATCAGGTACCCTGGGACTTGTAGTTACAGAGGGCTATGAGCCACCATGTGGGGACTGGGGAATTAAACCCAGCATCTTGAGAATAGCCAGTGCTCGCTCATAAGCACAGAGCCGTCTTTCTAGCCCTAGTTAAAACACTTTTGATAACAAGTCAGTTTCATGCTTGAGATTGAGAGTGTGTGTGTGTGTAACTAAAATACATGAAACAGCACATGAAAAGAATGATTACAAAACATTTTTAACTGTACTAAGTCTTGGATTTCTTGACCTGGTATTTTTATACTTATTCTCAATAAATATGCAAATAAGTGAAAAATTGAAGGGTTGGTAGTTGTATGTGTTATTTTTTCTCATTTCTGTGAGGAAAGAAAAATAGAGAAAAGAGATGACTCAACAGCTCCTCTTCCAGAGGACCTGAGTTCAGTGCCCGGAATGCAGATCGGGCGGCTCATAGCCACGGGCAGCTCCAGCGCCAAGGGAACCCAGTGCCCTCTTCTAGACTCCGTGAACACTCGCTGTGAACATATTGAATAAAAAATGTTTTTGAAAAAAATTTTTTATAAAAGAGACAAAAAATAAATTTTTGGGACTGGAGAGTCATCTCAGTGGTTAAGAGCACACAATGCTTCTACAGTGGACCTGAGTTCAGTATCAAGCACCCAGCCAACAACTGCCTGTAACTCCAGTTCCAAAGGCATCCAGTACCCTCTTATGACCTCCATGAGTACTGCCTCTTGTGCACAAACCCACACACAGACACTTACACGTACGACTAAAACTAAAGAGTTACATGTGATGGCACACACCTCTAATCCCAGCACTTAGACAGCGAAGGCAGAGAGGAGGATCTCTGTGAGTCTCCATAGCAAGTTCCAGGCCAGCCAAGGCTATAATACAGCAGCAAGACCTCATCTCAAAAACAAAACAAAACAACAATGATGATGATGATGATTTTTTTAAATCTGGAAATAAGTTCAGTACTCATGCATGAAGCTCTCAAAAATATAAAATAAAAATCTAGAAAAGATGGCTGACAATGTTTCTTTTGGCTTACATTTAAAAAGACAGCTGTCCATCATGGTGGGAGAGCCACTCCAGCTGTGGTGTCAGCAGCGAGGCGTGGCTCACACTCAGGAAGCAGGACACGTGTGCTGGTGCTAGCTTCCTCCTCCTCTGTTTGATTTATTCAGAAACCCAGACCCTGGCACAGTGCCACACACATCCAGGAGGGTCTTCCTGGTCTTCCCATTTCTGTCAAACCTTCCTGGAGACCCCTTCCTAGGCACACAGGTGGTTGTGTGTTTCTAACCCAGTGAAGAGTGTGCGAGAGCTATTACCATGTGCTTCATCCTCTCCATCTCCTTAGGTGCCCGTCAGACCCAAGAGCAGAGAACTCAGAGAAGTGTGACAAATGTACCTGCAGAGAAGCGCACTGAAAATGGGGTAAGTTGTGTGAATTACGTTGAATTTGTTGTTGTTGTTTTGTTTTGTTTGTTTGTTTTTTTGTTTTTCGAGACAGGGTTTCACTGTGTAGCCCTGGCTGTCCTGGAACTCACTCTGTAGACCAGGCTGGCCTCGAACTCAGAAATCCGCCTGCCTCTGCCTCCCAAGTGCTGGGATTAAAGGCATGCGCCACCACTGCCTGGCCTTAAGTTAATTTTTTTTTGTTTGTGTGTGTACTGGTCACATGTTTATGCAGGTACTTGTGTTTGTGAGCCCATAGAGGCCAGAGGACAACTGCAGGGTTGTCTCTCAGGACCTGTCCACCTTGTATTTTGAAGTCTCTAACTGGCTGACTTGTCAGGGAGCGCAGGGTCTGCTGTGTCTACCTTCCCTGCACTGAGACAAGGACTTGGACAGTGCTGCCTCCGTCACTGCAGTGTGTGTTCTGATACCTGTCAGTATGGAAGAACAGTAGGTGCCCTGGAAGGGAGAGCACAGGCTCCTTCAGCATTCTGTAGCATTGGGCAGGAGGCGTGATGTCATGGTTGAGTCATACCAAGACTTCCTTTTTAGGAAGAATGGAGATGCATGCATGGAGAGAGAACAAAGGGATAAGGAAATTTTAGTTACAACTTTTTCAAATAATTTTAAGGGTAGAGGATTGTTTGTTTCCGCTCTGAAACTAACTAGACATTTAACCTTGGGCAAGTGTGTGTGGCCTTGTTGGATCTGATAAGAAGGCTGGAGGCCTGGCTGTACAC